>QJPP01007541.1:0-365549 GCA_003996215.1 Jaltomata sinuosa
CACGTCTACATGGACTCCAAACAAGTAATGGCGCCAAATTTTCAAGGCAAATATAACTGCTGCCAACTCAAGATCATGAGTAGGGTAATTTTGTTCGTGCTTTCTTAGTTGTCTCGAGGCATAGGCAATAACTTTACCATGTTGCATTAAAACACAACCCAACCCAATCCTTGAAGCATCACAATAAACAACATAACCTTTTGTGCCCTCTGGCAGAGTTAAGACAGGTGCTGAAGTAAGCCTGTCCTTCAACTCCTGAAAACTCTGCTCACATGCATCAGACCACTGGAACTTGGCATCTTTATGAGTCAACTTTGTCAATGGTGCAGATATAGAAGAAAACCCTTCTACAAACCTTCGGTAATAACCTGCTAAGCCCAAAAAACTACAGATCTCTGTAGCATTCAAGGGCCTCGGCCAATTCTTTACTGCTTCAATCTTTTGGCCGTCAACTCTAATACCTTCGTCTGTAATTATATGGCCAAGAAAAGCCACTGAAGTCAACCAAACTCACATTTGGAGAACTTCGCATATAATTTATGATTCTGAAGTGTTTGCAATACTGCACGTAAATGATCAGCATGTTCGGCTTTGGACCGCGAGTAAATCAGGATATCGTCAATAAATACAATCACGAATACATCTAGGAATGGCTTGAATACCCGATTCATTAGGTCCATAAAAGCTGCTGGGGCATTAGTAAGCCCAAAAGACATTACTAGAAATTCAAAGTGGCCATACCTTGTCCTAAAGGCTGTTTTTGGAACATCTACCCCTTTAACACGTAACTGGTGATACCCCGACCGCAAGTCAATCTTTGAAAAACATTTGGCGCCTTGCAACTGATCAAAAAGGTCATCAATCCTTGGAAGCGGATACTTATTCTTGATTGTAACTTTTTTCAGTTGTCGGTAATCAATACACATTCTGAAGGACCCATCCTTCTTACGAACAAACAAAACTGGTGCGCCCCATGGCGATGTACTAGGCCTAATGAAACATTTTTCGAGTAGATCCTTTAATTGTTCCTTTAATTCTCTTAACTCTGCAGGAGCCATTCTGTAAGGGGGAATTGATATTGGCTGAGTATCTGGGATTAGGTCAATGGCAAACTCAATTTCCCTTTCTGGAGGGATTCCTGGAAGCTCATCCGGGAATACATCTAGAAATTGACTCACCACGGGAACCGATTGAGGAGTCACTGGTCCATCCTCTGTGCTTTGTACTCGGACTAAATGATAAATATAGCCTTTAGAAATCATTTTCTGAGCTTTAAGGTAGGAAATAAACCTACCCCTTGGCGTGGCAGCATTACCTTTCCACTCCAGGATTGTTTCTCCGAAAAATGGAATTTGACAACCTTATTTCTACAATCGATATTAGCATAACATGCAGCTAACCAGTCCATGCCCATAATGACATCGAAGTCAATCATATCTAATTCGATTAGATCAGCTGAAGTGAGATGGTCATAAATCCACACTGCACAATCTCGATAAACTCGTCTAGCTATAATAGATTCACCAACTGGCGTAGATACAACAAATGGTCTAGGGAATAACTCAGGGCCTACCCCCAACTTACCAGCAACGAGCGGGGTAACATATGAAAGAGTAGAGCCAGGATCTATAAGTGCATAAACAGCATGAGTAAAAATAGTCAATATACCTGTAACAACATCAGGTGACGATTCTAAGTCCTGGCGACCGGCTAGAGCATAAGTGCGATTCTGACCACTGCCTGAACTGGATGCTCCTCCTCCTCCTCTACCTCTACCACGACCTAGTGTAGCCTGTTGTCCTATCCTTGGGGGACGAATAGTAGATGAAGAAGCTGCCATCGACCCTGTAGGATGGGATATCTCACTCCTACCTCTACTCGGACAGTCTCGCATAAAGTGACCAGGATGCCCACACGAATAACAAGTATCTGAACCCAGGCGACATATCCCAGGATGCTTCCTACCGCACTGAACACAAGGTGGCAAAGGTGGCCTCATCTGACCGAAATTCCCCTGGCGATAGGAACTGGATGCACCAGAACTGTGGCCTGGTCCAGTCTGAGAAAAATGATCATACCTCTGCCTTTGCAACTGATATGGGGCACCACTAGTAGGGTGGGGTGATCGCCTATTAAAATTTGGCCTAACATTACCTCGTGGCTCTACATAGGACCCAATAGATCTAGCCCTCTTATTCTGATCCCTTTCTCAGCTTTGGTTATCTCCAATTTGTACTTCAAGATCCTCTGCAGTCTGAGCAATAGCCTGTATCTTAGAAATATTCATATCCTCTTGTGTGGCTGCTATTGTTAATCCCTTAATCCATTCATCCTTAAGGCCACGCACATATCGATGAACTCTAGCTCGCATCGTACTCACAATATCGGGGGCGTACCTGGCTAATGAATTAAACCTGAGGCTGTACTGTCGAACATTCATATTGCCCTGCCTAAGGGCTAGAAATTGATCAAGTCTGGCCTCTCGAACCTCCTGTGGAAGATAGTGAGCTAGGAAGGCCTCTGAAAATTCCTCCCATTCAGCTGAGGGTGCATTTGATCCCCTAGACCGATCCCAAGCCTCGAACCATAAAATGGCCACATCTCGTAACCTGAAAGATGCAAACTCCACTGCCTCCACTACTGTTGCATGCATGACTCGAAGTACTTGATATGTCTGATCAATAAACTCCTGAGGATCCTCACGTGGGTCAGAGCCTGTAAATATAGGAGGACTTAGGCTGATAAACTCTCGAGCCCTAGAACTTTCTGAGCCACCTGACCTAGCACTCGTTGATGCCCCAATTTGTTGTTGTTGTGTGGCTACCATCTGGGTCAATAATCGAACATCACTCCTGATGTCCTGGTCCTCTACTTCAGGTGGAGGAGCTACATGTGCTGGTTCATCTCTAGCTATCTCAGATGCCACTGGAGCAGGTGGGGTCAGGGGTACTGGATCCCCTCTAGTCTCATCAGGTACTTGATAAACTGGGATCTCTGGTGTCGGTGATTCACTTTGAGCCTCAAATCTATCCAATCGGATAGGCGGGGAATGACTAGTACCTTCCTCCGTATCCGTGCCAACCCGTCGGCTACTCATTTGTCTAGTCACAGGCATTTCTGTAAACAAGGAAGAGAAAAACATGAATTAGACTTCAAACACCTTATGACCTCGCTCTATTGCACGATCTAGCAAATGAAAGAAGGATAACATTTCCTAAATGTCCCTTAGCCTCATGATTATAGGTATGGTGCACAACACACCCATAAACAAGACTCTACTAGACACGGCTTGTAGACTCCCTGGGATTCGACGTGCTCTGATACCAAGTTTGTCACGCCCCAAACCATGGGAGACATGACCGACACCTGGAGCCCCAAAAGGCCGAGGGTGCCAAAATAGAGTGTATCTCTGTTGAACCTGCTGGGGGTCTGAGACCGACAAGGTCTCTAAGAATTACAATTTGAAACACTGAAAGCTCAATAGTAGTTAAGCAACTCAAGGCCTATCAGGCTATTATCATAGTAGATAACTAATAATAACGCCGACAAGGCCATACCCAACACTGATGTACATATACACGTCTACAAGCCTCTAGGAGTAAGTAAAATATCTCATATCCAGGACAGGGCCCTGGACTACCCATAAGCTGTACATATACATAAACTGGTCAAAATATAAGCTAGACCTCTGACTCGTCAGCTCCAGGAAGAATGGAGCTTACCAAAATGGCTGAACTCCGCAACTCCTACTGAAGAGGTCTATCTGGGTTTCTGTCTGGACCTGCAGGCATGAATGCAGTTCCCCCAGGCAATGGGGCGTCAGTACGACAATAATGTACTGGCATGTAAGGTAGAAGCATAAAAGCAAGTCGCAAGTAGTAAATCTGAACAAGATAAAATATGAAACTTGTAAACTGTAATTGGTAAGACTCGTTAAGCTCTTTCTCTTTTATTCTTTTTAGAACACAACACATGCATTAACTCACGCTGCAACTCACTCTTTATAACCCACACTGAACCACAATAGCGCCTCGGCGCACCCTATATTTAATAGCCTCATTATGGTAGTAGCGCCTCGGCGCACACTATGTATATAATGGCCTCAATATGGAAGTAGCACCTCGGTGCACACTATGTGTATAATGGCCTCAATATGGAAGTAGCACCTCGGTGCACACTATGTATATAATAGCCTCAATATGGCAGTAGCACCTCGGTGCACACTAACACGCAAACCACACATAATAAGTGTATTACTAGATTGACCTTCAAGCTATTCTTGTTATTTATGAAGGTTCATTTAGATAACTTCTTTAGCCTTGGATTACTAGGTGTTGGAATCAACATACCAAACACATATAAATGGGGATTTGACTTTCTAACTTTCCTTGTATACTTTCTAAAGCTTGATTCTGATCACAATATGAAGAAGAAACTTGACAAAAGGATAACTTACATTTCGTGCAAAAAGAATCAGATTTTTATAAGAAGGCGACTTGAATCACCATAATGTATAAATTAGTTCCTTAAGACTTGTTGAGTTACCAAATCAGCTCTCTTACAACAAAATACTCAAATTCCTTCTTTCGGAGATTTAGAGTTCTATTCCTAGATTCATGCCGATAAGGAATAAAGAAGCCTTAACATACCTCGTTCTTTCCGAAGATTGCGCTTACCACAACTTGGACTTTCCTTTATTAAGTTAATCTACAACACAAGGGTATAATGAAGCTAATATTAGCTCTTAAACCTGCTGCAACATCCCCAAAACAGTAGCTAAACATTTCCCGGGCAGATTTACGTATTTTGCATTAATTAAAGGTGTATCGTCACACCTTACTCCCCTATCCAATACACATCACACCCACACCAACCTACTGCCTCCAATAATACAAAACACATCAAACAGCCCCTACACAACTCACCATGTCGAAATACAATAGCAACACATTGAACCCACGGCTTCCGATCGCCGTCCCGTGAGTTCTTAACAACAATTCCACAACAATTGTCTATCCGAACTTCAATCCAAAAATATGATTATGGGCAGAGTACTTACCACACTTGAAGGGGTGTTTTTATCCTCTTTTTATTGATGCTTTAAAATCTTAAGTACCCCCTACACATACACCAACAAGAGGAAGAAATCTCTTAATTGTTACACAATTTCCATGTGTTAAATCATAAGAAAGGGGTTGCCATAGTTCATGTCTTTCTTACCATAGGATATCCTAGCTATATGTAGTAGATTAATACCAAGATAACAAGTTGTTTAACTCACTGTAAGCTTCAATTAATCTTGGTCTTCTTAGAACCCTAAAGGGAAAGAAGGGCTGCCAAAAAGGAAATGAGATAAGAGAGAATTTTCCAGCTTTTTGTGATGAACATTGATCAGCAAAAGCCCTATATAAAGGGACCTTTTTGGCCGACTTTTTTGAGTATATTTGGGCCAAAATGGGTCAAGAAACTTGGGCCTAAATTACCTTTTGCTTGGGCCTCAAAAGGGTTAAGTTTTGGGGCTGATTTTGGGCTTCTCTTGGGTCAAAAATGTGGTCAATATTGGTGGCTAACTTTTGTAGTTGTTTGGGCCAGATTTGGTTGTGCTTTGATGGGCCAACTTTAAGCTTCATTTGGGCTACCATTAGGTCTAATAATCCATGGTGTTTCTGCCCGTAATCGGCCCTCGGAACTTAGTTCGTTAGCGTAGGTAGGTGATGCACCTACTTGTCACCTAAGAGCTTAGATAAGTCGAGCAAGTACCTCACTTGTTTCATCTCATTTTCAAAACCCTCCTCCTTATAATTTAACTTAACACTTATATACATTTGACCATTTCAAATTCTAGGCCAAAGTACCCCTTCACAATCTCGAGCTCAAATACCTTCGTCGATATTTACTTAGTCACATAGGTTTTGAAAGGTACGGGGTGTTATACTTGCCCTGGTGGTACATAATAGTGATGTCATAGTCCTTCAGTAACTCAATCAGTCTCCACTACCTAGAGTTCAGCTTTCGCTGAATCATGATGTACTGAAGACTATGGTAGTCAGTGTAAATCTCACAGTGAACTCCATATAGATTGTGCCTCCAGATCTTGAGAGCGAAAAATACCACTGCCAACTCAAAGTTATGAGTAGGGTAGTTGCACCGTGATCCTTCAGCTGCATCAATGCATAAGTTATCACCCGACCTTACTGTGAACACACAACCATGACCAGCTGACAAAGCATCACAATACACTGAGAATCTCTGACTCTCAACTGACAATGTCAATATCGAAGCTTAAGTCAATAAGGCCTTAAGCCTCTGGAATCTATCCTCGAACTGATCAAACCACTGAAGTGGGACATCCTTCCTAGTCATCCTAGTCAAAGGTGCTGCTATGGAAGAAAAGCTCTAAACAAACCGTCTGTAGTATCATGCCAGCCCAACAAAATTGTGAACCTCGGTAAGAGTAGTAGGCCTCGGCCAATTATGAATGGCTGCAATCTTTGCTGGGTCTACCCTAATCCCATCCATAGACACTACGTGTCCTAGGAATGCTACTGACTCAAGCCAAAACTCGCACTGATGATCTGTCAAAATCTGGAGCACGATCATCAAATGCTGCTTATGCTCCTCCCTACCCCTCGAGTATACGAATATATCATCAATGAAGACTATCACAAATGAATCCAGGTACGGCTTGAGCACCCTGTGCATCAAGTCCATAAAAGTTGTTGGGGAATTGGTCAACCCAAAAGACATCACCAAGTACTCATAATGGCCATACCATGTCTTGAATGTTGTCTTAGGGATGTCCTCCACCCTAATCCTCAACTGGTGGTAGCCTGACCTCAAATCTATCTTAGAGAACACTGTTGCACCCTGGCACTGATCAAACAAATCATCTATACACGGCATCGGATACCTGTTCTTTATAGTCACTTTATTTGGTTGCCTATAATCAATACACATCCGCATCAAGCCATCTTTATTCTTCACAAATAGAACTAGGGCACCCCAAGGCAACACACTCGGCCTGATGAAACCCTTATCTAACAAGTCCTGAAGCTGAACCATAAGCTCCCTCAACTCAGCCAGAGCCATATGATATGGAGTAATGGAAATGGGCCTCGTACCCGGCTCTAATTCAATGGCAAAGTCTATATCATGCTCAGGTTGAAGGACTAGCAGGTTGGCTGGGAACACATCTAAAAACTCTCTAACCACACAGACCAACTTGGGAGAAGAAATATCGGTGCTAACATCCCAGACATATGCTAGATAAGACAAACACCTACGCAAAATCAAATTCCTAGCCTGAAGACAAGAAATGATCCCAGATAGTGCATAACCAATAGAACCATGCCACACAATCGGGGATACACTAGGTACAACTAAGGTAACAGTCTTGGCATAACAATCCAAAACCACTCGGTGAGGGTATAACCAGTCCATGCCCAGAATCACATCAAAGTCTAGCATATCTAATATCATCAAATCAGCCCAAGTCTCAAGACCACCAATAACTACTAAGGCTGATCTAACAATCTGATCCACTACTAAAGAATTGCCTACCAGGGTAGAAATAGATAGGGGAATATATAATGTCTCACTAGCCAACCCCAAGACAAAGTAGGCAGAATCATACGAACATGAAGAACCAAGATCAAACAATACTAAGGCTGACTGACGACATACAGAGATTATACCAGTGATCACCGCATCTGAGGCCTCCACCTCTGGTCTTCCAAGGACTACATAGAACTGACGCAAACCTCTACCAGACCAACCACCATCCCAACCACCTGACCTTCCATGCTGGGCACCACCCCTACCCTAGACACCACCACCTATGATCGGTGGCTGCACTACTCTCAGAGGCTGAGCGACTAGCTGAACTATACCCCACTAGGGGAAATCTCTGGCAAAATGATCGATAATACCACACTTGTAGTAAGGTCCAGACGGTCCACCTTAGCGTGATGAACTGGCTGAACCTATACGGCTACCATGTCCTGATGCTCCAGATAATGTACCCCTTGATGACTGACCTGAACTCGGCCAACTGAACCCATGATGACCACTTTAACTATGCTGACTACCATAACCATGATCAAACTGAGGCCCACCTAAATCCTGAAGTGAGGCCTGGACTAGCCATCCCTCATTGGAGCAAAAATAGGAAGAATAAGCCCCAATCACCGAAGAACATAACTAGCGTATAGTTAAATGGTGAGAATCGATATAACAAGAAACAAAAGGAAGATAATAAGCAAAGGAATATTACTCATGCAAGCTGAATAACTATTGAAGTTAAGAACCCACAAAAGAAGAAGACGGAGATGGAGATTTCTCCAAGGAGGCAACATTGGAGTGCTGATGCTAGGTGGGGAACGAAATAGGAAACTAGGGTGTTTAGGAAACCCTAAGCTAGTTTTATATGTTGGATTCAAGGGGTTGGGCCTAGAGACCCAGCCTCCTTTTTTGTTTTCTTTATTTGTGCAGACTTGGGCACTAGCCCATTTATTTTATTTTAATTAATTTATAAAATCCCTAATTCATTTTTTAAAAAAATGCCTGAACTAGCTGGCTAGACTGGACAAAATGTGGCTGGCTGATATCCTCTACCCTACTGACCTAAATCTCTACCACCAGATTGGGAACCACTGTAACCTCACTGATCGCATGGTCTCTTATCTCTGCCTTGAGGTCCTAGCGGTGAAAATCCTCTATAGTGCGGGCATGGTACGATATTGCCTGAAATGGCCACCCACTATCAACTAGTATCTTTACAGTCTCACAAAGCTCAGTCCTTATTTCCCAAACAAATCGACTTCCGTCTGGCTTTGTAGGATTAATCATAGCCCCAAATAGAGCCCACTGGTAAAAGTGGGTCTATGCAGACACAGTAATAGACCCCTAATCAACCTTGTAAACTTCTCCCTATGGGGATTATATTCACATTGCGGCAAGAAATTGGCCATAAAGGCCTCGTAGGATTCCCTCTATGTCAACTGAGGAGACTCAGGGTGCCTGCAAGCTACCTGGTCCCTCCACCAAAGCTTAGGTGTCCCCTACAACTGATAGGTGGTAAAATCCACTCTGTGGGAATCTAATTGACCAAGGTGATGAAACATCTCCTCATATGTAAAAATAAACTCATAGGCATCATGTACGAGAGCACCGGAGAACCTTGGTGGGGATAGTCTAAAAAACCTTACCACAAACCTTCTGCTCTGACTCTAACATAACTAGGCGAGAAGAAAGAGGTTGAGGGACTATAGGCACTGAAAGGACCTGTGCATAAGGAGCTGTAGTAGCAGGTTTCACTCCTGAACTCTGAATACCCAGGGCTTCCCCTCGAGCGAATGTCTGGGCCATATCAGAAGGCTGACCCGCAGCCATGCTTAATAACTGATGAAGCACACTCCAGATATCTGGTGAAGGAGATGTGGCTAGTGCTGGTGCTGATACTGATGCTGCTACTGGCCCTGGTGGCACCTGGGCTGCTCGTCCAAAACTGTCTTAGGATTATACTCAACCTTAGGAGATCTAACTGGTGTCGTAGCTCAAGAACGTCCTTAACATCTACCTCTATGTCTAACCCGGCCCCTAGTTGGATCCAGAGGGGGTGGTACTAAAGGCTCACCCTCATCTGTTGCTGAAGATCTCATACGAACCATCTGTGGAAGAGTGAACGAAACAAATAAGATTCTTGGAAACCGTCTAGGATAAGACATACAATATGGAAGCAAGAGAAGACTCATGATTCCTAAGATGTCAATATAGCCTCCCAAAGATAGGGTACAAACATCTCCACTTTGATCCGCAGGACTTTACTAGATATTGGATCATATAACGATGACATCAGTGAACCTAGGCTCTGATACCAAGCTGTCATGACCCGATTCTCAGATCATGATGGGACCTACAACCCTCCTGTAGGCAAATCAATCCCCGTAGCCCAAAATGATAAGTAATGGGCCACTACCTAAGTGAAGCACGCACACTAGGGATAATAAGCATAACAAGATAAGGAACGCATAGCAAAAAAAAGGCAACCTGAATATATACAGAAAACTATACCATCCCATGACCTGGTATCATAAGTACATGAGCCACTACTAAAAAGACAGAGTATAAGAGAGAGCAAAAGTAAAATATACAACTTTCTCTATATACAAAAAAGAGTCAACTGTTCCAAAGAAGAGATAAAGCCAAGTCTCGGTTGCAAGGAGCTCACCCTAAGTCTCGAATGTCCCAAAAGATGCACAAAGTCCCCTTGTCAATGGTGATGGTCCACACTAGGATCTACACTAGGAAGATGCAAAAGTGTAGAATGAGCACCATTTGCATAAGCAACGGATACCTAGTACACATCATAGGCCGAGTGGGCATACATAAAATGTAAAAGTAGTAGATAGCATATAAGGGAAGAAAAGGGTCATAGAAGAAAATAGAGTGAAGTACAAGGAAGCTAGAGTTAGATAGAAGGCATAAAATAATACAAGTGTACTAAGCTAGCCACAGAAGATGTATCACAAAACATAGATATAAGAGTAGAGAACACACCAGGGTCATTGCAATAATAGTAAATAAGGAAAGCTTAACGAACAGGGAGGTGTACCGATAACCTCAAATAAAGGGAAAGAAAGAAAGGAAACTAAACATAAACATGCTAACAATACAACTCACAAGGTAAGGATGATCAAAAAGTAAACTAGCAGGTAACTACAATAGGAGTAAGTAACACTAATCTATCTACAATCCCAACGAGCGCCCATACACCCGAGAAATACATACAAGTGAAGACAAACCCTACTGGCATCCCATACTATCGGAGAGTACACTCAGAGAACAACAAAAAAGGGGTGAAATTGTTCAAAAATAAATGATATAATATGGTATGCTAGTGGTATTGTATACACCTCCTACGGCGCTCGTAGGCCTAACAGGTAGGACCCATGGAAGGGCTTCCCTCATATGCCTCTAATCCCTCATATACCCTTCCTCCAACACTCTTGGCCCATAGACCCTAGTCCGTATTATCAAGGTCCATGGACATCTCCGTGACCACATACCAACTCTCAAGATCTCATCATACGTGCCCAGAGTCTATCCGAGTCAAAAATGAATAATAAAACCATATTTGGCACTCTGCCTTATCGATTCTAGTATTATCTCAGGTACCAGTGTGAAAAACCAACATTTAATCCCTTTTACTTCAAAAAGATCTATCAAACTAGTCTTAAGTCCATTTATAGCCATTAATAACTGAAAATGGGCCCTTGAGGCCATACAAGGTTAGAAAACTGGTGATAGTTAGGCTTGCAGCCCTGTAGTAGTAATAAACTAATGCAGAAAAAGCTCTTTTCATGATGATGATATTCTCAAATACAATGAACAACTCAATATTAACCTACTGGCCCTATATATGATCAATCCGCTCTACAACACAGATAACCAGCCAGTAATCGCAAATCAATGTCTCGAACTCACAGACACTTCCTAAAAATCCTACTAACTATGATCCAGAGGCATATGCAAAGGCCACTCAGGGTCGTAAGGGATAATACTATCGTACTAGATAAAATACTGAGATAGAAGAAATAAGAACGGAAAAAAAGCAAGCGGACAAGGTCTGGGGTGCGAACCTAGAAAAATCCCAATCCAAGGATAAGCTAAATAATATGATTACATTCTATATAGACCAAGTCTAAGATCGGTAAGCCATAGCCTACCTGGCGTCTGATAAAAAACTGCTGGAACGACGTCATCCGAGCCCAAACTGCTCTGAGTAGGCCGAAATAATAATCAAACTATCAAAAACACAATCTACTTTTCAATACGAAGCTAATGGTACCCATAGTGCTAATAATTAGCTGGGTCAAAAATCCGAGCAAAAAATAGGCTCGTGGGCCCCACAACCCAAAATAGAAAATGGAAATTACCATGAGATTTCCAACGCTTCTAGGAACTCATGCTCAAAAATTGAGCATGATTTGGATAAGGAAAGGGCCTAAAATAGCCCCTAAACCCCAAGAACAATATAAGAATTAACCAAAGAATTAATGGAATTAAGGGAAGGAAAACTTACAATTGAAGATGGGAAATCAACCACGGACAAGTAATATACCACCCCAACACTCTATGATGAAACCACACTGAAATTTGAGCTTAGAGCTCTTCAACCATGGAGGAAAATGATTGAAATGGTGAAGAAAACTAAGGAGGACAATTATATACTGCCAGGGGTCCTTCAACGCGATTGCGAAGGACCCCAAGTGGTTGCGATGACCATGTTGGCTAGACCATCGTGATTGTGATGGTCAGCCATGCAATCACAAAAAACAAAGAGGTAGGGACTTTATCACTATCTCAAGAAAGGCCCACACGATCGCGAAGAGCAATGGGTACCGGGTCCGCAAGCCCTTCATGGAGATTGCGTGAAGGAGACCTCGCAGTCGTGATGCCCAAAGTGGAAGACCATCACGATTGTATGGCCTTCCTCAAAGTAGCAATTAAGGTCTGAGACCTTCACCTTCAATAGCAACAAACAATTTAGAAATGCTCCTACGGGGGTTTCAGGCACAATCAAAACCCGACACACATAAACCAGACATGAAACATGAGTGGAAATAATGTTCCAGACTCAACGGAAATGATGAAACTTCCATAAGTGGTTGTTTAAATGAAGTGTTAACCCAAGTCAACACTTATGAATTTCTACCAAACACCCAAAATGAGCCCAGCTCACTCGGTACCCAAACCAACCACCTACCTAACCCAAACTCGACATTCCGGAGCTGATGGAACCATCAGATTTTGAATTCGATGCTCCGATCATCAAAAGTTTACCAAAGTCAAACTTCTAACTCCAATAGGCCTGAATCTCAGAAAGTGAGATAAAACCATGATGAAAACTCCTAGGCCCCGACCAAGGGTTTAACTAGACCAAAATCCATATTCTGGAACTAATAGAACTGTTAAAATTTGATTTCAAACTCTCTTACTAAAAATGTTGACTAAGGTCAACGATTTCCTAAGTTAAAGCTCTAAAATATGGAATTGACCATAAAGAACAAATGAATGGCCTAGACACTAAACCATCAGTCCCAATAAGTTATAAATAACTTGAGGCTGCTACAGGTAAGCTCTAATAGTGCAAAGAAACAAAAAACGCAAAAATAACTAGAATGATCATTATAACATATCTGTTATGTTATAAAAAAATGTTGCATTCTCCTTTTAATTCACACTATTTTGAATTAATCATACATAAGTCTTTGATATCAAACCACCCGTAAAAGAATTTGTCGACTACTGCATATTAGAGGTGTTCTAGAAAAATCATCTGATTTACCTATGCCTCTTTCCATATTTTCCTTGGTTCACCATATAGGTAGGAGATTTTATTAATCGCAAGGGGTAGAATAGTCATTCTTGTCAATTGCATTGAGGGTATTAACAATTTTGCGTATGATATTAGATTAGGTTTTATGTTGTAGAAAGAAATATGGGCAATTGGTAGGGCTAAACAACCTCCGTTGAAGGCTATCCAATGGTCGTAGTTACCATAAAAAGGTAGGCAAATTTATGATTTTAGTGAGGTAGGTGTTCTAGAGAGCGTTTGTGGAAAATACTATGTTATAATATACCTTAATGTAAATACATTGTCTCAAAGGTGGATACTATCTAAAATACAGAACAATAAAAGGGAAATGGAAGAGGACCCCAACTTATTATGACAACCTCTAATTTCTGCTAGACTCACTCCTGGCCTCCACTAGTACTAAGTTTAGTATCTGTAAAAACTGCAACAAGTGTATTATGAGTATAGAAACACATATTTAGTAAGCATTCACTTTGTTTCATATTAATTGGCCTCTACACAAAAATAAGATGGTTCATTTTACTTGTATAAAATCAAGAGAGTTTTATTAGATTTTTCCCTTTCTATCCTTAGTATTAAATAACTACATAAAATATTAGTAGACAAATTTAGAGTTTCAAAGTATTATTAATAAGGTTAGTTTAGTAAAATATACCTCTAATAAAGCTTTCTTAACGGTTGTGCCAAGTAAACATGAGACAAGTAATATGAAAAGAGGGATGTAATGACCCTTCTAGTCATTCCCGTGTTTATGCTTTCATTGTACTATTAGAGCTTGCTCGTAATGGTCCCAAGTCATTTATGACCTGCTGGGACTGGTGGTTCGATGCCCTGGACATTTGTTTTGTCTTTATGGTCGTTTCCTTATTTTAGAAGTTTAACTTAGCAAATCATTGACTTTTGTCAACATTCTTAGTTAATATTCTCAGAATCAAATTCTGACAGTTCCATTAGCTCCGGAATGTGGAGTTTGGTCTAGTTGGACCTTTAGTATGGGCCTGGGAACTTTTGGTGTGGTTTTGTGATGCTTTTTGTGTTTTCAGGCTAGTTGGAGTTATAAGTTTGACTTTGTTAGACTTTCGGTGATTGGACCATCAGATTTGAAATTTGACAGTGCCATCATCTTTAGAATGTCAAGTTTGGGTTAGGTAGGTGGTTGGTTCGGGTGCCGGGTGAGCCGGGTGAGCCGGGCTCTATTTGGGTGTTCAGTTGGTCTTAGCTAGTGTTGTCTTGGGTCAACATTCCTCAAAAATGACCTTTTATGGAAGTTTCATTGATTCTGTTTAGTTTGAAACATTGTTTCCACTCTAGTAGCATATTTAGTTTGTCCGTATTGGGGTCTAATTATGCCCAGAACACCCCATAAATGTTTGCATTTCTACTAATTTTCTGCAACAGACATGTCCTCAGCGCCAACAGCACCAAGGCAGCATGATCGCGCTAGCCTGCCGTCCAACCATCAGCGCCAAAAGTGCCCATTTGGCGCGATTGCGGCTGTGTGCATCTGGTTCGTGCAGCGCAATAGCGCTGTTCCAGCGCCAATGGCACTAGCTTGCGGTCAGGCCTATATATTTCCTTTTCCTCAAATTTTCAGCCATTTTCACCTTGTTCTCTAACTCTAAAAAAAATTTCCCTGTCCTAAACTTGGTTTCTAATTAGTTCCTTGCATGGGGATTCTTCTCTTGGCTATTATTATCGATTCCTCCCTCATTTTGGTAAGTGTTCTTCTTGAAGTTCTTCCTTGCCATGGCAACAAACTCCATTGTTGTACTTTTTTTAAGCTTGGGGTTTTTGTTGGTTTTTAGTTGCTTGAATTGGGGCTGCTTGATCTTGGTTGCGTGCATTTCATCTCGTTGACTTGCTGCCTCTCCTCGTGGTAGGTAAATTCTTCCTTTTACTCTGGTGTTGTCTTCTTTAATTGTCCTCTTTAATCCTCTTAGAAGGTGGGCTATTTTGATCCCTTGTTATTGGTTAAATCCGCTCATTTTTTAAACATGCACTCTTAGGAGTGTTGGGATCATCATGCACCTTTTTGTTTTTGGTTTTAGATTATAAGGCCCGTGGGCCCATTTTTGACCCAATTTTTGACCCATCTATACTTTTAGCAATATCGGTATTGTTAGTCTTGTTTTAACTCATAGATTACCTTCTTGATAGTGTGACTTCTGTTTGGAGCTTCTCAGAGCAGTTCGGGCTTGGACATCATCATTCTAGTAGCTTGTCATCAGACAACAGGTAGGTTACGTTCTTCTCTACATTAGACTTTGAGTATATAGGCTATTATTGTACTAATTAGCATCCTTGAGTTGGGTTTTATTAGTTTGGTACCCCATACCTTGTTCACTTATTTTCTATCCATCTTATTTCACTCGTATTGTTGTAGTATTCATTGTAGTTGTTAGTATTACCCTTGTGGTCCTGTGTGTCCTTGTATTTTGACTCTGGACCATATAAGGTGGGTTATTTAGGAATGTTCGCAAGTCCCGGACATCAATATTATGATTATAGAGATGGTTATCTATGGTGTAGAGAGATTGGGGCTTGTGCAGGGCTAATAGTGAGCCGTGGGCTACTGTTTGTGTTTGGGCATACTATTATCATGCATATAAAGAGATTTTCTGCATGTTTTACTATTATTTTTGCTGCGGGCCTACTTTAAAAGGTTTTCTAAAACCTTGCATGGTCTTGATGGACCATTTTTGGTAAAAATGGTTATAAAAGGGTTTTTGAATAGATTATATGGATCTTCTTGGGGTAAGAGAGACTAAATGATGGTTTTATCACCAATTTTCATGCTTATACTAGAATTGGCTGAGCTGTAGTGCTAGACATGGTTTTCCTACTGATTTGAGATGATACTAAACTCGGTTGAGCCAAGTGTCAGACTTGTTTTACTACTGTTTTAGACCCAAATACATCCTGAGCACCCTTTAAGGGTATTTTGAGACTTGTTTTACTGATTTAGATCTGGATAGACTTCGGACAAGCATTTTGAGATTTTGGTTACTAGTTTGGATCTTGATACACTCTGGATGGTTATATTGGTTATTCAGAGATTTAGTATGTGGTCGAAGACCTCCATGGACCTTGTCGATCATGCTGGAGGAGGGCTATATAGTGCTGTTGAGGTGTACGAGTGCATCCTTCAATAGATCCTACCAACTAGGCCTATCAGCATCGGAGGAGGTACATACAGTACTATGGTTACACTTGGTTTTCACACTATTGAATTAAATCATTCATTGTGTTCGGTTCCACCCTTGCTTGCTATTTGCTGAGTGTGCATTCCGGTAGTATGGGATGTTGAATGGTTTGTTTTAACTTGTATATATTCCTCAAGTTTATGGGCGCTTGTTGGGATTGTAGATAAAGTTGTTATCATTATCCTATCGTAATTCTGGTTATTGTTATAGTTACATTGGATTCTTATTTGTCTTTTCGTATTTTAGAATGAACTTCCTAGCGAGACTTAGTTAGTGTTATTGTTTTAAGCATGAGTTTGTTATCTGCTTTCCTTCCCTCCCATTTATTTGAGATTAATGGTATACCGCCTATTTCTTAAACCTTCTCTGTATATATTGTTATTGCCAGGACCCCAGATACATTCTTCTTTCCTTCACCGGTGTTCTGTGATATATATTTCTAGTAGTTAGCCGAGCATGATTGTTTTATCCTTGTATTCTGTCTGTGCCAACTTCTGTGTACTTATCTAGTTACTTCCGTGACTATCTTCTTTCATTCTGTTATTTACTGCTCTTATATCTTATATGCGCTCAGTCGGCCTATGATTTCTACTGGGTGCCTGTTGCTTTGCAATTGGTTCTCATACTACACTCTATATCTTCCTGGTGCAGATCCTAGTATGGTCCATTCCCGCTGACTCTTGGAGACTCGTGCAAAGTGCTTTTGGATCATCAGAGACTGAGGGTGAGCTCCTGGCGGCCAAAGCTTATCTTTTATCTCCTCTTTTGTATTACATACTCTTTTGTTATTTCAGAGACATATGTATATACTCTTTTGGACCATTGTACTCTGTTTATGTAGTGGTGGCTCTTATACTATGATACCAGGTCATGTGATGGTTTAGTTTTCTTATATATATATATATATATATATATATTCTTGTTGCTTATTTTGTTAATTTTATCTCTTACTTCCGCTTATATCTTCCTCTTCCACATGCTTGTTAGATAGTAGCCCATTACTAACAGTTCCAAGTTACGAGGATTGTTACGCCATAGAGCGGTTGTAGATGCCATCATGACCTAAGAAATCGGGTCGTAATAGCTTGGTATTAGAGTCTAGGTTCACCGGTGTCATCGGTATAGAAGCCAATGTCTAGTAGAGTCCTGCGAAACAGGGCGAAAACGACCGTACTCAATCTTTGGGAGGCTACAGTGGCATCTTAGGAAATATGACACTTTCTTGCTTCTAATCGTGCATCTTGTCCTAGATTGTTTCCTGGAAACTCACTTTTTCTAGTTCACTCTTCTGCAGATGGCTCGTATGAGGTCTTCGACAGCGAGCGAGGGGGATCCTTTGATACCAGCACACCCGACTCTAGTTAGGGGCCAGGGTGGTCATAGAGGTAGAGGTCGGGAATATGCCCAAGCAGTGGCACCTATTAGAGCTCTAGAGGTTGAGATTCAGCCTGAGTTAGTCCTAGAGCAGCAACATGTGGACCAGGGGACAACCCAAGTACCACCAGTGCCAGCACCATCTTCAGCCCCAGCTTCTTCATCAGATATTTGGGGTTTACTTCTTTTGTTGTTGGGTATGATTAAGGGTCAGCCTTCTGAGGTAGCACAGATATCCGCTCAGGGGGCAGCCCTGAGTGTTAAGAGTTTAAGAGCGCAACCTTCTATGATGGCTCCTCGTGCTGTGGTTCTTCTGGTTCCTTCTGTTGCACAGCCTCTTGCTCCTCGCCCAGTTATGATAAAGACGGAGCAGAAGGCTCTGGGTAGATTTCAGAGATTGGTGCCGCCTAGATTTTTTGGTACTCCTGGTCAGGATCCACATGACTTCATATCTACTTGTGAGGAGATGCTGTACCATTTGGGTTTGTTGGAGACTTACAGAGTTAGTTATACTGCTTATCAACTGAAGGGCCCATCTAAGTTATGGTGGAGGGTCCACATAGCGTGTAGACCATCTTTATCTCCTGAGTGGGTTTGGAGAGAGCTCTATGAGTCCTTTATGGCCAAGTTCTTTTCACAGAGTGATCGTGAGCGTCGCAGAGAGCAGTTCACCAGACTTATGCAGGGATCTATGTCTGTATAAGAGTATAAGACTCGCTTTTACCAACTAGCTCTATGTGGGGCTATGATCATGCCTACCGAGCTTGATAGACTCTATAGATTTGTTTAGGGATTAAGGATTGAGCTTAGATAGATGGTTAAGGTACTAGTTGCCAATGGCAATCCTTCCAGGCTATTGCATACCACCTTAATACTATGGAGGATTTGCACCGTCATGATCCGAGGGCTAGAGATAAGAGGACATATCATCGGGCAGCTACACTGGTTTCCGTTATAGTGGTAGAGGGTCAAGCTAGTGGGGCCGAGGGTCTCAACAATAACAATAACATGGTCAATCTAGCCAACCAATTCAGGCATCACTTTAGGGCTCAGGTGGGTCTCAGTTTGAGCAGGGTCAGAGTAGGTAGTAGGGTCACCATGGTCAGACATCGAGGGGTATAGCTTCTGGGGCATCAGGGCATGGTAGCCACACTAGTGCAACTAGTTCATCTAAGCATGGTAGGCCGTCAGGGCCTTGTTATGAGTGAAGTGTATTTGGTCATTATGATAGAGATTGCCCCCAATAGGGTACAGATTAGCCAGCCACTCAACTGGCTCAGCCTATCAGAGCAGTGCAGCTACCGGCTAGAAGAGGTATTGTTCAGGGTAGAGGTAGTGCCCTGCATGGCAGGATAGGTGGTAAGGATGGCGGTTAGTCAGGTAGAGGTCAGCATCAGTTTTATGTGGTCCCTAGTAGACTGGAGGAAAATGCCTCAGATGCAGTGATCACAAGTATGATTTTTGTATGCCACCCGCCAACTTTAGCTTTGTTTGATCTTGGATCTACATGTTCATCTGTTTCTGCCTACTATGTTCCTTGTTTGGAGTTGGCAAGTGAGCTATTATCTATGCTTGTATCTCTTTCGACCCAGTAGGTGATTCTTTAGTAGTGGATCTTATTGTGAGATCCTGTATGATTGTTGTTGGTGATTTAGAGACTTAGGGTGACTTGATGATATTAGACATGCTAGATTTTGATATGATTCTGGGCATGGACTGGTGATCCCCTCATTGAGCGGTTTTGGATTGTTATGCCAACACCATTACCATAGCCGTGCCCAGTGTATCCCCAGTTGTGTGGCATGGTTCTATTAGTTGCGCACCATATGGGATAATTTCTTGCCTTCACGCTAGGAAGTTGATTTCTCGCGGGTGTTTGGCTTATCTAGAATATGTCTGAGATTCTAGCACCGACAGTTCTTATCCTGAGTCAGTTTCTATGGTTAGAGACTTCCTACATGTGTTTCCGACATACTTGCTAGGCTTTCCACCTGAGAGATATATTGACTTTGCTTTTGAGTTAAGGCTAGGCACCAGGCCAATTTCTATTACTCCATATCATATGGCTCAAGCTGAGTTGAGAGACCTTAAGGATCAGATCCAGGATTTGTTAGCTAAGGGTTTCATTAGGCCGAGTGTGTTGCTTTGGGGTGCTCCAGTTCCATTAGTGAAGAAAAAATATGGATCGATGCGTATGTGTATTGATTATCAATAGTTGAATAGGGTGACTATGAAGAATAAGTATCCGATGCCATGCATAGATGACTTGTTTGATCAACTTCAGGGTTCAGCCATATTTTCAAAGGTAGATTTGAGGTCAGGCTACCACCAATTGAGGATTAGGGAATAGGACATCCCTAAGACAGCATTCAGGACATATTATGGCCACTATGAGTTCCTGGTGATGCCTTTTGGGTTGACTAATGCACCTGCAGCTTTCATGGACTTGATGCATAGAGTGCTCAGACCGTATTCGGACTCATTTATGATAGTCTTCATCGATGAAATCTTGATATACTCACAGTGTGAGGAGGATCATGAGCAGCACTTGAGGATTATACTCCAGACTTTGAGAGGTCATCGACTTTATGACAAGTTCTCAAAGTGTAAGTTTTGGCTTGAGTCAGTGTCATTCCTAGGACACATGGTGTCTAAGGATGGGATTAGAGTAGACCCAGGGAAGATTTTAACGATTCGTAATTGGCCGAGACCTACTACTCCTACCAAAGTTCGCAGCTTTGTTGGGCTAGTAGGGTATTACAAGAGGTTCGTTAAGGGATTTTCTTCCATAGCAGCACCTTTGACTAGGCTGACTAGGAAGGATCTCCCATTTCAGTGGTCGAATCAGTGTGAGGATAATTTTCAAAGGCTTAAGGCCTTATTCACTTCAGCTCCAGTATTGACTTTGCCAGTTGAGGGTCAGGTCTTCTTAGTGTATTGTGATGCTTTAGGAGTTGGTCTTGGTTTTGTGTTGATGCAGCAGGGTCGTGTGATAGTATATGTGTCAAGACAGCTGAAGGTTCACAAGTGAAACTACCCTACTCATGACTTAGAGTTGGCGGCAATAGTCTTCGCTCTCAAGATTTGGAGGTACTACTTATATGGGATTCATTGTGAGATCTTCACTGATCACTGTAGTCTTCAGTACATCATGAGTCAGTGAGAGTTGAACACTGTGCAGTGGAGATGGATTGAGTTACTGAAGGACTATAATTTCACTATTCTATATCATCTGTGTCACACTCCGAGGCTACCCCGTAGACGTAACATGGTGCTTAGTGTCACAAGTGACCCCAATCTAACCCATCATCTGGCATATCTAGACAATTTCAGTTAGAAACAAATATTGTGCGGAAGCTGAAAACAATTTAAAATCTTAAGTGGGAAAGAGCCCAAAACACGTTTGAATATAAAAGTATATATAGAGTATAGTGATGACTAAAAAATAACACTAACAACTCAATAGCTGAATCTAGTCTATGTCTGAAAGCCTTTAACTGATATGAGTTGCTGGAACATGCCCCCAGCTAATTCTAATAATCTGAAACTTAAAAGTAAAGACTAAAAGATAAAGCATGTCTATCATCCTCGAACTATGAGGACTCACCACTAAAGCTGCTGAGTAAGGACTGCAGGTCGATCTAAGCGCGGTATGGATGCTGAACGCCCGAACGTACATCATAAAATGATGTAGCACAAAAGTATGTATCAGTACTTCAAATGTACTGAGGATGCGAGATATGAAACCAAAGCTGTAAACATGAATAATGACATAGAATTACACAACATGAATCATGAACTGGAATGTATCTAAAATGCAATAACCAAGTAACTGAACATGAGTATCATAATATGCTAAGCTTAACTGAAACAACTGAATACACGGTCAATGCAATGCTGAGTCTGACTGTGGGAGATACTATTACCGACATACCCCAAGCTCAGTTAACTATGGGGACATCTTGTAACCCTAGGTGAAAGGGTGTTCATACCTTGCCAAGGGTACGAACATGTCTGACGTGGATCCACTAAACTGATGTCTAAAAGGGACATCGATGTGCAGCCTAATCTGACAGCTGACCACTCTTTATACCTACGGTGGTGCCGTAGTTTTGGGATTGGGGGACTGCTACTAAAGGTCTTAGCCTAATCTGACAGCAAATCCTTCATCCCGTTATCCTCTCGGTACTAAGTCTACTCCCAATAGAAATATAAGCAATGAAATGCAAGCTGAAACAATGGATAGCTCAAATGCTGACAATTATATGAGAATGCACATATATATACTGAAACTAATGGCATTCTAATTCTGAAACATAATTATCTGAATCATTTGCCTAGGAAGTATAATTTATGAATACTGAAATTAAGACAAGCTAGGGTTACTGTGTTTTGTACATGGAACTGTGCTAATTTTCCAAGAAGCATGTAATTTATAACACTTAAACAATAGCATCTGAATTAAAGAGAATCCCTAAGATTTAGGAACCCTAGGTCTGAATAATTCATGGAGAAGCTGAAGAACTGACTGAATTCTAGGGACCTAATGGGCGAAAGGAACCCACTAGTGAAATCCCACATACCTGAAGGAGAAACTACGGAGAAAAACCTTTGGATTCTTAGGACTGATCTTGAAGAACCTTCTGCCTGTTCTTGAGAGAAAATTATCGCCTCTTTTCTCCTATTTCTTTCTAGGTCTGGTTAATTTAGGAGAATAGGTGATTTAGGTAGTTTTTGACTCATAAAATAGGCTTAGAATAACCAAAACATCATATATTAGGCTTTAAAATAGGCAAGAAACGTCTGGAATACCCCTGGAAATTTTTAAAAGAAAATTTCAAAAATTCGCGACTGAAGTTCCAAAGATGGGAACCACGACTCGTGGAAACTTCCACGACTCGTGGAAACTCCCACGACTCACGAAAACTTCCACGACTCGTGGTCATGGTTTCTGGGTCTAGAAATTTGGGCTACTAGAGTTGGGTTACACGACTTGGGTTCACAACTCATGGATCCTTCCACGGTTCGTAGAACCCAATTGTGGTTCTTAGAGAAATGGCTGGCCTCTGGTCTGGTTCCACGACTTGGGTCCATGACTCATGGATCCTTCCATGGTCCGTAGAACCCAGTCATGGTTCTCAGATAAATCTTCAGGTCTCTAATCTAATTCCATGGATCCAGTCCATGACTCATGGAAATTTTCACGGGTCGTGGATCCAACTCGTGATTCTGGCTGACAGTTGGAATAATTATGCTTTTTTTAGTTTTTTGAGTTGAGTCTAGGATTGAAGTTCTGGGGTGTTACAATATATCCCCCTTGGTATCATTCATCCTCGAATGAAGACTAAACAAGCTGAGTTTGGAGGAAAAGAGCTGCCATCCCTACCAAACGATTACTAGAAACTGTTATCTAACTGAACTGAGTCCCATGAGTATGCAAATATGTTGAAATGCAAGAATAGCTGAGGGAATATGATACTGAGACTGAAGTACATGAGAGTGAACTGAGAAACTAGAGAGGAACTATTACCTCAAGCTGAAACTGAATCGGAGGGAAAGAGGTGAGGGTACTTGGCCATCATAGTTGGTTCTGCTTCTCAAGTAGCTCCCTCTATGGACTGATTTCTCCACAAAACCTTCACTGAAGCGACTTCCTTATTTCTCAACCTATGAACCTGACGGTCAAGAATCTCAACTGGAACCTCCTCATAGGTGAGGCTATCCTTCACAACCACACTCTCTAAAGGTAATATTGATGCTGGATCACCCACACACTTTTTCTACAAGGAAATGTGAAAGGCGGGATGAACCGCTGCTAGTTCTGCTGGCAGCTCTAACTCATAGGCCACATTACCAACCCTTTTCAAGATTTGGTAAGGACCTACATACCTGGGACTGAGCTTTCCTTTCTTGCCAAATCTCATCACCCCCCTTCATGGGTGACACTTTTAGGAAGACCCAATCACTGATCTCAAACTCTTAGTCCCTTCTCCTCACATATGCATAGGACTTCTGATGACTCTGAGCTGTTTTCAATCTTTCTCTGATGAGTTGAACTTTCTCCATAGCCTCATGAACCGAATCTTTCCCAACCAATGCTGCTTCACCTACTTCAAACCAACCAACCGGAGATCTGCATCTACGCCTATAGAGTGCCTTATATGGGGCCATCTGAATACTGGAGTGGAAACTGTTATTATAGGGGAATTCTATGAGAGGTAGGTGATCATCCCAACTACCCTTGACATTGATCATGCAAGCTCTCAACATGTCCTCTAAGGTCTGAATGGTACGGTCTGCCTTACCCTCTATCTGTGGATGAAATGTTGTATTGAGATTCACCTGAGTACCAAGACCTTTCTAAAATGATCTCCAGAAATGAGATGTAAACTGAGGACCCCTATCTGAGATGATAGACAAGGGCACCCCATTCAACCTGACTATCTCGCTGATGTAGAGTTTGGCATAGTCCTCCGTTGAATCTGTAGTCTTGACAGCCAAGAAGTGAGTTGACTTAGTAACTCTGTCCACTATTACCCAAATAGAGTCGTGCTATTTACGAGTATGAGGTAAGCCCATAATGAAGTCCATGTTAATCACCTCCCGCTTCCAAGTAGGAATGCTAATATCTTGAGTCACACCTTCTGGTTTCTGATGTTTACCTTTACTTGCTAATAATTGGGACACTTAGCTACAAAATTTGCAATGTACCTCTTGATGCCGTTCCACCAATAGACTTTCTATAGATCACGGTACATCTTAGTGGCACCAGGATGAATAGAATATCTAGAATTATGGGCTTCTATAAGGATCTACTGCCTTAACTTACCCACATTAGGCACATATAAACGACCCTGGTAGTGATGCACACCATCTCTCTCTTTGGAGAAAACCTCTACTTTCTACTGATGAACTGCACCTTTTAACTGAAGCAATATGGGATCACTGTCCTGTTTCTCTTTAACCTCTGCTACCAATGAAGATTATGACCCATTCTGGACTATCACACCACCATTTGTCATGTCCATGAGGCAAACTCCTAAGCAAGTAAGCCTATGAACATCCCTGTCTAATTCTTTCCTCTCTTCCTCAACATGTGACATACTACCCATGGACAGTCTGCTGGGGGCATCAACCACTATATTGGCCTTACCCGGATGGTAGAGAACATTCATATCATAGTCCTTGAGGAACTCAAGCCACCTTCTCTGACAAAGATTCAACTCTTTCTGGCTGAACACATACTGGAGACTCTTATGATCTGTAAACACATCAACATGAACACCATACAAGTAGTGTCTCCAAATATTTAAAGAAAACACAACAGCTTCAAGCTCAAGTTCATGAGTCGGGTAGTTCTTATCATGAATCTTACGATGTCTAGAAGCATAAGCTATGACCTTACCCTACTACATCAAAACACAACCCAGGCCGACACTAGATGCATCACAATAAACCACATAGCCATCTGAACCCTCTGGTAGAGTTAACACGGGAGCTATAGTCAATCTATTCTTCAACTGTAGAAAACACTTCTCACACTCGTCTGACCAATTAAACATGACTTTCTTCTGAGTCAACTTGGTCAATGGGGCGACTATGGATGAAAATCCTTCAACAAACCTCCTGTAGTAACCAGCCAAACCCAAGAAACTTCTGATGTCTTTCAAAGAGGTGGGTCTAGGCTAGTTGTTTACTGCCTCAATCTTCTGAGAATCAACTTGGATGCCTTCACTAGACACCACATGACCAAGAAAAGCAACTGATTTAAAATAGAACTCATACTTACTGAACTTGGCGAATAACTGGCGGTCTTTGAGAGTCTTTAGAATGACTCTCAGATGATTCACATGCTCCTCCTTATTTTGAGAATAAACAAGGATATCATCAATGAAGACAATATTGAACAAGTCCAAATACTGTCTGAACACCCTGTTCATTATGTTCATGAAAGCTGCATGAGCATTGGTTAGTCCAAAAGACATAACTAAAAATTTATAGTGACCATACCGAGTCCTGAAGGTTGTCTTTGGTATGTCACTATCTCTGACTCTGAGCTGATGATAGCTGAATTTGAGTTCTATCTTAAAGAAGAAAATATCACCCTGGAGCTGGTCGAACAAGTCATCAATCCTGGGATGGGATATTTATTCTTGATTGTGACTTTGTTCAACTACCGATAGTCAATGCACATCTTGAGAGAATCATCTTTATTACGTATGAAGAGAATTGGAGCCCCTCATGGAGAGATGCTGGGTCTGATGAAGCCATTATCTAGAAGGTCTTTCAACTGTTCTTTCAATTCTTTAAGCTTAGCTGGGGCTATTTTGTAAGGAGTAATCAAAATAGGCTGGGTATCTAGAAGGAGATCTATTCCGAAGTTGATTTCCTATTATGGAGGAACCTAGGGAAGATCTTTTGGAAATACTTCTGGGAATTCATTCACTACTGGAACTGACTCAAGAGTTGGGGTCTCAAAGTTTTAATCCTTAACCCGAATAAGATGATAGATATACCCTTTGGAAATCATTTTTTTGGCCTTAAAGAAAGAGATAAATCGACCTACAGGCACTGAGGTACTACCCTTCCATTCTAAGACTAGCTCATTTGGAAATTGAAACTGAATGATCCTAGTTCTGTAATCAACTGAGGCATAATAGGAATGTAACCAATCCATGCCTATAATAATACCAAAGTCAGTCATTTCTAACTATACAAGATAGGCCAAGGTGACTTTCTGTAAAACTGTGATAGGGTAATTTCTATATACCCATCTAGCTATAACTGGGTGACCAACTGGAGTAGAGACTGAGAAGGGTCGTGGAAGGATTTCTTGACTGACACCGAAGTTTACTGCTACAAAAAGAGTTACAAAAGAAAGTGTAGCCCCTGGGACTAACAATCCATAAACAACTAAATAGAAGACTTCCAATGTTCACGTGACCACATAGGGAGAATCATCTTGGTCCTGTCGAGTTTGAAGGGAATAAAACCTGTTTTGGCATTGACCACCACATGTACAAGATGAGGCACCCTTCTCAGTGGGGCAACCTGCTGGAGCTGTTGTAGAACTGGCTTGATTTTGTGGATGAACATCCTTGACTTTCTGAGAAGCTGCTAGACAATCTCTCATCCTGTAGCCTAGCTTGCCACATCCAAAGCAAGTTCCACTACATGGCATACACTCACCCTGGTGGTTTCTACCACATTTCTTGCATACCGGATGAGTGCGCTCGCTAGTAACTGTACCTTAGACTTAGAGCCTGGTGCTCTATCCTGTCGATCCTATCTGAGCTTAGGTAGTGGGGCACTAGCAGAAGATGGAGCTGGAGCTGAAGATTTTTGACGGAACTAAGAGCGATTTCCACCCTCTTACCTCAGCTGAGAGTAGTTGAAGTAACCTGTTCTAGCTCTCTTACTGTCTCCTTCTCTCTCTTTGTTTTTCTCCTCCTCGATCTGCTGAGCATAAGTAACTAACCTAGAGATGTCCATCTCCTTAATTAGCATAGAAGTCTTGCACTCCTTGACATTTTCAGACACACCGGATATGAACTTACTAATGCAAGCTCTGGAGTTAGCTACTATTGCCGGAGCATAATTGGACAACTTATTAAACTTTAGTGCATATTCCTTCACACTCATGTCATTCTACTTTAAGTTGATGAAATCTTTGACCTTGGCTTTCCTGAGTTTGAGTGGGAAGAACCTGTCTAAAAATGCAATCTTGAACTGGTTCCAATCCACTGGACCTGCATTTGCACAACAAGGCTTTTTCCACTGTTGATACTAAGTATAAGTAACTACCTTCAATTGATAGGTGGGTAAATCTGCACTCTTGATCGGAGTGACACCCATAATATCTGTTACCTTTTGAATGTCATTAAAAAACTCATGTGGATCCTCTTCTAACTTGGACCCATGAAACTATGAAGGGTTCATCCGAGTGAAGTCCCGGATTCTAGGTGCGATAAAGCTGGTCTGAGGTAGAGCTAGTGCCACAGCCTGCTGATTGACTTGAGCAGTCATGGCCTGAGAAAGCACCTGAAAAGCAGCCCTGGATTTGGCATGAGCGACTTGCTCATTCAGAGGGTCTGCTGGTGCTGGCTGATTCCTTGCGTTAGATCCTCTAGGAGGCATCTTTCTGAAATGTGTAGAGCATGAGTTAGAAGGATATTAAAATAGAGTTCATACTCTACAGCATGAGCTGGAAAGGAAAGAAAGGAACTTGTTTCTAATGACATCTCATAGCTCCTGCCCCATAAGTGTGGCATACTTCACACCCCTGAAGAAGGCTCTACTTGATGTGGCTTTTAGACACCCTAGGACTCTTGAACCTTATGCTCTGATACCAAGTTTGTCACCCCCCGAGGCTACCCCCTAGACGTAACATGGTGCTTAGTGTCATAAGTGACCTGAAGATAACCCATAGTCTGGCATATCTAGACAATTTCAGTTAGAAACATATACTGTGTGAAAGCTGAAAATAATTTAATATCTGAAGTGGGAAAGAGCCCAAAACATTTCTGAATATAAAAATATATATAGAGTATACTGATGATTGAAAAATAACACTAACAACTCAATATCTAAATCTAGTCTATGTCTGAAAGCCTCTAACTGATGTGAGTTGTTGGGATATACCCCGAGCTAACTCTAATAATCTGAAACTGAAAAGTAAAGACTAAAAGATAAAGCATGTTTATCAACCTCGAACTATGAGAACTCACCACTGAAGCTGCTGAGTAAGAACTAGAAGTCAATCTAAGCACGGTTTGGATGCTGAGCGCCTGAACCTACATCATAAAATGATGTAGCAGAAAAGTATGCGTCAGTACTTTGAATGTACTGAGCATGCGTGATATGAAACCAAAGCTGTAAACATGAATAATGACATAGAAGTACACAACATGTAACATGAGCTGGAAGGTATCTGAAATGCAATAACCAAGTAAGTGAACATGAGTATCATAACATGTTAAGCTGAACTAGAAAAACTGAATACATGGTGAATGCAATGCTGAGTATGACTGTGGGAGATACTATTACCGACATACCCCAAGCTGAGGTAACTATGGGGCCTTCCTGTAACCCTAGGGTGGAAGAGTGTTCATACTTTGCCAAAGGTATGAACAACTCTGACTTGGATCCGCTAAACTGATGTCCAAAAGGAACAGAGGTGTGTATCCTAATCTGACAACTGACCCCTCTTTATGCCTACGGTGGTGCCGTAGTTCTTTGATAAGGGGACTGCTACTAAAGGTCTTAGCCTAATCTGATAGCTAAGCCTTTATCCCATTATCCGCTCGGTACTAACTCTACTCTTAACGGAAATATAAGCAATGAAATGCAAGCTGAAACACTGGATAGCTCAAATGCTGACAATTATCCTAGAATGCACATATATATACTGAAACTGATAGAATTCTATTTCTGAAACATAATTATCTGAATCATCTGCCTAGCAAGTATAATTTATGAATACTGAAATTAAAACAAGCTAGGGTTACTGAGTTTTTTACATGGGACTGTGCTAATTCTCCAAGAAGCATGTAATTAATAACCCTTACACAATAACATCCAAATTGAAGGGAATCCCTAAGATTTAGGAACCCTAGGTCTGAACAATTCATGGACAAGCTGAAGAACTGATTGAATTCTAGGGACCTAATGGGTGAAAGGAACCCACTAGTGAAATGCCACACACCTGGAGGAGAAACTAGGGAGAAAATCCTTTGGTTTTTGGGGCTGAGCTTAAAGAACCTTCTACCTGTTCTTGAGAGAAAACTATCGCCTCTTTCCTCCTATTTCTTTCTATGTTTGGTTAATTTAGGAGAATAGGTGATTTAGGTAGTTTTTGACTAATAAACTATGACTAGAATAACCAAAACATCATAGCTTAGGCTTTAAAAGAGGTAGGAAAAGTGTGGAATTCCCCTGGAAATTCTTAAAAGAAAACTGCTGAAATTCATGACTCAGGTTCCACGGATGGGAACCACGACTCATGGGAACTTCCATGGATCGTGGAACCCTGTCGTGGTTCCTGGGTATAAACATTTAGGCTATTGGAGTTGGGTTTCATGACTTAGGTTCATGACTCATGGATCCTTCCACGGACCGTAGAACCTAATCATGGTTCTCAGAGAAATAGCTGGCCTCTGGTTTGGTTCCACGACTTGGGTTCATGACTCGTGGATCCTTCCACGATGCATAGAACCCAGTCGTGGTTCTTAGAGAAATATTTAGGTCCCTGATCTGATTCCACGAATCCAGTCCACGACTCTTGAAAACTTCCACGGGTCATGGATCCAACTCGTGATTCTGGCTGACAGTTGGAAAAATTATTTTTTTCTAGTTTTCTGAGCCGAGTCTAGGCAAGAAAGTTCTGGGATATTACAATCCAGGCAATTCAAACATTGTAGTGGATTCCTTGAGTCAGAAAACAGTGAGTATGGGCAGCCTAGCTTCACTTTAAGTTTCAGAGTGACCATTGTCCTTGGAAATCCAGTGCGTGCTTGTCTAACAATTTAGTTCGGCTTGACTTGTCTAATATTAGCAAAGTCCTTGCCAGTGTCGAGGTCCATTCTACTTTGGCTGATCAGATTCGGAGTCGTCAGTTTGATGATCAGCGGTTATGTGACATTCATGATCAAGTTGTTCAAAGTGAGGCCAACAAGGCTACTTTAGACTCTGATGGTGTTCTGAGGTTTGATTGTCATCTTTGTGTTCCGAGCATTGGTGATTTGATACATTTGATTCTCTATGAGGAACATTGTTCTAGATATTTCATCCATCCTGGAATATCCAAGATGTATATGGATTTGAGGTAGTATTACTAGTGGAGTGGTATGAAGCAGGACATAGAGAAGTTTGTATCTCGGTTCTTAAACTGTCAGCAGGTGAAGTTTGAGCATATGAGACTTGGTGGATTAATGTAGAGACTTCCCATTCTCGAGTAGAAGTGGGAAGGGATTATTATAGACTTCATAGTCTGGTTGCCATGCACTTATTGAGGGTTTGACTCTATCTGGGTGATTATTGGTTGGCTGACTAAGCCAGTGCACTTCTTGCCACTCTATTCTACTTACAGTGCATATATATTGGCCCAAATTTACCTTTGTGAAATTGTTTATTTGCATAGGGTCTCAACTTCTATCATTTTAGACCGCGGTACTCAGTTCACATCTCAGTTTTGGAGGGCTATTCAGGAAAACATGGGTACAAGGTTCATCTTAGTACTGCATTTCACCCTCAGACAGATGGTCAATCCAAGAGGACTATCCAGGTCCTGAAGGACATGTTATGGGCATGTGTTCTTAACTTTAAAGGTTCTTGGGATCAGTATGTACTTTTAGCGGAGTTTGCGTATAATAACAGTTATCATTTGAGCATTGGCATGGCACCATTTGAGGAATTGTATGGTAGGAATTGCAGATCGCTAGTGGGTTAGTTTGATGGTTTAGATTCTAGGCCATAAAGTACAAACTTGCTTCGGGATTCCTTAGACAAAGTCTGAGTGATTCAGGACATACATCGAGCAGCCCAGAGTAGGCAAAAGAGCTACGCATATCATAGACTTCATGCCATAGAGTTTAGTTTTGGTGACTTGGTATTTCTCCGTGTGTCGCCTATGAAGGGAGTTATGAGATTTGGTAGGCAAGGCAAGCTTAGCCCCAGGTATATTGGGTTATTTGAGATCCTTCAGAGAGTTGGTAGTGTTGGCTATATGTTAGCTTTACCTCTGATGTTTTACGCTATGCATCCATTATTCCATGTGTCGATGTTGAGGAGGTATATCCTAGATGTGTCACATGTGTTGAGGTGGGATTCTGTAAAGTTGGATGAGAGTTTGACCTTTGTTGAGGAGTCGGTAGCTATTCTATCCAGAGATGTCAAGTGGTTGAGATTCAGAGTGATTTCGGTAGTTAAGGTTCAGTGGAGGCACTATCCGATTGAAGAGGCTACCTAGGAGATCGAGAGAGATATGCAGGCTCAGTATCTGCAGTTGTTTGAGATTTCAGGTACTCCATTGTTCTTGACTTTCGATGATGAAGGTCCTTTTTGGTAGTGGATGATGTAATGACCCTTCTGGTCATTCTCGCGTTTACATTTTCTTTGTACTATTAGAGCTTGCTTGTAGCGTCCCCAGGTCATTTATGACTTGCTAGGACCATTGGTTAGGTGACCTAGCCATTTGTTTGGTCTTTATGGTCATATCCCTGTTGTAGAGCTTTAACTTAGAAAATCATTGACTTTAGTCAATATTCTTAGCTAACATTCTCGGAATCAAATTCTGACAGTTCCGTTAGCTATGGAATGTGAAGTTTGGTCCAATTGAACCTTTAGTCTGTGCTTGGGAACTTTCGGTGTGGTTTTGTGATGCTTTTTTTGTTTTTAGGCTAGCTAGAGTTAGAAGTTTGACTTTGGTCAACTTTTGGTGATCGAAGCATCAGATTTGAAATTTGATGGTCCCATCAACTCCGAAATGTCAATTTTGGGTTAGGTAGGTGGTTGGTTCAGGTCCCGGGTGACCCGAGATCATTTTGGGTGTTCAGTTGGTTTTAGCTAGTGTTTACTTGGGTCAATATTCCTTCGAAATGACCTCATATGGAACTTTTGTCAATTTTGTTGAGTCTAGAATGTCGTTTCCACTCTAATAGCATGTTTGGTTTATAAGTATTGGGTTTTTATTATGCCTGGAACACCCCGTAGAAGTTTGCATTTCTGCTAGTTTTTGGCAGAAGGCATGTCCTCAGCACAAATGGCACTAAGGTAGCGCGATAGTGCTAGCTTACCGCCCAGCCTTCAGTGCCAATGGCACCCATTTGGCGCGATTCCGCCCATGCGCATCTAGTCCTTGCTGCGCGATAGCTCTATTGAAGCACCAATGGCGCTAGCCTGCGGCCAGGCTTATACATTTCCTCTTCCTTAATTTTTCAGCCATTTTCACCTTGTTCTCTCACTCTAAAAATAGTTTCCCTCTTATAAACTTGGTTGCTAATTAGTTCCTTGCGTGGGGATTCTACTCTTAGAGATTATTATCGTTTCCTCTCTCATTTTGGTAAATGTTCTTCTTGAAGTTCTTCCTTCCCATGGAAACAACCTCCATTGTTGTACTTTTCTTAAGCTTGGTGTTCTTGTTGGTTTGTAGCTTGTTCTTGGTTTCATGGATTTCATCCCGTTGACTTGCTCCCTCTCCTCGTGGTAGGTAAATTCTTTCTTTTACTCCGGTGTTTTCTTATTTAATTTCCCTCTTTAATCCTCTTAGATGGTGGGATGTTTTGAGCTCTTGTTTTTGGCTAAATCCGCTCATTTTTGGAGCATGCACTCATGGGAGTGTTGGGATTATCGTGTAGTTTTTTGTTTTTGGTTTCGAGTTATGGAGCCCATGGGCCCGTTTTTTACCCGAATTTCCACCCCGCTATACTGTTAGCAATATGGGAATCGTTAGTCTTGTTTTAACGCATAGATTACCTTCTTGATTGTATGATTACTATTCAGAGCTTCTCAGAGCAGTTTGAGTTAGACATCATCATTCTAGCAGCTTGTCATTGGACGATAGGTAGGTTACGATCTTCTCTATATTAGACTCTGCGTATATAGGCTATAATTATACTAATTAGCATCCTTGGGTTGGGTTTTATTAGTTTGGTACCCCAGACTCTGTCTGCTTCTTTTCTATCCATCTTATTTCACTCGTATCATTGTAGTATTAATTATAGTTGTTAGTATTACCCTTGTGGTCCTGTGTGGCCTTGTATTTTGACTCTAGACCATAGAAGGTGGATTATTTGGGAATGTCCATGAGTCCGGGAAATCTATATTACGATTAAAGAGCTGTTTATTTATGTTGTGGAGCTATTGGGGCCTTTGCAGGGTCGATAGGTTGATTGTGAGCCATTGGGCTACTGTTTGTGTTTGGGCATACCATTATCATGCATATAAAGAGATTTTCTTTATGTTTTACTATTGTTTTGGCTACGGGCCTATTATAAATGGTCCCGAGGGCCCATTTTTGGTAAAATTGGTTATAAAAGGGTTTTGGAACTGATTTTATGGATCTTCTTGGGGTAAGAGAGACTAAATGATGGTTTTATCACTGATTTTCATACTTATACTAGACTCAACTGAGCCATAGTTCTAGACATAGTTTTTCTACTAATTTGAGATGATACTAAACTCGGTCGAGCCAATCATCAGATTTGTTTTACTACCATTTTAAACCCAGATACATCCTGGGCACCCTTTAAGGGGATTTTGAGACTTATTTTACTGATTTAGACCTGGATACACTCCAGGCGCACATTTTGAGATTTTGGTTACTGGTTTGGATCCGGATACACTTCGGAATGTCATATTGGTTATTTTGAGATTTAGTATGTGGTTGAGGACCTCCATGGAACTTGCCAATCAAGACCAGGGGCTACATGCTGAGTGTGCTGGAGGAGGGGTATATAGTGCAATTGAGGTATATGGGTGCGTCCTTCTATGGATCTTACCTACTGGGCCTATCAGCATTGGAGGAGGTACATATGGTACTATGGTTACACCTGGTTTTAACACTATTGTATCATATCATTCATTATGTTCGATTCTACCCTTGTTTGCTATTTATTGAGTGTATGCTCCGGTAGTATGGGATGTCGGAGGGTTTGTTTTCACTTGTATGTGTTCCTCGGGTGTATGGGCGCCCATTGAGACTGTAGGTAGAGTTGTTATCACGATCCTATCATAATTCTGGTTATTGTTATGGTTACATTGGATTCTTATTCGGCTATTCATATTATAGAATGGACTTCCTAGCATGACTTAGTTAGTGGTATTGTTTTAAGCATGAGTATGTTATCTGCTTTCCTTCCCTCCCTTTTATTTGAGGTTACCGGTATACCGCCTATTTCTTAAACCTTCTCAAGATATATTGTTATTGTAAGGACCCCAGGTGCATTCTTCTTTCCTTCACCTGTTTTCTAGTAGTTAGACGAGCATGAATGTTTTCGCCATGTATTTTGTCTATTCTAGATTCTGTGTACTTATCTGGTTGCTTCCGCGACTATCTTCTTTCATTATGCTATTTACTGCTTTTATATCTTATATGCGCTCAGTCGTCCTATGATACCTATTGGGTACCCGTTGCTTTGCAATTTGTGCTCATCCTTTACTCTGCATCTTTCTGGTGCAGATCCTAGTGCGGGCTATTACCGCTTACTCATACTGACTCGTGCGAAGTGCTTTTAGATCATTCGAGACTGAGGGTGAGCTCTTGGTAGCAGAGCTTAACTTTTATATCCTCTTTTGTATTACATACTCTTTTATTATTTCAGAGACATATGTATATACTCTTTTGGACCCTTGTACTCTATTTATATAGTAGCGGCTCTTATACTGTGATACCAGATCATGGGATTGTTTAGTTTGCCTATATATATATATTCCTGTTGCTTATTCTGTTACTTTTATCTCTTGCTTTCCCTTATGTCTTCCACTTCCGCATGCCTATTAGAAGTAGCCCATTACTAACCGTTCCAAGCTACGGAGATTGGTACGCCTACAGGGGGTTGTAGGTGCCATCATGACCTGAGAAATTGGGTCGTGACAATGGAGTATCATCATTCGCCCTGTAGTGACCCTCTTGAGAGGATGCCACTTTTGAAATAAAACCAAATATAAAATTTATAATGTTAAAATAGCTTAATTTAAGACATATTCACCATCAATTAATAGCGGAATTAATCCCATTAGGAACGAGTTAAAGGTAAGATAATTTACCATTTAATAATTCATATATTCTCGAGTAAGAACAATATAAGAATTTCAATTCGTGATGGTGGAACCTTACTCTGATAATAAAGCATGTTCGTACAAAATCTAATTTGTGATTTCACACCACTATAGGCTCATGATACAAATTACCAAACTTTTGAGTATCAAAGGATGGATAGTTCTTCCTTTATACATACTTACAAGATAAAATGTAAGTTTAGTACATTACAAAACATGCTTACACACCCTAAAACAGCCAAACAAGTTACAAGCCACGGTCTTAGATCAAACAAGCCTCCAAAATTACATACATATGTGTAACATATGGATCATGTACAAGTCCCAGAAATACTACAAAATGTAAATGCCTATATGCAAATGTGATCTTCTTAAAAGCTCCAAAAAGTCTACTTCCAATCCATCTTCAATCATTCTCCTGAATATCACCTACGATAGAAAACAACTATCGCTATGCATAAAGCTTAGTGGTATATAAACTTTGGGCTTGGAGACATTAGATTTTCCAATTTCCTTCTAAATTATTGGTAGCTCAAATGTAACATATAAATAGAAATAAAGTAAATAAGTATATTACAAGTATCAAATTTGGCATTCAAAGGCTCAAGTCCCAAAAGAATTCATAGAACTATTTTACGAGATGTCAAATAAGAAATTTTACACAATATGTACGTCATGCAGTCACACCAAGCATAATCAAATATCAAAAAGGACCGAAGCCTTGTATCAAGTAGGGACGAAACCCATATAATCAAGAGAATCAAGAACCATATTAAAAATAGCTTTCTAGTTCATACTTAAATGGATAATTTCCATAATTAAGAGGAACGACAAATCCAAAGTCAAGATGGACAAAGATTCAAATCAAGAGGCATGATAAGTGACATAGTCACTGTAACAAGAAGAACAAAGTCCCATCAAGAATACAAAATGATCAAGAAATCTGTACAGATGGGCGAATTAATGAATATCTCGCAATAATTCAGAAATACTAATAAGATGATATAAAATCATGAGAAAGTAAGCAAAATCTCCAAGATAATAGTTGAAATACTCCAGCAAGTAACGAGAGTTCAAGTTTCAGAATATACACAAACCTTAGCTTCTTAGCACATAAACAATCCTACCACAACTTTAAGATTTCGAATCGTAGACCAACAAATGCGTCAACTTCCTCAAATAAGTTCCTTTAGCTTGTACAAGAGTATAAATACCTTGAATACACAACCAAATACCCATTTAATATTCAGTGAATTCAACAAGTGAAAATGAATAAGAGAGACATCAAAAGTGAGCCTAGTTTGTGAAAATCACACCAAATTCTCGAAATAGTAAATCTGGATAGCCTGACTGCCTTGTGTTGTGACTCAGTTTTGAATAGGTTAACAACAAAACTACACTTTGGAGCCTCCATAAAATTTAAATATACATGCCTTCGGGTTTCAAGGGGTCAAAAAATACCACAAAATATGTTTCTTACAAAATAATATGCTCAAAATACTAACAGCAGTACACACAAAATTTCTAAATCAAAAAAACTGGCTAGTACATTCCCTTTAATGCGTCCCATTTTTTGACCCCATAACAGTAAAACCAGATTTTGCAATAAATATGAGAGTTGTATATATATTTGTAATCCTTCCAAAATATATTTGTTTACCCAAAATGGATCTCTACAAAATGAGATATGCTAAAATTACTAATAGCTACACAGTTCCAAAACCGAGTTTTGATTACTTACCACAAAGGAGAATGTTTCCTTGAGTTTTAGCCAAAAGGGACATAGAAGGTTTGTTGGTTGATAAGCTAAGAGAATCTTATAAGGAGAGATTTGGGGTTTTCTTTAGGTTGAAGGAAGAAAATGAACGCAATAAGGTGGAATGTAAGAGATATAAAAGTGATATATATCATTTTATATTACTTTTAAAAGATAGATGCCCAAATAGGAAAAGGTGGCTGCCCCAAATCTATATATACATATACACCAATATATCCTTATATCGAAGATAATTATAATCATAGTAGTTTACATAGGTGCCCCTAGATAATTTTATAAAATACCATCATACTTTAAGGTAAGTAAATTTTCAAATATCACAAAAATTTGAGTTTAGGGAGCGTGAAGTAGAGATTAATCTTTTTTTATCAAGAAATTATCTAATTTAGTGCAAATGATAGCTTAAATATTTTGGGGTGTTACAATTCTCTCCCCCTTAAAGAAATTTCCCCCCTAAATTAACGCCCCGAGGCTACCTCCTAGACGTAACACAGTGCTTAGGATCACAATTGACCCCAAGCTAACCCATGACCTAGCATAACTAAGCATTTTTGAATAAATATACTAAAACATGTGGAAGTTATCTGGTTTAACTCATAAGTTTAGAAAGTAATCCAAACATCTTAGGCATATATATAGAAAATATAATAAGTCTGACAATAAAGCTGACAACTCAAAAGCTGAATCTAGTTCTATGTCTGAAAGCCTCTAACTGATGTGAGTTGCTGGGATAAGCCCCCAGCTAACTCTGAAAGTTTGAAAACTAAAAATATAAGACTGAATAAATAAACGTAACTATCATCCTCGAAACTATAAGGACTCACCACTTAGATGTTGAGTAGGACTGGAGAATCGCACTAGCGTGGTCTAGATACTGAGCACCTGAACCTACATCATGATAAGATGTAGCACAAAAGTATTCGTCAGTACTTGGAATATACTGAGCATGCATGATATATGGAAAGTTGTACACGTGAATACTGAACATGATAATATAAGCTGAAACATGAAACTGAAAGATAAACTAATGCAATGACCCAGTATTTAATCATGAACTGTAACATGCTGAGCTGAACTGAATTACTAAAAAATCTAGATACAAGGTCAATGTAAAACTGAATCTGACTGTGGGAGCTACTGTTAACCAATATACCCCAAGCTGAGCTAACTATAGGGCCCTTGTAACCCTTGCAGGGAGGGTATTCATACCTTGCCAAGGGTACAAACAAATCTGACATGGATCCACTAAGCTGATGTCTAATTCGGGATGAGGGTATCAAACCTAATCTGATGGGTGACCCCTTTAGAACTTACGGTGGCGCCATAATTCTGGGACATAGGGACTTCTACTAAGGGTCTCAGCCTAAAATGATGGGTGAGACTTCATCCCTTCATCCACTCGGTGCTAAGTTTACTCCCAACTAAATATACAAGAAATGAATACAAACTAAAATACTGGATAACTCAAATACTGATAAAACTGATAATGCACAATAATACTAAAAACTGATATGGCATTCTAATCATGAAATAAGACATACTAAGATATCTGACTGGCATGCATGGATTTTAAGTACTGAAATTAACACGTGCTAGGGTTACTAGATTCTGTACATATGACTATCCTAGGTTCCAAAGAAAACATGTAATGAATTTCATACGAACAATAGAATCTGAATTGCAATGACTTAATAAGGTTTGAGAACCCTAGGTCTGAAGAACTTATTAAAACCTGAAGAACTGGACAAAATCTAGGGACTCAATGGGTTAAAGGGAACCATTGATGAAATCCTTCATACCTGGAAGAAGATTCTATGGTCAAATCTTTGGGTTTTGGGGCTGAGCTTGAAGAAAACATCCTGCTTGTTCTTGAGAGGAATAAACGCTTCTTTTCTCCTAGTTTCTTCTAAGTGTCGATTAGTTTACGAAAAATGGGGAAATAATAGTAAAAATCCCTTTAATTACCCCTACAATGACATAGGGTTGGAGTTAAAAAGGGTAGGGAAATACCAGAATGCCCCTGACTTAAAAGAAAAAGTGCAAAACTTTTCTTGCCGGACAGGCTACTCGACGGGAGTTGGACCAGCGATGGCCTGTCGAACCTGGTTGTTGGGAAGGTCTAGGCTGGGTCTAGTCCCCGGATGATTTCCACAATGGGTTCCCATGGCCTATCACATTCATGACGGCTGTGGTGGACGTCCGTCAAGAAAGAGAAGAAGCTTAGGTGAGGTACTGACCACTTTCTACGGCAGGGGGCAACAACCTGTGGAGGCTACCACGCCCATTGACCTTTTCAATCGAGTAGGGGGTGGCTGGAAGAGCTAATGGGAACTACCCACGGTGACTCTAACAACCCATCGAACTTTCGATGCCCATGGAGTCAGCCCATGGGACTTGACAGTTGCTGAAAGATGCTGGCTTTTTTGAGGTTCTAAGTTTTAAATACTGGTATGAATTCGTGACTTTATCCGTATGAACCCTCTAGAGTTTTGGGGTTCGAAAGTGAGTGAGGACCCGCTTAACTTTATTGATGAAGTGAAGAAGATCTTTGATTTTATGCAAGTAGAGGGTGTTGATTGTGTTGAGCTTGCATCCTACCAACTCAAGGATGTGGCTCATATTTGGTTCATGCAATGGAAGGAGGCTAGGGTGAGGATGCCATCTCCATGACTTGGGAGTGTTTTGAGGGATCCTTTCTTGATAGGTTCTTTCCCCGTGAGTTGAGGCAAGCAAAAGTGGAGTAATTTGTGAACTTGAGACAGGGTTCGATGTCGGTGCAAGAGTATAGTTTGAAGTTCACTTAGTTGTCTAGATATGCTCCCTCCATGGTAGCGGACCCACATGATCAAATGAGCAAATTCATCTATCGTGTTTTGGATATAGTGAAGAAGGTGTGTAGGTCTGCTTTGTTGTTGAGTGACATTAACATCTCTCGACTCATGACTTATGCCCATCAGATTGAGGGTGATAAGCTTAGGGAGATGTCTAGGGAGAACAAGAGAGGTAGACTTGAGGGATCGGGTTTTAGCCATCAGAGGTCCGGTGGTGGACATCGCTTATCTTTCCAGAAGAAGTCTTCAGGCCCTGTTCACTCTTCTGCTAGTGCTCCTTATCAGGCCTCCATGCCCCGCCATAATCAGTTTGGTAGAGGTGCATCCTCTTTTTCTTAGGGTGGTGGTACAAGGGGGTCTTCTTTCCCTCATTGTACTAGGTGTGAGAATAATCATCTCGGTGAGTGTCTAGCCGGTAGAGAGGGTTACTTTGGTTGTGGTCAGCCTGGGCATCATATTAAGGATTGTCCTTCAGCTAGGAAGGGACAAGGAGGTAGGACTCAGTCTACCCCAGCAGCTTCAGGAGGTAGACCACCCCCTAGGGCGCAACTTCTAGTTCTGGTGGTCAGTGCCAGAACTGTCACTATGCTATGTCCTCCCAATATGGTTACCGGTATGTTGAAAGTCTTTTCTCATGATGTGTATGCTTTGTTGGACCCCGGTGCCTCTTTATCTTTTGTAACCCCTTATGTTGCTTGTAAGTTCAAGATTGGTCCCAAAATGCTTTTAGAACCCTTTCATGTTTCTACTCCTGTTGGTGAGTCATTCCTAGCTGAAAGAGTCTACCAAAATTTCCCTATCCCATTCCTTCATAGAGTCACTTCAGCGAATTTAGTAGAGTTGGAGATGACTGACTTTGATGTTATCCTTGGTATGGATTGGTTGTATGCATGTTATGCCTCAGTTGATTGTCGCACTCGTGTGGTTAGTTTCAAGTTTCCTCATGAACCTGTCCTAGAATGTCAAGGTAGTCCCTCTTCTTTGAAGGGTCGTTTCATATCTTATCTTAAGGCTAGAAAGATAATTTCTAAGGGTTATGTCTATCATATAGTTTGGGGTGCCCCAGTTTTGTTTGTTCGGAAGAAGGATAGATCTCTTAGAATGTGTATTGATTACCGTCAATTGAACAAGGTCACAATCAAGAATAAGTATCCAATTCCTAGGATTGATGAATTGTTCGATCAACTTAAGGTGCATGAGAAGAACTACCTTACTCATGATGTTGAGCTAGAGGCCGTGGTTTTTGCTTTGAAGATTTGGAGACACTACTTGTATGATGTGCATGTTGATGTGTTCACGGATCACAAAAGTCTTCAGTATGTGTTCACTCAAAAGGAGTTAAATTTGCGACAAATGAGATGGCTTGAGCTCCTTAAGGATTATGATATGAGTGTGCTTTACCATCCGGGTAAGGCCAATTTTGTGGCATATGCTTTGAGTAGGTTATCCATGGGAAGTGTAGCTTCCATTGAATATGGAAAGAAGGAATTGGTTAAAGAAGTTCATAGGCTTGCTCGGTTGGGAGTTTGCCTTATGGACTCGACCGAAGGTGGTGTAATTATGACTAATGGTGCCAAATCATCCTTGGTGGCTGAGGTGAAAGCCAAGAAAGACCAATATCCCATTCTACTTCAGCTTAAGGGTGCAGTTCGTCAGCAAAGGGTTGAGGTTTTCTCCCAAGGGGGAGATGGTGTGCTTCGTTATCAGGGTCACTTGTGTATGCCATATGTTGATGGGTTGAGAAAACAGATTTTGTATGAGGCTCACAGTTCTAGATACTCCATTCATTCGGGTACCACTAAGATGTACCGTGACCTATGGGAAGTCTTTTGGTATAATGGTATGAAGAAGGACATAGTCGGGTTTGTGGCTAAATGTCCCAACTGTTAACAACTTAAGGTGGAACATCAAAGACCAGGTGGTATGCTTCAGGATATTGACCTTACCACTTGGAAATGAGAAGCAATCAATATGGACTTTATTACGGGTTTTCCTCGTACTCGAAGGCAACATAATTCTATTTGGGTTATTGTCGACCGAATGACCAAGTCATCCCATTTCTTGGCTGTTAAGACTACGGATATCGCGGATGATTATGCCAGACTCTATATTCAGGAGATAGTCTGATTTCATGGTGTTCCCTTATCCATCATTTTGGAGAGAGGTCCTCAATTTACATCTCAGTTTTGGAGGTTATTTCAAAAACGTCTTGGCACTAAGGTGAAGCTTAGCATAACTTTTCACCCTCAGATGGATGTCCAGGCTGAGCATACTATTCAGACTTTGGAGGATATGTTGAGGGCTTGTGTTATTGACTTCAAAGGAAATTGGGATGATCTCTTACCTCTTATCGAGTTTGCTTACAACAACAGTTTCCACTCTTGCATCCAGATGGCTCCGTATGAGGCACTTTATGGCCGGATGTGTAGGTCTCCTATTGGTTGGTTCGAGGTTGGTGAGGCAGCCTTGATTGGACCAGATTCTGTGCATGAGACTATGGAGAAAGTTCAGCTTATTCGGGAAAGGTTGAAGACCGCTCAGAGTCAACAAAAACCTTATGCGGATATGAGGAGAAGGGAGTTAGAATTTGAAGTTGATGATTGGGTTTTCCTTAAGGTGTCACCCATGAAGGGTGTAATGAGGTTTGGCAAGAAAGGAAAATTTAGTCCCCGTTTTGTAGGTCCTTATCGGATTTTGAGGAGAGTTAGTAGTGTTGCTTATGAGTTGGAGTTGCCAATGGAGTTCGAAGTGGTTCACCCAGTTTTCCATGTTTCCTTGTTGCAGAAGTGTGTTCAGAGTTATTACTTATGCTTATGCTTTGGCTTATGATATTTTAAAGTCATTGCATTCAGTTATTCTTTAAAAGAATGATTTTAGTTATTCAAGTATACTTATCATGTTTTCAGCATGTTCATGCATTGCTCACATACTTAGTACATTCCATAGTACTAAAGCATATTGCACTGCATCCTTTTATGATGCAGACTCAGGTGTTCCAACTCAGATTTGTGGCAAGAGATTTGGCCACTCCTACTTCGCTATTGTTGAGTCCTCATAGTCCGAGGGCTAGGCTCCACCTCAGTTTTATGTCTTCTTTATTTTCAGATGTTCGAGTTAGTTGGGGTTGTTATCCCAACAACTCTCTATGATAGTAGTACAGGCTTTTCAGACATAGACCTTATGAGATAATTTCTGAGTCGTAATTCATAATTGACTTCTATTTATGATATTCTGAGTTTCTATCTTAGATTGCTTCCGCTTATCTTTTGTTATGCTTGAGAATGTTATGACCAAGGGTTAAATTGGGATCCTTGTGGTCCCAAGTCCCGTGTTATGTCTATAGGGTAACCTTGGAGCATGACACACCTGTGGTAGAAGCAGATCTGACCACCATGCCTCCACCTCATTCCATTCCAGGACCATTGGATAGCTTGTTTGCAGCCTATGAGGATAAGGTGTTGTCCGACCACGAAGATCAAGAGCCGGATGATTATGTGAAAGAAAAGAATGCAGATAAAGAGAGAGTTGTTAATGATGATTACCATGAGGCCTAGTCCTCCAGGGAGTTCCACCCCTTATTCCCATTGCACTATAAGCATTAACGGCAATGCTCCTTTTATGGGGAGGGGGTGGCTTTACTTCCTTTTGTTGGTGCCCGTGAGTGGACTTGAGACATATTATTGCCCTTATCGAGCCTTGTTAATATTTTGCTAGATTTTATTTGGCCCCTGTCAGGCATATTTGGATGATTGTGATGTTTATTGCACTTTCCAAGCCTTTAGATTTCATTTTTTTTTGGTTTCGAGATTAATTGTGCCCTTGTGGGGCTTGATTTTTGTTGATTGAGATTGTGTTACCAGGTTGGTCTTACATGCTCCATTGTCTTACTACCTGTGCTTTGCAAATGCGCTAAAGGCTTACGCCGAGGATTGTTTTAACATGTATCATGAGCGTGCAATTCGGATATCGCCTTGTTAATAGTAGTTTGGAAATAAAGTCCGAGGGTTCTCTTAATACCATGGTTCTTCCCAAGGAGGAAAAGTTTTTGATTATTTTATTTTTCTTTTCTTTTGTTTTTGTGTCGAACCGGGTTGGTGTTTCCTTATGATAGATTGAGAGGTGATATTCTTAAGGGAAAATGCCAAGTTTTAGTTTAGAATTGAGTCCGTAGTTGCTTATCTCAAAATGGGCCCACCGAAAAATTTCTTGTGGCATATTATTTTGAAAGTAAATGAAAGAAGGGAAATTAATTTTTGAGGAAAAGCATTCTCTTTTCATGACTTGAACACTCTTGATTTGGCTTGATTGACTCACAAATGAGTGTGTAATGAACTCGAAATATCTTGTCAAAAATCATTTACCCCGATTAATTGTGAGACTAATGAAAGAGGTCTTATGGCATGATGTCTTGTGTGGTGAGGCTTTACCTTGATTCTTGTGCATAAGTGTTGTCTAGAACTTTTCCCGAATGTGATTCAAGGCAATATTCTAGGTGTGACCGATCTTGGAATATGACCTGAGGCCCTTTTTGACAGCCACTTCACCAAAATGACTTCCCACGACATCAAATCCTAGTGAACCCATTTTGAGCTTATGATCATTCTTTGGAACCTTGTAACACCTTTACCTTTTTGGAACCTCTATTTTGGAACCCATCCTCCCTAATTACTTAAAAATGAAATGCAGGCTAAAAGCCTAAGTTTTGGGGGGGAACGAAATATAACATAGGCAAATGCCTAAGTTTGGGGGTGCATGTGATCAAATGAGGAGAAGAAATGAAGTGCACTTCAAGTGCAAGATAGAACCTTAATTTCGAGTTGAAAATTGCTCCAAAAGATCAATCCAATGAGCAAATTGAAAAGCAAAAATAGGTGCTACCAAGTGAAGGCGGTATAAGGAGTTTGAATGATCATGAGTAAAAAAGGAGGAATCTTGGGTTGTGAGAGGGAGAAATAAGGTGAAGTTGAAATGGAAAAATGTGAGCGGTGTTCGAAATGAGAACAAAGAGCATTAGGGAGGTGTAGACACTTGAACCAAATGATATCCTTGCCTTAGCCCTAGCCAACATCGCAACTCATAAGTCCTTGGTGATTTCGAGCTTGGCTACCCTACATTAATGGCGATATACATGAAGGGCAAGCCTATGGTTGGATGCGTATGCACTTGAACTTTCTTGAGAGAGTGAGAGTCTTCTTGGTTCTCCTATAATCCCGTGTTTTGTGAATTGAATGATTGTGAGTGGGATTCTCTCTTATGGTGAGTGGCATCATGCACTCGAATTGAAACATAGAGTCTCTATTTCAATTGAGGGGAATGAATGAGACAAGTTGTGTGGAGAATCTCAAGGCAAACCTTCACGGTCCATGCCTATGACTTGAGAAGCTGAAATGTCTTGTTTTGAATGGCAAAAATTCCCTTGATTTTGAATGAGAAATGATGTCCTTCTGGAAAAGTTTTCAATTGATCAATTGCCTTGAATTTGTGGTGGTCCAAATTGAGATGCGCATAGTAGTTGAGTCGTTTGAGTCTTTCGTTTATTATTTTTCTTAATTTCTTTGTGTAGAGTAGTCTTTTGTGCCTTGATTGAGCCTAGAGCATAATTTATTCCTTATCTTGTGAGTATCTTGCTTGAGGACAAGCAATAGTTCAAGTTTGGGGGTTTGATAAGTTGGTAATCTACCAAATTATTGAGCCTATATCCATGAATTATTGCTATGTTTTGAATAGATTTCGAGGTACTTATGGCCTTTATTGATGTCTACATAGGTATTTTTGATAGATAATGATAAACATGGAAATGAATCCAAAAAGAGCTAAAAAGGAGTAAAGTGTGAAGTGTCGGAAAAGTTGAAGATTCTGACTGAAGGTTTGGTGGCCGTGCGACACGCACATCCTATGGTGCGATCCACACCTCTTTCACACGGAGCTCCCAAAGATAGCTGAAGTCACTGGCTCACGGGAAGGCAGTGTGTGATGCGCACATCACAACGTGCAAACCGCACGTCGCGCCGCACACCTCCCAAAGGGTAATTTTGTCCTAATTTTTAGTGATGTTTTGGGAAACTATTAAAGGCCTATTCAGGCACAATTATAAATAACGTTTATCATTAAAAATATTCTGAAGAGTTTTTAGCTTGTAGACTAAGTTTTTCACCTCCATTGAGAAGAGGGTTTCAATCTAATTCCCTTGGTTAACACTTGTGTGCTCAAAATGAATCTAGAACTTGAGATTCAGCTCTAATGGAAGGGATTTTGAATTACCCAGCTGGTATCTCTTTCTCTCTTGCTGAGAGTGGCTAAATTCTCTTGTCTAGAGGTGTATTGATGATGGGTGCTTAAGAAATGAGTGTGGGTGTTATTTATTCTTGATTATAATTGCTTAATTGTCATGAATCTAGTAATTTCACCAAGTTTTAATCCTAAAATTAGTGGTTGCAAACATTAATTTTCATTACTTGACTATGTGATTGCTTGAGAAAGGATTTCATATTTCGGATGTGAAATTACTAGTGGGAACTTGGGATTTCACTGAGATTTGAGGCTAGGGATAGCTCTTATCATTAGATTCCCTAAGTTAAGGGTCTAAGCTAGAGATAGTGTGACCTCCCCAAGCTAGATTGGTTGTTTATTGATCAAACCGATGATGCTCTAACCGGGATCATCGTATATAAGTTTGTTGATCGAGAGATAAGCAAATCTTACCCATGACCAATGCTATTCATGTCATTAAGCGAGAATAGGTATGAACTGATAATCACCCTATCCCATAACTAAAGCCCCATCGGTTATGCATTCCTAGTCATCTAATCAACTTGGTACACCCGCTTTAGTTTTATTGCTTTTAATTGAATTGCGATTGTAGTGACAACATCCCAATTCCCGTATCCTTTTAACTTTTATTTTTGAGCATTTACTCTCTCCTTGAACTCAATACATTACAATCTCTATTTAGATACCCCAAGTCCCTTGGGTACATCCCTGACACTAGTTGGGATTATAAATTTTGTTTTGCTGCACGATCACCGTGGCCTCCTACTTGGAGAGCACGATTTGAGCGTTCATCACTAAGCCCAAGAAACTTCTTATTTTTGTTGGACTTTTGGGTGGTTTCCATTCAACAATAGCTTGAATCTTACTAGGATTCACCTTCACACCTTAACTGACACAACATGTACTAGAAAAGCCACTTCACTAAGCCAAAATTCACATTTAGAGAGCTTAGCATAAATCTCTTTCTCCTTCAAATTTGCAAAACAATGCGGTGGTGTTTATCATGATCTTCACTATTCCTGAAATATGTTAAAATATAATCAATAAAGACAATCATAAATTAATCAATATAGGGCTTAAATAATTGATTCATTAGATCCATAAACACCACAGGAGCATTTATTAACCCTAATGGAATCACCAAAAAATCATAATGACACTATCAAGTTTTAAAGGAAGTTTTGGAAATATCTTGATATCTTACCCACAGTTGGTAATACCCAGACCTCAAATCAATTTAGGAAAATAAATTAGCACACTTCAGCTAGTCAATAAATTATCAATCCTTGGAAGTGGATATCTGTCCTTGATTGTTTTATTGTTCAATTATCTATAGTCAATGCAAAGTTTATAATTGCCATCTTTTTTCTTTACAAATAAGACAGGTGCTCCCCAAGGAGAAACACTAGGATGGATGAAACCTTTCTCAAGAAGTTATTACAGTTGAACTTTCAACTCCCTCAATTCTATTGGAGCCATTCTATAGGGAGTGACAGAAATAGGAGTAGTTCGGGGAATAAGCTCTATTCAAAATTCAACTTCTTTTTTTAGAGGCAACCCAAGAAACTTTTCAGGGTAGACCTCAGAAAAATCACACATTTTAGGTATGTACTCGAGGCTAAGACTCTCCAAACATGTATCAACTATATGAGCAAGATAGGCATCACAACCTTAACAAATCATCTTTCTTGCCAAGACACCCTAAATAATATTAGATGTTAATAATCTTTCACCTTTAATAATGATGTGTGAAAATGTAGGGTCTTTAAAAGTCACATGTTTTGACCTATAATCTACCATCATGTGGTATTTATAAAGCCAATCCATCCTAATAATAACATCAAAGTCTTAGAAAGGCATTTCAATCAAATTAGCAAGAAAGACTAGATTTTGAATCATGAAGGGATAATCTCGATAAATCTTATTACAAACAACCTGATGACCCAAAGCTCTTTGGACAAGAACATCATAGTTAAGTCTCACAGGATTCACATTTTCAAGAAAAACAAGTGATGAGCAAATATAGGAGTGTGTAGAACCAGGATCAAATAGTGTAACAACACATAAGCTAAGTAAGTGAAATTTACAAACAACCACATCTGGTCAATATTGGTCATCCTTCTGTCTCATGGAATAAGCTCGTGAAGTTTCTCTTGACCCACTAGATTGATTAGCTCCACTTGGACTCGTTGCTTGTGTGTTTCTAAATCTTACACTTCTATTACCTTGAGAAAGTTTAGTAGCAGATTTCTAAACTGAGCCTTCAGTACGCAAAGAAGGAGAAGGGTTAGGATTAGGACAATCCTTAACCTTATGATCAAAGGCCCCACAATTAAAATATGCACCAGAAGCCCTCCTACAAGTACCATAGTAATTCTTCCCGCATTGTGCAAGGGCGGGTACACGAGTCTTGCCTTGGCCATAATTTGTAGTGCTAGCTGTAGAAAAATCTGATTTGTTTTTCTTATGTTGAGCTGACCTATTAATACTACCAGCCCTGGAATCATCAAACCTACCTCTTTTAGATTGACCTTCATAAATTTGATTTAGGCCTTCTGAATTTGTTTTCATTTCTACTCGCTTCTTCCTTCTTAACTCTTTCCCAAATAAGGGTAGTTGAAACCAGTTTGCAAAATTTCTCATGTAGGATCGCCACATTTTTTTGGATAGAATCATTCAAACCGTCTTCAAAGTGCCTGCACTTATTTTTCTCTTCATTAATAATGCCTCCAACATAGTGACAAAGCCTGAGAAACTTTTGTTGATACTCATCAATAGACATGCTCCAAAGCCTATAATTTCAGAAACTCCTTTTTCTTTGCATAAAAATAAGTATGTGCTACATACTTCATTTGGAATTCTTTAACAAAATCATCCCAAGTAAGCACTTGAGGTTTTTCTTTGACATTTGGTACACTCACCCGCCAGTCATAAGCATATTTTGAAACAGTGAGACAACATACTTAAATTTGACAGCATCCAAACACTCTAATTGCTCAAATTCCCTCTCAATATGCTCAAGGCATTGTTTAGCATCAGTAGGATCAACTTTGCCTTCGAACTCAACTCCACCCATTTTTCTCATTTTATCATAGTTTATTTCATTAGGGTCATGCATTGCTCTAGCCAAGTGATGAAAGAAATCTGCTATCTATTGAAAATGACGATTCATAATAGGAGCACTATGACCCATATGAGGATGTGGCTCAACTCTCGCACCCTGATTGTTTCCAACTTTAGATCCACTGGTATGAGGGTAATTATGATCAACATAATGTTCTCCAACCCCTTATAGTTCGTGAGGTTGGAAAATAAAGTTACCAGAACACTCACGTGCAGCTTCCATAGTTCTATTAAAAGAAGAAACCAAAACTTAATTCCTTCAAAAACGAAGATCACATTTCATTAGGGGCAGGTACATGATGCATATGCACAATAGACTCAATGAAACATATCAACCAATTATGGAAGAAAAGGGTATTATCTAAGAAGTCTTAAAAAGAACAAATGTACTAACAAGTTTCAAACAAAAGTCCTAGAACCACAAACCTAAGGATCTGATACCAACACTTGTAGCGACCCTCTCGGCAGGATACCACTTCAAAAATAAAACCAAATATAAAACTTATGATGTTAAAATAGCTTAATTTAAGACATAGTCATCATCAATTAATAGCGAAATTAAGCCCATTCAAAAAGAGTTAAAGGTAAAATAATTTATATATTCCCGAGTAAAAACAATGTAGAGTTTTAATTCGTGATGGTGGAACCTTCTCTAATAATTAAGCATGTATCATACAAAATCTCATTTGTCATTTCACACCATTATAGACTCATGTTACAAATTACCAAACTTTTGAGTATCAAAAGATAGATAGTTCTTCCTTTATAAATAATTACAAAACAAAATGAATGTTTAGTACATTACAAAACATAGGCTTACACACCCTAAAACAGCCAAGCAAGTTGCAAAAAATTAAGTTACAAGCCATGGTCTTAGATCAAACAAGCCTCCAAAATTAAATATATATGTGTAACACATGGATCATGTACAAGTCCCAAAATTACTATAAAATATGGATGCCTATATGCAAATTTGATCTTTTTAAAAGCTTCAAAAAGTCTACTTCCAATGAACATCTTAAATCATTCTCTCAAATATCACCTACGATAGAAAACAACTATCGCTAAGCATAAAGCTTAGTGGTGTATAAACTTTAGGCTTGGAGACATTAAATTTTCTAATTCCCTTCTAAATTATTGGTAGCTCAAATGTAACATATAAATAAGATCAAGTAAACACGTATATTACAAGTATCAATTCGGCATTCAAAGGCTCAAGTCTTAAGAAAGTTTATAAAACTATTTCACAAGATATCAAATAATAAATTTCGCCCAATATGTACATCATGATGTCATACAAACAAGAATCAATTATCAAGAAGGACTAAAGCCCTGTATCAAGTAGGGCCAAAACTCAATAATTAATAGAATAAGGAATCATATTAAAAATGACTTTCTAGTTCGTACTTAAATGGATCATTTTCATAATTATGACTAACCACAAATCCAAAATCAAGATGGCCAAAAATCTGAATCAAGAGGCATGCCGATACAACGACATAGTCACTGTCACAAGAAGGATAAAGTCTTAGCAAGAATGGAAAATGATCAAGCAATCCAAACAAATAGGAAAATTAATGAATATCTCATAATAATTCAAAAATACCAGTAAGATGATATAAAGGCATGAGAAAGTAAACAAAATTTCCAAGATAATAGTTAAAATACTAAAGAAAGTAATGAGAGTGCAAGTTTCAGAATGTAATGATCCTCCAGGTTATTTCTCAGTTTTCATGTATTTTCAGCATTTTGAACTTTCTTGCAGCAGCTATAGGTCTTTTATGACTTGCCAGAACTGACAGTTCGATTCTCGGGCTGTTCATTTGTGTTTTAGAAGAGTTTCTCTATTTAGAAACTCTTAAAGCTGGTAGAGTTGACTTTGATCAATATTCGGAGATGACAGTCTCAGAAGAAAATTCCATAAGTATTGTTAGCTTCAGAACATTGACTTTGGGCTATTAGAACCTCTGGTTTGGGTCTCGAGGCTTTCACACTTGTTTTAGGCTATTGGTTGGTTTTTGGCTAAAATGGAGTTTATGGGTGTGAGACCCACTTTTCATCAAAGCAATCTCCATTGGGAATTTTATCAATTCCATTGAGCTTATAATGCCATTTCCAGTTGGGTTGCATAGTTCGTTTAAATCTACGGGACCTCAGGTGTATCTCGAGAGTCCATCTGAGTGTTTTTAAACTTCAAAAATTTACTGGTATTCAGCTACTAGTGTAGCTCTAATTTACTCTTCATGATCGTGACATTTTTATTGCATTCGCGAAGGTCTAACTGTTTGACCATCGTGATCGTGAGGTCCAGGTCGCATTTGCAATAAAGGGTCTAATGGACCCGACTGACTTTATTCTTCACAATCACAAGAATGACCATTATGATCATGATTAGTTAGCCTAGTTGTTCTTTGCGTTCGCGATGGGAGCCCTCGCGATCGCTATGAAAGACCCCTGGCAGTATATAAATCTCCCACTTCATTTTTATCTCCTATTTTTTGAAATTCTCCATTGATACCAAGCTTTAAGCACTGGTTTGAGAGATAGAATTCACCTCATTGATTTTAGTAAGTCACTCCTGATTCCCCTCCCCTTTTCCATCATCTAATTCATGTTTTCTTCAATTTAATTCCGTTAAATTCCGTGTTTAAGCCCTTTGATCTTATAGACTTTTGGGGATGTTTTGTACCCCGAATCGAGTCCCATTTATGTCTAAATTTTGGGTATAGGTTTAGAAACTTGCTTCGAATATATTTATGAATTTTGCTTTAATTTTATTTCATAAAGTAGGCTCTGAGGGTCATTGTTGGATCGAATTTCTGGCCTAAAAGTTTGTATAACAATATAGGTGTCATTATCCTCATATTGACACCTAGAACATGTTTATGATAGCATGGCAACTTTTGAAGTCTTCTCGAAGGAGATAGGCTCTGGTTTTGTGGATTGTGCGTGCATGTTTGGCTTCCAGTTAGGTTACGGCTTACCTACTTTTAGACTTAGATCTTATAAGTCATTTGTATGGTAGATTGCTAATTGTGGGTGGGTTATTATAGGTTGAAATAATGTTTTAGGTATTTTAATTCTTATAACTTATTTAGTGGCCTTAGAGTAGGATATCATTTGGGAATCCTTAGCTTAGGTCGTAACTCCTTCCAAATTGCTTGGCATAGCTTTCATGGGTTTAGAATTCCTAACCTTAACTTAGGTTAGGCCAGTGGTTGTTTGGGGGTGATTAGACTAAGAAGCATTAGTATATAATTAGGAAAGGACTTCGCGGTAGAGTAGCCTTTTTCTATTGTTTTATATTTACTTTTACCATTTTTCCCTCATTTTACTTTCTGGATTGGTATGTTGTACATTGTGGGCCCAAGGCCTTAGATTTTGGACACTAGGTCAGTATAAATCTCCCTTTTCTCTCTTAGATTGTGGTTCATGGCTTATTTTAGTATGACTTTGTTTAGTGACTGGAACTAACATAGTTTTGACTTGCTTCTTGATTTAACCAAAGGTTTGTGTTAGTGGGACATTTTAGGTTTGGAATTTTTTAGGTTTGGGAGTTAGTATGGCGTTTTCCAGATAACACCTACCTTAGGTTAGTCCCCTTTCTTTAGTGCGTAGACTTTAGTGGTCTTATGTGTGATATATTTTGGCTTGGTTGTGCTCTTTGGCTGTTTATTCATACCTTAGGATGTCATATGGTGGACTTGATTTTAGAGATACTATTTTTTGTCAAAAGAGGATATTTAGGAATATGTTCAATGATTTGGCTTCCTTAAAAGGGAAATTAGCCTATTTTGTTTTAGAAAGACTGTTGCATGCCGAGGAGCACATATCTGGTTTTTACTTTTTGCATTTGTTGTTGAACCTTAGTGTGGCATACGTGGTGATTTAGGCAGCCTATGGGGTAGCCTGTGAATGTTTTCACAGGGTTGGCTATTTACTTTCTGCATACATAGTAGAGTGGCATGCAGGGATATTTGGGGAGCCCACGCGGCGGCATGTGAATCTGTTCCTCAGGGTTGTCTATTTTTACTGCATTGGCCACATATCGCATTGCACTCATCTTATACCACATGTCATGGCATGTCTTTGCATCCCTTCTCTTACCACCAGGTTAATTGCTAGTTAGTATTGCATGATTCTTGTATCCTTGATATTGATACACCCAAATTACACCTCCAAATGAAGCATAAAATGTTCAATGTTCAAATATAGAACCCAACAAAGGTTGGGGATGATCCCATAGGGAATATGATAGGACTAGGGTCAACTATGTTTATTTGTGCTCTTAGCCGTTTATTTCCCAGAAGGGGGGTTTGAAAGTAAAAGTAATGTTTGTAATTACGATTCGAACAAGTAACAAAGTAACAATTTTCAAGTGTTGTAATCAATGAGAGAAGCGGCTAGGGCAGTGTTCCCCATGAGATCATAATGCAGTAAGGCATCATACCAGTAATTTAGTCTAGTGCTATGCATGCAAGATCGATAAGTTAGGTTCTCCTAAGTGGATGGTTACCAAAATAGAAGAATATCACCATACAACTTGGTCAGTCTACGGGTGTTTGCTTTGCTAACCCTTACCAGTGATCCTAGATTAGCTTTCCCTAGGCAAGTTCAAGTTAGGTGAGGGTTGGTAGCCTCAAATCGCCATTGTGTAATCCTCTTTCCCATTTGTTACCCCTTTGGTCAAGCAAGTAGGAATAAGGCGACTTCTAACATTGGCCACCGTTAAAAAGAAATCAAAATGAGAAGAAGAACAATACATGCATGAACACCTTCTTAGGATTACTAAGTACTTTGCCTACTTTTTAAATCCTTCATGGTTCTCACAAACCTAGTGGTGGATTTAGCTACTCATAGTTGCAAGAGAACAATCAGAATTAGATAAAGAGATCATGATTGTAACTTACAAGAACAAGTAAAGAAACCCGGAATCTTGAATTCTCAAAAACACTTCAAAAATCAAGAACAAGAACTGAATTCTCAAAAGTTTGGAATAAAATCTCAACAATGTGTTATGATGTCTCAAAGTTGCATAACAATTGCCAAAAAATGCATAACGTATGAAATAAAACCCTAGGGAATGTAGTTATAGACAACAATGACCAAATCCTAACAGAACTAGGAGAGATGGAATGCGGCAGTTCTGACGGGTAGGACTCACGGGCCGTCGTGGGTGCTACGGGCATCATGGGTGCCCTTCGGGTCTTCTACACTTCAATTGTCAGGACCTCTGCCTTGTTTCCATGGGCAAGTGTGATGAGCCATCGTGGTTGCCACGGGCATCATGGGCAACCCATCATCTAGCTCATCTATTTCTCCAGTACCTTTGACTCATTTTGATGGGCATCTGTGACTTCCCATCGTGGCTCTCACGTGCATCATGGTTGGTCGTCAGATGTGAATTCTTTGCTTTCAGCTTCACTGGTCCATTTCCATGTGATAGTGGACGGCCCGTAGCAGCTCTGATGTTCGTCCCAGCTAAGTCATGGGATGGGTTTTGCCTTTAACTCTTGTTGTCTCATTCCGACGTCCCCTCCCACAGGCCATGGTGGATCGCACGCCCGTGGGGAAGGATTTTAGCCCAGAAAACAACAACTTTTCAGTCTTTTTATCTTTTCAACACTTTTCCCTGCGCATGTAGCAAACGAGCATCATAATTAACAAAACACACTTAAGAACTCCCAAAATCCTTATATTTAAGCATTGATAGTGCCGTGAAATCCTAGCACATCAACACCCTCAACCCAGAATGTTTGCTTGTCCTCAAGCAACAAACGAAAATAAACTAAAATGACACTTAAAAAAAAGAAACCTAGGAACTACAGTAGCCAAGTGGTTCAACTATTTCAGTTCAAAGAATCAATACCACTCCTTGTCAGTTCAAAACTAGTGCACGCATAATGTTTGTCAAGACAACACAAGACAGATCCATGTATGACAACATGATACAAAAGAGCAAGCTGGCAAACACAACAAACATTTATCCGATAAGTCAGCAACCCCAGTCTACTCTAGTGCCCTTACACAAAGAAGTCCCGCTCACACAGAATTTCATTCAACAAACAGGTACTGGGAATACACTCACTCTCGCAAAGAAGTTCAAGATGTAAATGCACAATACCATAGGCTTTCCCTTATTTTCTATGCCTTTGCTTTCAAACGGTCGAGTTAAGATCACTATAGGACTTTGTTAGGATTTTAATGTAGGTCCAGGGATGGGTATGGTATATTTTGGGAAATAGTGACTATGCGCTCCTTGACACTACACTTACTTTTTGTTCCACTTTTCAGACCACGGTATTTTCCTTCCTTATTCTCCTCTTTTGTTATTTATTCACTTAAAGCAAGCATCGAGTGTTGCTTTTATTTTCAATTTGGCTCTTTTTTCAAATTCTTTAGCTTTTCTTTTCTTCTTCTTATTATTATTTTTTTAGCACACAAACCACACCCATTATCTTCCTTTTTAACACTAACCCGGTCTTTTTTTACCCCAACTTCCTATTTACCCTTACAATTGACACCCTTAACTCAGGCGTTTAGCCTGAGTTTAGGTATATAATGTACAAGGAGGGACCACGGCTAAAACAAAGGTTTACAAGAAACAGGGAAGGTGAACAGGCTAACAACAAAAAGGGTCAGTTCAGGATCAAATTCGGGGATCAAAGGGCATCATTTTTTCATTTGGTAGGTCATTTGGCTTAAGTGGACTTAATTCAAAAATGGCCTATGATCATCTCCCAACTAAACTATTCTACAACCATAGCAAGACTAACCAAGCAAGTTTTAGATTAACACATACAATGAATTATTGCACAAAGTTTAGACAATTGAATTAATAACTATCGGTTCATGAATTAGGTTAAGCTACTTATCAAATTCCTATACATGATGTCATACGCAGATCTATTAAGGTCTGTCTCAACAGACTTATTGCACAAAAATTAAGAGAGGTCTCAATTTTCACAACCATTATAAAAATAAAACCACAGATTGCATTAAGTTCCTATTTTTCTTTCACAAACACACATCCTATTCTAAATATACCAGTTCAATAGAAATTAACAATCCTTAGAGAAAGAACACAACAAGAAAACTCCAAGGATGTGGGTACCTTATGGATAACCTCATGGGTTGCCTTCCATGCAGCGCCTGATTTAATGTCGTGGCATGACACGAGTGTTTTGGCTACTCAAACTTTGTCAAAATGCCCTACAAAAACCATATAGATGACCAAGTTTCCCCCACCCCATAAAAAAAATGGTGCATTGTCCCCAATGCACTAAAAAGTATCTAAAACAAGGGAGGTGAGGCATACCTATGGCACTTAAGTGTGTGATCATCATGTAGTAGTCAGGACTGCTGGATCAGTACATGTGTATTTCTCACTAACAGAGGTTGCCTTAGCAATCCTCTCAACATCAACAACTACTCGAGAAGCTTCATCACCGGTCTCCCCACAATGCGCTCTGAAGAAATTACCTTCGTAGTGCCTACAAGACCACTTCTCGAGCTACCAGAACCAATAACATCAACGTAGATTTGCTAGATAGCTAGGGATTCTTTTGCCACCTTTGTTTCCTCTTTATTTCTCTTCTTCTCAGCTCTTTCATCCTTTTGTTTAAATGATTTTAGGCTCAATGGAGTATCCTCTCGCTCTTCAAAAATCTTTTTGTCTTTTTCCTCCTTTTTTTCTTAGGATCGGAAGGACTACCCAATGCCTCATCTTTCTTATCATCTTCTTTCTTTCGGAGGTCAGACTGGCCATAGTCCCACAAATTTATCATTGGCACAGGTGGCGCCTGTGGCATGATTACTTGAGACTCGGAATACAAAGAGGGTGTGCGTACCTTTAAATCATCATTATCCACCCGAAGTGCTACTATCTGCTTTTTCATCTCTGTGAATTCATCTGCACCTATTTTATCCATCTTTTTATTGATTTTGTCTTCTATCGACTCTATTCGGCCATGCACATCAGCAAATGGTGTTATGGCTCTCTGTATAGAGGCATCAATAATTGCCTAGAACTATTCAGCAAACTCTTTCATATTCTTTTGTAGCTGTATAGTGGTCTGAATAGTGTTGGCAAAATTCACCGGGTGAAAGGCATAAATAGATGTAGGCTCTGGTAGAGGAGGTGCAGAAGATGTAGGTGGTGCTGCTAGAGTCTCTAGAATGGTGATGTCAACCCCTCGAGGAGTCAACAACTGTGTACTGCGAGGGCATCTTAAAGTAGAAGTTACATCAACTTCCTTATTTACCGATGGAGTCCCCTCATTCAGGCTACTGTTTGGGTAGGTACAACAATCATGTAAGGTACTATCTTTGGAGGAGGCACAAGTGCATCATTAATGGTGGAGGGTTCAGCTGACTCAGAAGTATAGCCCAGACCCATAGTCTTGCTCTAATCTTTGGACCTCTCAGGATGATGGGTCCGGATAGCATGCTCTCCATGATTAATACCCGAATACTTCGGGACACCAGCATCTTCACATATCTCAGTCAGGAGGCACGAGAAAGGGTATGAGAAACTGATCTTTGTGACCCTATCCCAAATCTCCTAATCTATAATCTTCCTAATATTCAGCTTGTATTTAGATAACAAGCTAGCTATAAGAACAACCCTATATATTGTAAGCTGATTATCTCCACCAGTCGGCATAAGCCAAAATTGAATAATAGCCCACAAGAAATTTGTCTCGAAGGTTAGAGAAGCCTTGTTGATCTAAGACTTATCCTGATACAACCACTTTAGAGTGTCGGTCTTTGTGAGAACCTTTACCAACCACTTAGTCCGTTCAGTCTCATTTTTATATCGGTGGTCATACTCTGACATGTTGGAGGGTGTATCATACTCGGACCCATAGAGAAATCTATTAATGGTTTCAGCCGATATGTTTATCGGTATACCTTGCATAGGGACACTGTCAATAACGGGCAAGTCTGATGCTTTCTAACCCTTCGAACATTGGCTCTCCTGGATAGCCTGATAATTACCATAGAACTCCCTCATGATGGTGGGCTGGATAGTCATGGAGTGGCTTGCTAGTCTAGCCCAAGTTATAGTGTCAGAAGTACTCCTCAAGCTTAGGGAAGTCTTTCAGCTTGAAGGAGTCTATCCTCCACTCTTTAGAAATAGGGTGTCTCATGTGCCCCTTATCCATTATCTCGAGTCCATAGTCAAATATCTTCTGCGAACCTTTCACATTTAATCTAGCTTTTTCACATAAATGGATATCTTTGGATGTGAGAACTAGTGATATCTCAAGAGCTTTGGGGGTAGGCGGGGTTGTCTCTTTTTTCAGAGTGGTGCTTTCTGTGTCAGACTCAAAACCACCCTCTGTAGACTTTCCAGAACCTGACTGTGATGCATTCTCTTAATCAGACTCCATTTCTTTTCCACTTGAAACTTGGATGGCGGAGGCCTATCCTTCCTTTGTCGGAGGAAGAGCAGTGTCACTTTCCTTGTCTTAACTAGCTGATCTAAAAGATGACTCTTCCCCCTATTAATACTGGGGGAAGTCTATTCTGGTGCTTGCTGTTTTTCGGGTACCTCACTTTCTCAATTTTCAGAATGGGATGAAGATGACATTACCAGCTTCCTCTTTGTCAGCCGGACGAGGGGGCAGTTGTCTGAATCACTCTTCTCGCCTTTCTAATCAGATTGATCCTTTAGGTGAGTAAGGATGGCCTTTTCCTTTGTTTTTTGGGCTCCCGCTCATTGTAATAGAGTTGGTGGTGCCATTCAGTACCTGTAGGTGAACTACATTAGTAACCCAAACCAAAAATGAAAAACAAAAAAGTTAGAATTTTTTTGCAAAATTCAGCCTCCCACGGGCGTGGGAGGTCCGACGTCCCGTGGGAATGGGCGCCGAAATGAGACAATGGGTTTTAAGGACAAAATGTCCTCCCATGGTGGCCTGCCACGTGCATAGGGAATGCAATGTCACATCAGGATCGGGCATCAGAATGGGACAGTGGCCTTTTCAGGCCTTGTTCCACTTCTAAGCCTAATTCCGATGCCCGTCGTACCTTTGACGTGCCGTAGGCTTTGACCGTGGGATCATAGCAACACAAAATATCCCTCCTTATTTCTTTAGTTTAACAATTTTCACCTTACCCAAACAATGACTTTTTCTTTGAGTTTCTAACTGGCACACCCATTTCCCACTGGTGTGGAACTTGCGACGTCCCGTCAGAGATACCCGTGGGAACCCTTTTTTCTAGATTTCTCCTTCACTTAGTTTCACCAACTCCTGCACACTTGAACAAAAGTTATTTCATGGGTTGCCTCCCATGCAACACCTGGTTTAACACAATGACACGATGCAAGTCACCTGGATAATTAGACTTCACCAAGCTCCCAAGCTTCTACCACTTTGATTTCTTCAGCATCTCCCAAATAGGCTTTGACACGCTGATCATTTGCCTTGAACCGCTTGCCATCACGGTTCTCAAGCTCAATAGCACCATGTTGGGATACTTCCACCACTCAAAATGTCCCCATCCACTTAGACTTAAGCTTTCCTAGAAATAAGTTCAGTTTCAAATTATAGAGTAGGACCAGTTCTCCTGGCTGAAAATATCTCTTCTCAATATTTCGGTCATGGTACATATTCATCTTCTCCTTGTACAGGGAGGAACTCTGATATGCATTCAGGAAAAATTCATCAAGTTCATTTAACTGGCCAAGCTGCTAATCGGATGCAGCACACCAGTCCAAATTTAGCTTCTTAAGCACCCACATGGACTTATGCTCAAGCTCTACCGGAAGATGACATGCTTTCCCAAAGACAAGCTTATAGGGTGACATAACTATAAGGATCTTGTAGGCTGTCCAATACTCCCATAGGGCATCATCAAGATTTCTAGACCAATCTGTTCTATGCACAATCATCATCTTTGCAAGGATGGAATTTGTCTCTCGATTGGAAACCTCTACTTTGACATCACAAAAGGACCCATGAAATTGATTCCCTATATATCAAAAAGTTCAATCACTAGGATAGGAGTAAGAGGAAGCTCATGCTTCCTTGAAATGCCTCCTTCCCTTTAGCATCGATTACAGGCCCTTGCTTACTCATGAGCATCCTTGTGGAGGGTCGGACAGTAATAGCCTCATTGTAAGATCTTGTGGTCTATCCAGGTGCCACCATGATGTCCTCATATAGGAGAGGAGTGGCATGCCTCAAGGATATCTTCCATCTCTATTTCAGCTATGCATCTACGAATCATGGTGTCATTGCATACACAAAAGAAATAAGGCTCCTCCCAGAAAAACTTTTTCACATCAAACATGAACTTTCTCCGTTGATGGACTGTTAGGTACGTAGGAACTATATCACTTGCTAAGTATTTAGCAATATCTACATACCATGGGATCAAATCCTGAGAAGCAGCCAATACCTGTTCATCCGGGAAGACATCATCAATCTCAAGCTCATCTTTCAGCTACAGCATCGCCTCATTTTCAAGTCTGGACAAGTGATCAGCCACCTGATTTTCTGTACCTTTGCGATCCTTGACTTCAAAGTCAAATTCTTGCACAAATAGCACCAAACGAATCAACTTAGGCTTAGCATCCTTCTTGGCCATAAGATACATAAGAGTTGCATGGTTTGTGTGCACTATCACCTTGGTACCAATCAAATAAGATCTGAACTTTTCAAATGCAAACACCACAGCTAGTAGCTCTTCTTCGGTAACAATGTAGTTCTTTTGAGTATGGTTCAGTGCTTTACTAGGATAGTAAATTGGGTGAAGAATCTTATCTTGTCTCTGGCCTAGGACTGCTCCTAGCGCTACTCCACTAGCATCACACATCACCTCAAATGGCTCAGACCAATCAAGCGCAACAATAATGGGAATGATATTAACTGCAACTTTAGGCATTTGAATGCTTTTAAACATGCCTCATCAATCACAAACTTCACATCCTTCTCTAATAGTTTGCACAAGGGATGTGCAATCATAGAGAAGTTCTTTATAAACCTGTGATAGAAACCAGCATGCCCTAAGAAGCTTCGAATACCCTTGACTAAAATTGGGGGAGGCAATTGTTCAATCACCTCTATCATAGCCTTGTCAACCTCAATCCCCTTTTTAGAAATCCGGTTTCCCAACACAATACCTTCCTTGACCATAAAATGTCACTTCTCCAAGTTCAATACAAAGTTGCACTCTTCACATCTTTGTAGCACATAACTCAAATGGGATAAGCAATCATCAAATGAATCACCAACAATAGAGAAATTGTCCATGAATACCTCAATAGTGTCCTCGACCATGTCAGAGAAGATTGACATCATACATCTATGAAAAGTTGCTGGTGCATTACATAATCAGAATGACATATTCTTAAAAGCAAACGTCCCATATGGATAAGTGAAAGTCATTTTCTCTTGGTCTTCAGGAGAAATTGAAATTTGATTGTATCCTAAGTAACTATCAATAAAATAGTACCATCCTCTACAAGCAAGACAGTCTAACATTAGATTCATGAATAGAATTGGAAAATGATCCTTCTTAGTACATGAGTTCAGCTTTCTGTAATCCATGCAAACATGCCAGCTTGTAACTCGTCTCATAGGAATCGGCTCATTTTTAGCATTGGGAACCACAATGATTCTACCCTTTTTTGGCACACACTGAACTGGGCTCACCCACTTGCTATCCACAATAGGGTAAACCATGCCTGCATCCAACCACTTGATGATCTCTTTCTTGACAACTTCTTGCATAGGTTAATTCAGCCTACGCTAATGCTCAATACTCAGGATGAAATTTGGTTCAAGCTGAATTTTGTGCGTGCATATGCCTGGTGGGATACAATAATGTTAGCAATAGACCAACCAATGGCCCTTTTGAACCTCTTCAATACAGACACAAGTGATTCAACTTTCCCTTCTCCTAAGTCAGCCTCAATAATCATACAAAGTGTTCTTGGCTCCCAAGAAAACATAATGCAAGTGTTATAGAAGTGCCTTGAGCTCCAACACTAGAGGATCCTCAATAAATGGTCTTGCTGGTGGGGTTACTCTATTCTTTAGGTCCAGATCAAGCCTCTTTAGATCATAAGAGTAATAACTCATACCAACAAGCGCTTCCACCATGTCAGCATACTCATCAATGTCATCCCCATCAAAGTTCATGATCACGGATGCAAGTGCTTCAACACTAAGTCTCTCCTCAACCAAGACTGATAACTTCTCTTCATCCACAACATGAGTGACTGAGACAACCCGCATAACATCATAGTGCTTCATAGATTGGATCAGGTTAAAAGTAACTTCCTCATCATTCAGCCTGAATATCATCTTCCCTGTCTCCAAGTCAACTAAAGCACATCATGTGGCAAAGAATAGTCACCACAAGATGATGGGGACCTCAAAATCTACTTCACAATCTAGAATCATGAAGTCCACTGGGAAGATAAAGGACTTCACTTTCACCAGCACATCATGTAAGATACCCACTGGCCTCTTCACAGTGCGATCTGCCATCAATAGCTGCATAGTTATTAGTGTGGGGGATCCTAAGCCCAACTATCTGAATACTGCCAATGGAATTAGGTTAATTCTCACACCCAAGTCACATAGCACCTGGGTAAAATAGAATGCCCCAATCATGCACAGAATAGTGAAGGCTCCAGGATGTTCTCTTTTCTACACAAGAGAATGGGAAGCTATTGCACTACAATTGTACAAATTATCTGCAGGCTCAAAACTGACAGTTCTCTTCTTTGTCACCAAGTCCTTTATGAACTTTGCGTAACCATGCATCTTCTCTAAAGCTTCAACCAGAGGAATATTAACCAAAAGTTGCTTCAATATAGAGATGAATTTTCTATACTTGCCTTCTTTAGCCTTCTTGGCTAGTCTCTATGGGAAATGAGCAGGAGGTCTAGGGATTGGTTTTACAATTCAGTAACCTTTTTCTCCTTCCTCTTGGTCTCAGCTAGCTCTTTTCCAATTCGGCTTTCCTCATCACCCTTTACCTCAAACTCAACCACAACTTCAACTTTATCATTTTTAGGCTTAGTTTGATCCTTAACAACTATAGGGATAGGAGGGTCAATAGTATTCTTTCCACTTCGACTAGTCACTACTATGCAATGTCTATCATTCTTTTGATTCTGAACTATATCGCTTGGAAGAGTACCCTTTTGACGTTGATTCATGGTTGTAGACATTTGTTCATCTGCATGTCAATCTGCATTATGGCGACTGCATGTGACTCTACCTTCCGAATCATACCTGAGATGTCAGCACACATCTCCTTCAAGTTACCATTAGTAGACTAAACCTTTCGTAACACTTTGGCTAACATCTCCCTCATGATTAGTTGTTTGGGTGTTGCTTCATAATTTTCAGGAGGGACATACTAGCCATTTCTATCATTTTTGTAACCATCCCATTTGTTCTAGTCACCATCTCTATCTCTACCCCTGCCCTTCTCTATTTCCAAACCGGTTATAGTTGTTATCTCTATCTCTATTGTTATCCCGATCTCGGTTCCAACCTTGGTTTTCTTAGCGATTGACTTGGAAAACTTCCACTTGATCATTTAGACAATTCACTTCATCATCAGACTCGTGCCCATCCTATCTTGGTGCCTTTCATTATGAACCTACAACATTCACCTTTTTCACTCAATTTTTAAGGGTTTGCTTTGCGATCAGATCTATATTTGTCTTTGGTCTAGCAACATCCTATCTTAACTCCTGCAACTCCTGCCAGTCCAAAGATTTCCCAATAGCATAAGTTCCTATTGCACTCTCAGAGTCTCTTATATGCCATGCTCTGTTCATCTTGGTGACTCTGTCAAGCATCTCAGATGCTTCTGCAAAAGTATTTTCCATGAACGATCCTCTTATGAATGTGTCATTAACTGCCTTAGTATTGCATTTAGTACTCTATAGAAAACCTCTATTAAATGATCTAGAGGGATTCTATGATTCAGTACCTATTTCATCTTCTTATTGAACCTAATCCAGGTCTTATATAATGCCTCGGTTCTCAACTGCTTAAAGTTATATATCTCGTGTTTGAGTTGTAACATCTTTGAAGGAGGGAAAAACCTCTCCAGAAATTGACTCTTTAGTTCCCTCCATGTAAATATTGAACTGTCAAGAATCTCAGTAAGACACAATGTTTCCTCTCCAGTCTAAGAAAATAGAAATAACTGAAACTTGATAGCATCTTGGTCTACCCCTAGAAGGTTGTACGCCTTGCAGATCCCCACAAAGTTAACCAAGTGTAAATTTTCATCGTCAGCGGGCTTGCACGAAAATAATCCCTCAAGGTTCAACAGTTGGATCATAGTGCTAGTGATGTTAAACTCTGCACCATTGGGCAGTGGTGGCAATACTATGGGAAATTTTGTCCCTACATCATTAACATCATCATCATCCTCAACATTATAGAGAGAGATGTGTCGGGGTGGTTGGATCTGGCAGTCCTCGTTTCCCTCTTGATGAAACTAGATCTGGAGGTACATTGTGTCTGGCTGCCTCTTCTCTTGCAGCTTGAGCAAGTGCAGCTCGATGAGCAGCTTCTTGCCTAGCTTGCCTTGCATGTTCAGCTTCAGCATTTTGATTTTCTAGGTCTGTGGCAACCTGAGCATCTAATGTTATTTGTGCATCTTCTTCAGCTTTCTTCCTCTGCTGTTCTTCGGCCAACATCCGCGTTGTGTCTTGTTCAGGTGTCTCAGCAACCCCATCCTTTGCCATGTTTTTCAAAGTTCATTAGAGTTTGAGATCGAATGGAATCAGGGGATTGCCTTGACTCCTTATACTGGGCATGCACAAGTGTGCAACCTGCAGAATAAAACAAAAACAACAAGAAAAGTAAAATCAAGAAATAAGGACTAATAGTGAAATAAACACAATTTCTCTTAATCCTAAATCGTATTGCCCGTCAATGGCACAAAAATTTGATACGCCCAAATTACACCTCCAAAAGAAGCATAAAGTGGTCGAGGTTCAAATATAAAACTCAATAAGGGTTGGGGTCAATCCCACAGGGAATATGGTAGGACTAGGGTCAAATATGTTTATTTGCGCTCTTAGACATTTATTTCCCAGAAGGGCAGTTTTTTAAAGTAAAAGTAATGTTTGTAATTATGATTCAAACAAGTAACAAACTAACAGTTTTCAAGTTTTGTAATCTGTGAGAAAAGCGACTAGGGCAGTGTTCCCCATGAGATCATAACATAGTAAGGCATCTTACCAGTAATCTAGTCTAGTGCTATGCATGCAAGATCAATAAGTTAGGTTCTTCTAAGTGGATGGTTACCAAAATAGAAGAATATCACTACGCAACTTGGTCATTCTGTGGGTGTTTGCTTTGCTAACCCTTACTTGTGATCCCAAATTAGGTTTCCTCAGTAAGTTCAAGCTAATTAGGTGAGGGTTGGTAGCCTCAAATCTCCATTGCTTAATCCCCTTTCCCATATGTTACCCCTTTGGTCAAGCAAGTAGGAATAAGGCAAGTTCTAACGTTGTCCATCATTAAAAAGCAATCAAAATGAGAGGAAGAACAATATATGCATGAACACCTTCTTAGGATTACTAAGTACGTTGGCTTTCTAAACCATGCATGGCCTCGAGGGCCCATTTTTGATAAAATAATGGTTGTAAAAGGTTTGGAATTGTTTTCATAGATCTTCTTGGGGTAAGGGAGTTAAAAAGATAATTTTATCAAAGTTTTTCACACTTATACTAGACCCAATTAAGCTGTGGTGCTAGACATGCTTTACTATTGGTTTGAGATGATACTGGACTTAGATAGGCCAAACATAAGATTTGTTTTACCATTGTTTTAGATCCAGTTATGTACGGCCACCCTAGTTGGGGTTCTTGAAACTTGATTCACTGATTTAGACTCGGGTAGAACCCCCGGCATGCATTTCTGAGTTTTGGTTACTTATTTTGATCCGGATACACTTTGGACTTATATATTGAGACTTGAGATTTAGTATGTGGTCGAGGACCTCGATGGACCTTGCCAATACAGACCAGGGGCTACATACCGAGTGTGCCTGAGGAGGGGCATACAGTAAAATTGAGGTATACGAGTCATTTCCTTCCATGGATCCTACCCACTGGGCCTCTAGGAACCAGAGGAGGTACATACAGGGTTACTATTCAACTTTGTTCTCACTATTGCATTATATCATTCATCTGAATGAGGTTCCACCCTTGTTTGCTATTTGCTGATTATACGCTCTAGTAGTATGAGATGCCAGAGGGTTTGTCTTCACCTGTATTTGTTCCTCGGGTGTATGGGGGTCCGTTGGGACTGTAGGTAGACTTATTATTATCCTATCACAATTTTGGTTCTGATTATGTTTACATTCGGGTTCTTACTTGATGATTTACATTTGGGATTTTGTGTTGTATATACTTCATGGTTACACTTGGATTATTGGAATGACTTAGTTGTTAGTATTGGATTTCAAGCATGAGTTCATTTACTTGCTTTCCTTCTTCCCTTTCTACTTGAGGTTACCGGTATACCGCCTTCTTCATAAACTCTCCTTATATATATTGGTATTGCAACGACCCCAGGTGCATTCTTTCTTTGCTTTACCTGTGCCTATGAGATATGTATTTCTAGTAGCTAGCCAAAAATGTTGTGTTCTTCTTGTATTCTTCTGTGCTAGCCTCTGTGTACCTATTCATTGCTTCTGTGACTACTTATTTCTTTTCTGCTATATTACTGCTCTTATATCATATATGCGCTCAGTCGACCTATAATGCCTACTGGATACCTGTTGCTTAGCAATTGGTACTCATACTACACTCTACATCTTCCTGGTGCACATCCTAGTGTGGGCCATCATCTCTGATTCATGGAGACTCGTGCGGGCTGGTTTTTAGACTATCTGAGGCTGAGGGTGAGCTCTTGACGATCGGGGCTGAGCTTTTAGCTGATCTTTTGTATCTTGTACTCTTTTTTCTATTCAGAGACAGGTGTGTATATATTCTTTTGGACCCTTTATACTCAGTATATTTAGTACCGACTCTTATACTTTGATACCAGGTTGTGGGTTTGGTTTAGTTTTTATTTATATATATATATATATTCATGTTGCCTATTTCTTCATTTATTTCCTTTGCATTCACTATTTACATTATTCTTATGCATACTTATTAGATAGTACCCCATTATTAATCGTTCTGGGCTACAGGTATTAGTTCACCTACAAGGGGGGTTGTAGGTGCCATTATGAACAAGAAATCGGATCATGACAGGATCAAAGGGTTCATGAGTTAAGGTTTTTAGGAGGTGGATTTTGGAGTTAGTCTGGTTACTAGTGTTATGTGATGATTGCCTTGATTTCCTTAGTATCTGTGTTGTGTTAGTGCATTCCAGTTGAGTTGCTTGGGGTTCGGTTCAATTGCTTGATCTTTTGAGTTAGAGTTTGTTACTTTTCTAGTTTGGCTGGTAAGGATTTAAGGTTTAAGTAGTTTTCCATTGATTCAACTCCGTGGGGCATCATCCAATTGAGGAGGCTTCTCAGGAAGCCTAGCTCGACATGCGGACCTAATATCCTTCAGTTTTTGAGCCTTCAAGTGCTTCCTATTTCTTAACTTTTTTAGGATGAAAGTTTATTTATTAGTGAATGTTATAATGACCCTCCAGGTCATTTCTCAGTTTGCAAGCTCTGATACCACTCTGTCATGCCCTAAAATCGGGTCGCAATGGCTCTAAATAATTCCCTGGTAGACAAGCCAAATCAAGAATGCAGAAGTATAATAAAATAATATAAATAATGAAATACAGGATGGAATCATACAAGAAAAGGGCCAAGAATATATATACATACCAACCGCAATAAATATACAAAAATAGCCTCAAAGTGACTGAGAAGACAAAACATCTACAAGACTAACCCCAGATCTAGTATCACCGATACAAGAGCATCTAAAGTACATAATAGCTATACAACAAGTGATGTCTATCAAAAATACAACAATATAGACAGATATGTAGATGGAATGCAGTAAAGGATCTCCAAACGCCAGGAGATCATCGCGATCCAAACAGTAGCTGGCCACGAATGACTAGAGGATCAACGAGTGTGGCTTGTACTAGGTGATGCATCAGAAAAAGATACAGAGTGTACTATAAGTACCAAAATAGTCGGTAGTAAGTAGGAATCATAGGCCGACTGAGCTCAGAAATATATTATATATTATAAGACACAAGAAAGTAGACTAGCTACATGGATCCACCTAATTCTAGTTATCAACAGACAACAGAACTATCTAACTGATGGTGAAGATAATAATGATAATAAGGGCAAGGTCACTCCAAGTCACATATAAGAAATGCATCGTGAGATGATATAGTGCGGAGTATGGCCAATGCAAAAAAGTAAAACCCAATATCTGGTACCCCGGTAACTCGGAATGTAACCTCGAGCTCATCAACATATGCATAAAAGTAAAACCCAAATATTTGCTCCTTGGGCTGCCTAGAATCGTGCCTCGAACTCATCAACATGAGAGCAAAATAGAGAAAAGATCCAAAAAATTCCGTCGGACTAGCATAAACAGTGGTACTGTCCTTTCTTTCAAAAATCAGTGGTTAAGTAAGAATCTCAGGTTTGAACCAAAAATCTCATATTTCCATCAATTCCAAACCATTTGCAATGCAATGCAGTATGAGATATGATGCCTATTTCAAAGAATACCAAATCAACCAGGGTAAGACACCCTCCAAACAAGATCAGTAACTTAGAACTCCATCCAACCCATATTATAGCCTTGGGCCCACAAATACACAAAATACGGTAGTAGACGAGAGAAAAATGGAAAATAAATAGGAAAACAAGTAAAAGCCCCTACTCTGCCTCTAAAACCTCCCTAAATCATTCTAAGGATTCAAGGCTAGCCAAGCAAATTATACAAGCTCCTACACTAAGGATAAACAGGGTAATACTATTTTAAGGTCCCAAAAATGGCCAAGATAAGCAAAAAAATAATTTAAGCCTAATTCTAACCTAACCTAGTGTAACATTCACGCAACTCATAACATATAAAATCTAACTATGCCAAGTCTATAATAATAAATTGTTACCTACCTCAGGGCCAAAGGGTAAGTACGAACCGCCACTCGGTTGACTTACCCTTTTGAATAGCCTCGTAATGTTGCCACACTATCAAGAACATAATTCAGGGGTCACGACGAGAAGAATGACACCCATATTGGAATGTGGAAAATTGAGTCAATGGAGCTACTATAGAAGAAAACCCCTCCATAAACCATTTGTAGTAACCTGCCAACCCGATGAAACTGTGAACCTCGGTAGGAGAAGTAGGCCTAGCCCAATCATGAATTATCGCAATCTTCGTCGGATCCACCATAATACCATCCATGGACACTACGTGCCCGAAGAATGCCACATACTCAAGCCAAAACTCACACTTAGTGAAATTGGCATATAACTGATGGTCTTGCAAGGTCTGATGTACGACTCTCAGATATTGCTTATGCTTCTCTCTACTCCTCTAATATACCAAGATGTCATTGATAAACATAATCACAAAGCAATCCAGGTAGGCTTTGAACACATGGTTCATCAACTTTATAAATACTGTTGGGCATTGGTCAACCCAAAAGACATTACTAGGAATTCATAATGGCCGTATCGAGTCCTAAATGCAGTCTTTGGGATATCTGTAGCCTTATTCCTTAACTAATATTAATTGGACTTTAAGTCTATCTTAAAAAACCGTGTTGCACCCTACAGTTGGTCAAACAGATCATCAATAAGCGGTATCATATACTTGTTCTTAATTGTCACCTTATTCAACTGCCTATAGTCAATACATATATGCATGGACTCCTCTTTCTTCTTCACAAATAGAATAGGCGTACCCCATGGAGTTATAATAGGCTTGATTAACCCTCTATTTAATATATCTTAGAGCTAATCCTTAAGCTTTCTCAACTCAGTTGGTGCCATACGATATGGCAGAATAGAAATGGGTTGAGTGTCTGGCTCGATATCAATGCCAAATTCAATATAATGATCAGGAGGAAGATCTAGTAGATTGATACGCCCAAATTACACCTCATTTTAGAAGCATAAGCGATTGTTGTTCAAATATTGAACTCAATGAAGGTTGGGGTCGATCCCACAGGGAATATGGTAGGACTATGGTTGATTAGTGTTTAGTCGCGCTCTTAGCCATTTATTTCCCTACGAAGGGTTTTTTAATGTAACATGTAATGATTGTATTTAGAGTGTAAACAAGTAACACGTGATAGTTTTAAGAGTTGTAATCAATGAAGAAAATGACTATGGTAGTGTTCCCCATGAGATCATAACTTAGTAAGGCGTTTGTACTTAAAAAACTAGCTTGGTGCCTAGCATGCAGAATCAATAAGTTAGGTTCACCTAAATCCTTGGTCTGACCAATAGATGAATTTCACAACATGCGTTGGTCCCGACGTGGGTGAATGATATACTAACCCTTACGCTGGATTCCAGATTAGCTATTCATGGACAAGGTCAAGCTATTAGATGAGGGTTGATAGCCTCAAATCACCATTGTTGAACAACCCTTTTCCCATCTATTACCTCCTTGGTCCGGAAAGTAAGGATAAAGTGAGTTCTAACATTATGCATCATTAAAAAGCAATCAAACTAAAGGTAAGAACAATACATGCATAAACACTGCCCAAGAATTACCGAGTAGTTTGCCTACTTCGTTAATCCTTCATGGTTCCCACAACACTAGTTGTGGATTTAGCTACTCATGTTCATAAGTAACCAATTAATGGTTGTTGGAATAATCATCAATATATACTTACAAGAAGAAGTAAAGAAATTAGAAATCTTGAAAGAAATCTCAAGAACACTTCAATCAATCAAGAACAATCTTTAATCTCAAGAACTGATGTATAAAATCAAACCGAACGTAAAAATGTAGTTTTCGTCCAAAAATAATGAGTAACCACCAAAAATAAAACCTAAGGGGAAGTATTTATAGACCAAGAAAACCAAATCCTAACTATTCTAAGAAAGATGGATGCGACATTTTCGACGGGATGCCCCACGGGCCATCGTGGATGTGACAGGCATCATGGGTGCCTGTCGGTCTCTTTCATGTTTTGGCTCCAGGTTCCCTGTCTCGATTCCACAGGCTGAGGTAATGCGATGTCGTGGATTCGACGCCCATCGTGGCCCTCTCATCTGCTAGTAGACTCAATCTCCCATCTCCTCTAGCATATTCTGATGGGCTTCTTCGATGGCCTGTCATATCTCTCACAGGCGTCGTGGCAGCTCGTCAACTTAAGCCTTAGCAGCTCCAGCTCCATTGGTCCAGTTCGACAGGCCATGTGGCATCCCATGGCTGGATCAACACCCGTTGTGGCAGAGTGTGGGGAATGCCTTGTGCATATGGGTGCTCTGCTTAGCTCAAACTCCTTCTCCCTTGGGCCGTCATGGGTGCGACGCCCGTGGGGATGACTTTTTGCCCAGAAATCTGCAACACTTTGGCATTTTCATCTTTTCAATACTTTTCCTGTACATGTAACAAACGACATCCAATCTAACAAAATATACTTAAGAACTCCCAAAAATCCTTAGTTTTAAGCGTCGAAAGTGTCGTGAAATCCTGGCACATCAACACCCTCAACTTAGAATGTTAGCTTGTCCTCAAGCAACAAACAAAAACAAAAACTAAGAATGATGCTTAAGTAAAAGGAAACCATAAACTTCAACAGCAACATGATTCATTTTACTCTCAAACTAAAAACATGATTCAGCAACAACATGATTCATTATCAAGTTATCAAAATAACACAAGACGGAGCCATGAGTGATAACACGATATTCATGAGTAAGCTAGCATACATAGCAGACATTAAAACCAAGTAATTAGCAATCGGAGTCTACTCTAGTGCCTGCACAACAAAGAAGTCCTGAATCTCACAGAATATCACTTTAACAAACAGGGACTGGGAATCCGCTCACTCTCACAAAGAAGTTCCAGCTGCACGTGTACAATACCATAGGCTTGCCCTTATTTTCTATGCTTTGGCTTTCAAAGTGTTTGGTTAGGATCACTATAGGACTTTGTTAGGCTTGTAATATAGGCTTAGGGACGGGAATTGTACATTTAGGTAAATAGTGACTATGCCCTCTTTGAGACTACAATTACTTCTTTATTTTCTCCACTTTTCAGACCTTACAGTTTTCCTCCCTTATTCTCCTTTCTTTCAAACCTTTTTACTTTTATCAAACTTTGGGTGTGGCTTCTATTGCATTTTTGCACTTTTCTTTTCATTCATATATTTCTTTTCTTTTCTTTTCTTTTCTTTTTTTAGCTCACAAACCACATCCAATTTCTTTCTTTCTTTTATTTATTAACCCAGTCTTTTCATACCCAACACTTCTTACTTACCCCTACAGTAGCCCCCCTTAACTTAGGCTTTTAGCCTGAGTTGAGGTGCACAATGTCCAAGGAGGGACCTGGGCCAAAACAGAGATTTATAGGAAACGGGAAAGTTGAATAGGCTAACAACACAAAGGTTCAACTTTAGGCTCAAATTCAGGGATCAAAGGGATTACTTTTCACTTGGTAGGTCATTTAGCTGAAGTGGAAAAATTCAAAAATTACCTATGGTCATGTCCTAACTAAACCATTTTAAAATTATAGCACGACTAACCAGGCAAGTTCTAGATTGCACAGTACAACAAGAACATATACTAAGCAGCTCACTTCACACATAGCACAGAGTTTAGACTACAGATTAGCTAATTTCTGGTTCATGCCTTAGCTTAAGCTACTTGTCTCAGTTATATACATGCTTTCATTTACAGATCCATCGAGGTCAGTTTGAACACCTTATTGCACAAAAATATGGAGGGGTCTCCATTTTTCAAAAATTAAACCATGGCTACATTCAGTTTCTAATTCACTTCTACAAACACACATCCTATACTAAACATGCCGGTTCAATAGAAATTAAAGGTCCTTAGGGAAAGAATACAGGCAAGAAAACCCCAAGGACTCGGGTATCATATAGGTACCCCCATGGGTTTCCTCCCATGCAGTGCCTGATTTAACATTTTGGCACGACGTGAGTGTTTTGGCTACTCTAATAAGTTGTGTATTTTCCCCAATGCACTAAAAAGTAATAAACTAGGAATACTAAGCATACCTGTGGCCCCTAAGCGCGGTCATGGGTGTAGCTACAGTTGGGACCACCGGATCAGTGGCCGTTGTCGTATCTCTAACAAAAGCGGCCCCCGCAGTACTCTAAACAACAACTACCTGGGTAGCATCCTCACCATGAACTCCCATAATGGGGTCTAAAGAAGGTACATCAATTATGCCAGCAACACCACTAGCTGAACCACCCATGCCAACAACATGAACCTCAATCTGCTGCATAGCTAGGGACTCCTTTATTGCTCGTTGGAACACCTTCCTGGCTTTCCTAGATACTTTCTCCTCCCTCTTCTTTTGAGATTTTGGGCTAAGAGGTGCATCATCCTCTCGGGCGTGCTTGTATTTTTACTTCCTCTTTTTTCTTGTGCTCAGTGGGACTAGGGGGTTATTCAACCTCTTTTTCCTTTATCGTCCTAGCCTGCCAAAGTTCGGGGTCAACAAGGTCCCATAGATGAATCATAGGCTCCAACAGAGCCTTCGGTAGAACCACCGGTGCCTTAGCCTAAGAGGTCAAGCCTTCCTTCAACTCCTCAACATCAACCCTTAACTCTACAATTTATTGCTTTATCTCAATTAACTCAGCAGCCCCCATTTCATCTAACTTTGCATCGATCCTCTCTTCTAACTCATCGATCCTGCCATGCACATACATATATGGTGCAAGGGCCCGATGTATAGAGTCATGAATAATGGCTTGGGACTACTCTGCAAACTTCTTCATCTGCTCCTTCATATTGATTGTAGCCTGCACTGTATTGGTAAAATTCACTGGATGGAAGGCATAGATAGATGTCAGATCTTCAGCAGGAGGCACCATAGAGGTAGAAGGAGCGGGTAAGGTCTCTATAATCAAGATGTCAGTCCCGTGAGGAGTCAACATATTTGTACTGCGAGGACGTCTAGATGTGGAAGTGACAGTCGCTTCCTCTCAAACTGTAGGGGTCACCTCATTCAGGCTACCCTGTGGGGATGGTACAACCATCATATATGGTAGCATCTCCTCCGGAGGCACAAATGCATCATGAATCATCATCAGCTCAGTTGCCTCAGATGTGCTACACAACTCCAATATTTTATCATCATCCTTGGAGCATTCTGGGTGGTGGGTCCGGACGGCCCTCTCTGCACGATCAATACCCATATATTTTGGAACATCAGCTTTTGCACAGAGTACACTCAGGAGACATGGAAAGGAGTAGGAAAAACTCAACTTGGTGACTCGATCCCTGATCACCTCTTCTATGATCTGCTCGATACTTAGCTTATATTTGTACAACAAGGTGGCAACAAGGATCGCTCATTCAATTGTAAGTTGGATGTCCCCACCCATCGGCACAAGCCGGAGAAGCACAATTGCCCACCAAAACTTTGCCTCAAAGGAAAAAGAGGACTTTATGATCTGTGGCTTATATTGAGTCATCCACGTTGGATTTTCAGTTTTTTTGAGTACCTTTGCTAGCCACTTAGTTCTGTTAAACTCTGTCCTGCACTCGTATTCAGAATCGGAAGTACTGCCTGGCGCAACATATTCAGGCCCATACAATAATTGGTTAATGGTTGTGGCTGAGATATTCATTGGGACCCCTCTTACTGGTACGCTCTCAAAAGCGGGTAAGTCCAATGGTTTCTGGCTCTTTCTGCATCTACTTTCCTGAATCGCCTGGTAGTTTGCATACAACTCTCAGACCATGGTTGGCTGATAATTAGGAAGTGGTTTGCTCATCCATCTAAGGTTGTAGTGATGAAAATATTCCTCAAGCTTAGGAAAATCTTTCACCTTGAAGGATTCAATTAGCCACTCCTCCACTATCGAGCGTCTTAGATGTCCCCGTCCTGTTACATCGACCCCATAGTCAAATATCTTCTTGGACCCCTTGACATTCCATCTAGCCAGTTCCCAGATCTTTTCACTATTGGATCTGAACTGTGCAGCTGGAGCATGTGCTGAGGTCGCCTCCTTTTTAGGAGTAGTATCTTCTATATCGTATTTGACATCACCCACTGTCTCGTTCTCAGCATCTGTCTTTCCTCCCTTAGCTGACTCAGTCTCAGTTCCTATGTCACTAGAAACTGGGATAGCTGCATCTTGTCCTTCCTTAGCCTTTGAAGGAGCATGGTCACTCTCCGACTCAGAACTAGCTGAACCGGATGATGATTTTGCCCCCTTTTCAGCCTTAGAGGAACTCTTTGCCACTGCTTGGTCCTTTTTTGGTGTATTCCCTCCTTTCTATTCAGACTAGGAAGGAGATATCACCAGCTTTCTTTGTGCTTGCTTGACGAGGGGGACATTGTCCGAGTCGCTCTTCTCACCCTCGAAATCAGTTTGATCATTTAGGCAAGACCTAATATCATTGTCCTTTGCTTTACGTGCTCCCCCTCATCTTACCGGAGTAGGTGGTGCCGTATAGTACCTGTAGTTAACCAATGTTAGAAATATGAAACAAAAAATCAAAAGTAGAGAAAAAAATTAACACTTAGAAAAGTTTGAGAAAATTTGTCCTCCCATGGGCGTGGGAGGTCCGACGGCCCATGGCATAGGGTGTCAAAATGGGGCAGAGAATTGTGCAGGCACATTTATCCTCCCACGACCCAATGCCACGGTCGTGGGAGATCCTACATCCCATGGGACAGGGCGTTAGATCCAGACAGTGGGATTTTTAAGGACAGCTGTCCTCCCATAGGCGTGGGAGGTCCAATATCCAATCGGAGCGGACGTCGGGATTAGACAAAAGCCTTTTCAGGCACTGATCCAATTACGTGCCTTGTCCGATGCTCGTCGTGCCTCTGACGCTCGTGGGATAAAGATAAACCCAAACAATCTACATGGACCTATCCATGAGTCGTGGTTCCTATTTGTGGAACCTGATAAGAGGATAAGCAAAATGCCTGAGTTCCACGAGGCCAGTCCACGAACCATGGAATGACTTCATGGAAGTGAACCTATAAGAAGATAAAAACTCTGAGTTCCACGATGGCCTTTCATGACTCGTAGATGGATCCATGGATCGTAGATAGTGTCCGTGGAAGTTTCCAAACCTAGTTCTCCTAGTTGAATTAGGATAGGATTTGTAATATCTATAAATACCTTTCCTAGGTTTTCCGTTACGTGTTATGCTATATTATTTTGTTGGAAACAACTTCGAAAAGACTTGGGAATATATTGTTCTTGATTTGAAGAGATTTATTCATCAATTGATCCTTTGTTATTGATTCTTCTTGAATATTTCAAGATTCTAGATTTCTTTACATCATCTTGTAAGTATATGATTATTAATTCTTCAACAACATCTGATTGTTTACTTATGAATATGAGTAGCTAAATCCACAGCTAGGGTTGTGGGAACCATGATGGATTAACAAAGTAGGCAAAGTACTTAGAACCTCTAGGATGGTGTTTATGCATGTATTGTTCTTTTCTTTGATTTGATTGCTTTTTAACGGTGCACAACATTAGAAATTGCCTTATTATTACATGGCAGACCAAGAAGGTAATGAATGGGAAAAGGGATTTTACAGCAGAGATTTGAGGCTAACAATCCTCATCTAATAGCTTGACCTTGTCTGGGAATAGCTAATTTAGGATCAAAGGTAAGGGTTAGTAAAGCATACACACGTAGATGGACCTAATTGCATGGTGAAATTTATATATCTAGGAGACCAATCATTTATGTGTACCTAACTTACCGATCTTGCATGCTACACACCAAAATAGATTGCTAGTACAATGCCTGCTGTATTATAAACTCATGGGGAACACAGTCCTAGTTCATTCTCTCTATGAATTACAACAATATTAATACTTTCTGTTACTTGTTACTTGATATTTTACAAACATTACTTTTTAATTAAAACCCCCCATTAGGGAAAAAAGATGGCTAAGAGCGCAAATACACACAGTTGGCCGAGGTCCTACCATATTCCGTGTGGGATCGACCCTAACCTTGGTTAGGTTGTATATTTGACCAACGACCACTTCATACTTTCTTTTGGAGGTGTAATTTAGGCGTATCAATATGTCATACTTGTCATGTGTCCTCTCCTACATTCCAGATTCATCCTCACTTTTCATACATTTGTAGAGTCGAGATTGGGAAGTGGAAGAGTTTTTTATTTCTTAGTGCGAAAGCACAGGAAAATACCCTTGACAACACTAAAATTACATGCACCTCCTTGAAGGTCATGAATGGAATGCGAGGAAGAGAGATAAGCAATTGGTAGGGATCATCCCTTATCGGTCCATATTGGGTAGATCTACCCTTCTCATCCTCTTATCCTTTATTTACCGTTCAATCTATTGATTAAATTTCTTAAATGCTCTAAACATGTCAATACTTGATTAGATCAAATCAGACACTGATTATCGAGGTAATGATAATTTTTCTTTTCCAAGACCCTTATATGGCCTCCATCCCTCCCTGCATTTTCACTTCTCTTTTCAAATCCTTCCAGCTTCTTCTTCTGCAACTCCTCTACAAATTCATCTTCTTTTCTTTTTTCTGCACTTAAAATTCCATGGAAAGGTTAAATCCTTCTTCTCCGGTAGAAGATCTTCTAATTCTGGTGTCATCACCGCCATCAACTAACCTCTTTCGATAGTCTCTCTGATGTAAAAAAAGAGTTTGGTCATAGAAGCACCTCTTCTCTCAAAGTTTAAAAGAGATAAATATGGAGAGCATTGCCCTTCTACAATGTCAAAGATAATCCCCTCGTCGTAGAACTTCACGGGTGACTGTACGCCTTGCTCACAATCTAAAAATCCATTGAGCTAGCGGAACTAGTCAGGGAGTGCATACCTATACGTGATTCAGAAGGAGCATGTATCCATAATTTTGAATATTGTGATTAGAATAAAAAGGGGGTTTGATTCCTATTAACCCAAAAATGAAGAGGTCGATGCCCGATATCACCCTCCTTCCTCGGTGCTTAAAGTCGTTCCTCCCACAAAAAGAGTTGTTTCCACTCCTTTTCTTATTGAAGTTGATGCATTAATTGGTGTCACAACCCCGGATGCTCCATTCTTGGAATCTCCTTTTTAATATTCTCCTACTCCCACCAGAACTTCTTGAGACTTGATTTTTACACCTTGATAACTTGTGACTTTTTAGTTTTTGTTATAAATACTTCCAGGCTTTTTATGTCCCTATTTATGAAACAAAACATTCCATTGTCTATGGATTGCTTTGAATTTTTAGCACTTAGAGATTTTTTCTATTATTTGTGCAAATTCTTATCTTGCCGACTAACTCTACCTCGGGAATAAACAAACTAAGATTGCGAGAATTGAAGCTTAGGTTCTTAGGGAGCAATGAGTGGGACTTTCGCTAAAGAGATTGAGGATTGGTTAAAAAATGATGCACGGAGGAATAGAGAGTTATCAATCACTTCCACACTCCTTGAATTTATGGTAAGGAGTATCTCAAATGAGCAAGTTGAAACCATTAGCACTATTGGTGCTCTTGGGGGTATGAGAAAAATAGATGATGGTGAGAGTTCAAATGATGGTAGTGATGAAATGCTTAGAGTTGTCCACGAGGTGGGTTCCCATGTCAACCCTCATAGTTTGGGTAGATGTGAGCATGTGAATCAAGGTTGGAACGAACAATATGAAGACTTTAGAATGGAAAGTATGTTTGTGCAGCTGTTAGAAAAAGTAGGGGAAACCTACGGAGTCATTGAGGAGTTGAGCCATAACCTTGAAATCTTTTCCAAACCGTTCAATCACACTCCGTAGTGTGTTAACCCTTCCGGTATTTTTCACATTTATGCATTTATTGCACTATTAGAGCTTTCCGGTAGCGACCCCAAGTCATTTATGGCTTGCTGGGACCGGTGGTTCAGTGCCCAGGCCATTCGTTTGGTCGTTTTGACCATTTGCCTATTTTAGAGCTTAAGCTTAGAATATTGTAGACTTTGGTCAACATTTTTAGCTAACGTGCTCAGAATTGAATTCTGACAGTTCTGTTAGCTCTGGAGCAATGAGTTTGGTCTAGTTGGACCTTTAGTTGAGGCATGAGGACTTTCGGTGTGGGTTTTGTATGGATTTCTCAGTTTTCAGGCCATTTGGAGTTGAAAGTGCAACTTCGGGTGACTTTCGATGATCAGAGTGTTGGATTGAAACCCGGCAATTCCATCAACTCCAGAATGTTGAATTTAGGCTAGGAAAGTGGTTGGTTCAGGTTCCGGGTGAGCCGGACTCATTTCAAACCCTTGAGTTCCTTTTTGTTGGTGTTGACTTGGGTCAATATTTCTCTAAAACGACCTCGTATGGGAGTTTCATCGATTCTGTTGAGTCCAGAACGTCGTTTATACTCTGTTAGAACTATTGGTTTTTGAATATCGGTTTTCGATTGTGCCCGAAACACCCCGTGGAGTGTTAGAAACATTGCAGAAAAATAGTTGCAGGCCAGCCTTCAGCGCAATCGCGCCAAGGCCAGCGCGATCGCCCCTCAGCGCCTTCCAGCCTTCAGCGTGATAGCGCCCTCCCATCGTGATAGCACTGAGATGACTGCCACCCCTTCAGCGCTGTTGGCGCTGTCCATTTTCTAGCATCTATATAAAGCTGGGAGTTTATTTTTCCAGCATTCTCTCTCACTTTTTCTCACTCTAAACTCTAAATTTCCTCCAACAATTTGCTCTATATTGATTCCAAGCCTTGGGAAGTCGATTGTGGGTGGATTTTCCGTACTTCTTCATCGTTTGGTAAGCTCCCCCTTCTCTTGAAATTTCATAAAACCTCCATTGATGCTCTTCACTAAGCTTAAGTCTTTGCTTGTGAATTCTGGCCGTCCAGTTGGTGCATGCTCGTGGTAGTGGTAAATTACCCTTCTTGACTCGGGTTTTTCACCATTGTGGTAAGTAATCCTTGCCTAATTTTCATTCTTTTTCATAAATTTCCACTCCTTAAACCCAACCTTTGCAGGCTATTTTAATGCCGACACACAATCTGTTCACCATTTCTCAATGACGAAAGCCGTTTGGAAGCTATGGATGTAAGACTTCCAGCCACGACGTATTTCCTTCCTTTCATATTACTATTTTTTTTTGGAGTCATGACAACTAAATCTAGCAAAACAATACTACACGTAAGCATCATACTAATAAGTGATAACTGTAGTTCAAGTTGTGAAAATTAAATAAAATAGTGGAAAAGGCTTAAATTCGAATCAACAGGTGCAATATTTTAAAGCAATCAATATGAAGAAATAAAAATACAGTGAAATTGTTAGTTTGTCATCCTTTTAAAAATAAGCTTAAACCTATTATTCCTATATTAAGTCTTACTAATAACTAGCCTCAAAAGGAACTTACAAATGGCTCAAGTAACAGTTAGGCTAGCAGTAGTATAGTCAGTCTCAAACCACTCTAGTGCCACAGTTTTAAATTTCCACAACCACCAATAAAAATAACTCTGCATATAGTTAATTAGATAGAAACACAAACCTTTCAGTAAGTATAGTCAATCACTACTGATGTCGAGACTCCCTTCAATGATTCACTAGCTAGCTCGCACGCCAAATATTGAATCTCCTGTAAAATTTAAGAAACTTAAAACAAAATTATCGAAAAAAGAACTAATAAATATTGAATAATGAGATACAGGTAAGAAATATAACCAAAGTATTTCTATCAAAAGACCTTTATCAATCACTCAAAACAAATTTAAAACACATGATCAATATATATTTACACCAAGTTCAAAAGTTTTTTTTATTTGAAGTAAATAGATACGATTAATAAGGACCATCAGGTTGAGTTTACGATCAAAAGTCTACCGGAGAGGTAGCACCAGAACAAGATCCTAATCTACAGTCAAAGAGGTAATCAAATCGATAAAAGTATCAATTGTAGGAGACAAAATATTACAGAAAAACAAGTTTACTAGGAAGCTAGCTTTTACAAAAATATTCAAGCTATAAAAGTTTTGAATTTGTTATTTAATCAACCGCCTCCATCCAATCCCAATTAGTATCATCATAATCATCCTCCTCTTCTGATGTTTCCATAATTGAATCTTCTGAATATTGTGCATCACATGGCATATCAATAACATCAACAGGGATATCTTCTCTTGACCATCTAATGTAATCATCGAGTAATCTGTTCGAGGGACCAATGTCTTCAGTAGGCTCCCTCCAAAAAAATTCTCCTATATTAGGATAATTTTATTCCTCCAAGTCATACAAATCGATAGGGACTTTATTTTGTGCATAGTAAACATCCATCTCAGTATGATCCTCCACATAGAAAACTTGATGCACTTGATATGCCAACACAAAAGTGTCATCCGTACTACGTAATCTGTTGAAGTACACACGAGTCAACCCATACTCATTTTTTTCATTATGAAACCAAGAACATCTAAATAGAACAACACCAAAACAACCATAGTAATCAAGTTTAATAATATCTTCAATAGCACCATCATACATAACCTCTCCATCAATGGAATTCTGATCTCGGGCACTAGCAAAACTGTCAATTGTCACAGCCAAAGACACTCCACTATTTTGAGACTTCTATGTCGAATCTCGATTTAATGTATGAAATCAGTATCCATTAACAAAGTATGATGTATAGCTTCTGATTTCCACCCTATTAGGACCTTTAGCTAGCCATCTTAACTGATTAGGAACTTCAGCAGTTTTAACTCTCTCTTTTAACCAATTGCCGAATTCTTGACCATGAATCCTTTCTCTTGTTCATGCATTTGATCTAATACTAACTTCAATTAAAGCCTTATGTTCCCTGCAAGTATGAATAATTCAAATACAACCATTAAACATTTATAATGAATTTTACAGTACAATAACAATATATATAAAGTTCAAAATATAAAAACTTACTTGATAAAATTCTCTACTTGTTCATCTACAGTATTGAACATAACATATCGATGTACTTCACTTGATAACTGTTGATCAATCTTCAAAGCCTTTCCTTTTGTTTTCTTCTCTTTTCCAATTGCACGTCCTATCTTAGGGAATATAGTTGGTAGATCATCTTGATGTTGTTCAGCATCCTCATCATCCTGATCAGTTTGGTACCTAATGAATCTTGTCGTCACTCCATCGTGTAGGTATCTCGAACAAAAGGTCAAGAACTCTTGGGCAACAAACCCCTCTATAATTGATGCTTCCAGATTAAATCAAATGCGAACAAAGTCCTTCAACTCACACAATTCTCTCTCCATAGGATACATATAACGAAGATGATTTGGACCCCCCAACTTAATTTCATCTACCAAATGGATAGGCAAATGCTCCATTATATCAAAAAAACTTGGAGGAAAAATCTTTACAAGCTCACATTTAACTTTTTTGATTTCAGCCTACAATCCCTCTAGATCTGCCCGCTTTATAACCTTACCACATATGACTTTAAAGAAGTTCCCCAACCTAATCAAGACTACTGCAACATTCTTGGGAAACATTTTTCGAACTGCAATTTGGATCAACTAATGCATCATAATATGAGCATCATGGCTCTTATAGGCTGATATTTTCATATTTTCCACGTCTACACGCTTTGATATATTTGAGGCATATTCTTTTGGTAATTTGACATTCTTAAACACACTGCAGAATATTTTTTTTTCTTCTGGTTTCATGGAAAAATAGGATTTAGCTAAATAAACTTTTCCCCTTGTTTTGTCTTTTACTTGATGAAGCTCCTTCCTTATCCCCATTTCTTGCAAGTCACAATAAGAATTAATGTGATCCTTTGACTTTTCTATTATATCCAGTAAAGTAGCAAGCAAACTGTCAAAAACATTTTCTCAATATGCCCAACATCCAGATTGTGCCTCAACAAATTTGTAGACCAATATGGTAATTGAAAGACGATAGATTTTTTCTTCCATGGACCATCAATAGTTCGACGCCTTCTCTTTTGGCCCTTTCCAAAGACATTATTGAAATATTGCAACTTTTCAAGCACTTCTGTACCTGACAGTGGTGTAGGTGTAGGTCTATGATCCTCTGCACCATTAAATGATTTCTTGTCTCTTCAAAATGGATGATCAGGAGGCAAAAATTCCCGATGACCTAAGTAACACATATTATGACTATGTATGAGGTATTGAGAGCATGTGTTATAGTTACAAGTTGGGCATGCTAATTTTCCCTTAGTGCTCCATCCGGACAGCATTGCTAGCGCTGGAAAATCACTAATTGTCCATAATAAGGCTGCACACATTTGAAATGTTTCCTTTGAATGAGAATCATATGTTTCTACCCCAAATTCCCATAGCTCATTCAATTCATCAATTAATGATTGTAGGTACACATCAATATTATTTCCTGGAGAATATGGACATGGAATGATCATTGACAGCATTATGAACTCCGATTTCATGCAAATCCACAGTGACAATTATAGTTCATCAACATAACTAGCCATGTACTATGAGAAATGCTCATGGTTCGAAATGGATTGAACCCATCCCTTGAAAGACTGAATTTGACATTTCGAGGATCATTCGAGAAGGTTGGATGCAAAGAATCAAAATGCTTCCAATCATATCTATCAGCAGGGTGTCTTAAATTCCCATCATTTGGTTGTTCAGTAGCATGCCATCTCATTGCACCTCTCGTTTCAGCACACATAAACATTCTCTGAATCCTAGGCTTCAAAGGATAGTATCTCAGAACCTTTACGGGTATTTTAGAGGTTGCACTAGTCGAACTGTCACCCACATTTATCCATCTAGAAGACCCACACACACTGTAATTATCTTCCTCTGCCTTATCTTTCCAAAATAGTATGCAATCATTAGGACATGCATGTATTTTATCATAACCAAGATCCAGATCTTTTATCATTTTTTTAGTCTTATTGAAAGACTCAGGAAGTTGAGCAAAGGAAAAAGCTTCTTTTAACAAGTCTAACAGATCTGAAAATGCCACATTACTCAATCCATGCTGGCTTTTAAGTAAGTATAATCGAATGACGAAGCTCAACATGCTAAACTTCTCACACCCTGGATATAACTTTTTTTTCCATTCTTCGACTAATCTGAAAAATCTCTTTGCATCTTCAGATAGTCCTTCTCTCACTCCTTATTCATGCCCTGCATCATCCTCTATATTTCTAAATGTATCATGAAGCAATCCATCAATATCATCATGACTGTTACAATCTTCATCGTTACTGCTTGGATGTGGTGTACGGGAGGATACTCTTTCCCTGTGAGAAATCCACCTGTTGTATCCTTCAACAAATCTTTTTGCATATAAGTGGTCCTTGATGTGCTGGGATTCTACGACACATTTGACGCCTTCAACTAAGAATACTCGCAAGTCTTTAAGCAACCTTTGTGGTTTTTGATGTTTTTATATTGTATTTGCAGGAAATGAGACAAAGATGGAAAAGGAGTGAAAAATGCTCAAGCTAAGTCACACTGGTTAGGCATGACGGAGGGCCTGACGGCTCGTCACACAGGTGACTGACCATCAGGGGAGCCACCAAGCCTGGCAGCAGCAAGAGGAGGCTCTGGATATGGGTGACGGCTAACTTGACGGGTCGTCACACCTGTGACTGACCGTCAGCCAAGCCGTCAGAATGAGGCAGCATGAAACTGAATCACTGGATAGTGCGTTGGTTTAAGTGACGGTCCGTCAATAGCCTGACGAACCATAGGATGGCCGCCAAGTTAGAGCAAATGGAGATTATGCACTGGATAGTGGCGACGGGTGGAGCGACGACCCATCACAGGTTTGACGAACCGTCAAGCCAAGCCGTCAAGAGCAACAACGAGAGTCCGATTTTATTTTTGGAACTTTATTTTCCTAGACTAATATAAATACCCAGTGTTAGGGTTAGTTTTAGGAGGATTAGATCCGACACTTGCGATATATTATTTTCTAGAGAGCAACTTTGAGAGAGAGGAACGAAGAAAACAATATCTTTGTCTTCTTCCTTGGGATCTTCACCATTGGTGCTTGAATTATACGAAGTTTAAAGTAAAGTAATAATTCTTTATTGTAAAAATTCTTTCTTCTCATATGAATACTATTATTTCTTTGCTTTGTTTTGCCAGCATGAGTGGCTAAACTCCCACAACTAGGGTTGTGGGAGCCATGGCAAAAGTAGCAATATAGATTCCGGGTAGCATTGGGTTCAATCTATATGTTCTCACGTTGTTAATCATTCTTTATTAATATTTTCTAGTGGTTGCAAACATTAGGACATGCCTACATTTAATTTGCTTGAACAAAGAGATTAAAACCGGGAAATTTGATTAACTACGAGGATTCGAGACTACCAACTCTCGTCTTATGATTAATGCTGTAACTAGATTAATCTACTTGATGTTTAGGATTGAAATAAGAAATTTCACCTTTTCAAGTTCGAGAGAATTGAAAAGGAAATTCGTCTATTTGGTTGAAAAACGTTTATATGATACCATTAATTCAATCACATCGTGATATACATATAGAAAGAACCCGGTTAAGCTTTGAGTCAAAATTGTTACGACGCCATGGTGAAAACTTCCCTAGTTCATTCTCGCATTGATTATAAACTCATGAAAATTTGTTGCTTATTAGTTAACTTGTGTGAATTTGACATTTAACCCCCCCCCCAAATTACTGGAAACTATCGATTACTAGTCAACTAAATTACTAATGACTTAATTTACATTTTATTCCCTGTGGGATCAACCCCAACCTTGGTTGGGTTCTATATTTGACGACGACCGCTTGCTCTTCTTAATTGAGGTGTAATTTGGGCGTATCAAATTTTGGCGCCGTTGCCGGGGAATATGGTTGTTTATTAAGTCTGGTGTGTTTCATTGACTCTTAGTCATACTTTCCTGACTTACTTTTATTTGTTGTTTTTGTTATATTTTTACAGGGTACATAGTTGTGCATGCCAAGTACCCGGCGCTCGGGTAAACCAACATTACCTTACGATCCCGAGCTTGCTAGAACGTTAAGGCAAACCATGAATGCACAACAACAAGAGGCAGCGAGACTCGCTGCAGCTCAGCAAGCCCAACAACATGTGAATGCTGATGGTATTGAGGATGATGTTGGGTTGGATGATGAGACTTTAGTGGGTGAGGGCAGACCGATGGATATTGTTAACAATAATGCTCTAGCCGATCAGAGGACACAACAACGAGGTAGAGGTCGACAGCAACCAAGGCAGTATGCTTTGGATGATGATGAGGATATCGACTTGGATGGAGTTGGTGCTGTAGGCGCCATTGTTCTTCCTCCGCTAGCGCCCGGGGCCAAGTTCAACATTACTAGCACAATGATTCAGCTGTTGAATTTGAGAGGGTTGTTTCGTGGTGTGGCTGGTGATGACCCCAACAGGCACCTGATGAATTTTGTGAGCATCTGCAAGTCGTTTGAATTGCCGGGAGTAAATCAGACGGCCATCAGGCTTAGGTTGTTCCCGCTGTCTCTGTCGGATGAAGCAGCGATGTGGTTGACTGAGCAAACTCCCGATTCGATAACAACCTGGGGAGATTTGAAAGGAGCTTTCCTAGAAAGGTTCTTTCCTCCCTCTAGGATGATACAGCTGAGGGATGAAATCAGCAATTTCAGGCAACAACCTCATGAGGCCTTACATGAGACCTGGTTGCGGTTCAGGAAAAAGCTGACATAATGCCCAAACCATCAGTTGACCGATAATTTTTTGATGCAGATATTCTACAGGGCACTGAATTCAGCTACCAAGTCGACACTGGATAATGCAGCAGGTGGAGCATTTATGGGTCTTACCTTTATCGATGCCATAACTATTTTGGACTGGCTCACTAAAACCAATAGGACCTGGCATACACGGGATACAGAGGTAGATGCTAGCACTTATGTAGTTGGTATGCCAGTGGAACAGCGCAGGAAAGAGGAAGAGCGGGACTAAGATATGGCCCATCTGAAAACACAAATGGACCTACTGACAAAACATTTGCTGTCAGGAGGTATGGATAAAGTGAAAGTTGTGGGTTCCCAAGGTAGAGTAGCAGAGTCTTAATCTGATAAGAAGGCTAATTATTTGGGGGGTTTCCAGGACAATGGCCAGGGGAACCAAGGTCGGAACTATCAGAAGGACAACTACTATGAAAAAGCTGGCTACAGAGATTGTGATCAGGGGAACTGGAAGAATAAAACCGATAGAGGTGGGTTGTATATACCACCTGGTAATCGGGAAAGAGCTAGCAATGAGACAGGGACGTCCAAATTGGAAAATATGATGGTGAAGATGTTGTTGAAGGTGGAATATACTGACTCCGGAGTCAAGGAATGAAATCTGAATTATCTTCAATGAGTCAGTTGGTAGATTCCCATTCCACCTCAATCAAGCCGTTAGAGTAACAAATAAGTCAAATCTCGGCATCTCTGAATCAAAGGAAAGCTGGTACATTGCCTAGTGACACCATTCAAAACCCAAGGAACGATGGGAATTATATGGTGATCACCACAAGAAGCGGTAAGACATTACCAGAATCACAACCAATAATTCAAAAGCACAAAGATGATGTTATTGACGTAGATGAGCTCATTGATGATGAAAAGGTGAGTGATGAGGGTGTGGGTGTTCATGTTGAAAAACCCACTTTGGTAAAGGATGATTCTAAATTGCTCACAGAGAAGAGCAAGGAAGTTGAAAAACTTACAAAAAAAATGCCAAAGCCTCCTCCTCCTTTCCCTCAGAGGATCAAAAAGAATGTGGAAGACGGGAAATTCCACAAGTTTATCACCATACTCAAGCAGATCTCTGTGAATATCCCTCTGGTAGATGCACTTGAACAAATGCCCGGTTATGCCAAGTTCATGAAGGACTTGATCACAAATAAGAGATCGGTAAGTTTTGAACCAGAAGACAACCTCCACCATTGTAGCGCCATTTCATCAAGGTTGCTAGTCCAAAAGAAAGAAGACCCGGGTGCGTTCACTATTCCTTGCACCATCGGGGAGTTTAATTTTGCAAAAGCTCTTTGTGACTTGGGGGCTAGCATAAACTTGATGTCGTTGGCTATCTATCGGCAGTTGGGCTTAGGAGCCCCCAAACCGACGACTATGAGATTATTGATGGCTGATAGATCGGTTAAACGGCCGGTGGGTATTTTGTATGATGTGCTTGTGAAGGTGGGAAAGTTCATCTTTCAAGCAGACTTCGTGATTTTGGACTGCGAAGTGGACTTTGAAGTCCCTATTATTTTGGGATGACCCTTCTTGGCAACCGGAAGAGTATTAGTAGATATGGAGAGCAACGAGTTGGCCTTTAGGTTGAACGATGAAATAGTGAAGTTTAATGTGTGCAAGTCAATGAAGCAATCGAGGGACATGAATGTCGTCTCGGTTATTGATGTTGTTGCCGAACCTGATGTGATTATTTTTACTAAAGAGAGATTTGTTGTAGAGACGTTGGCAGTGGTTGTGATAAACTTCGATGATGATGACATCGAAGATTATGAAGAAATTGTAAATGCTCTGGCTGGAATAGGGTCACATTTTTATGCCCCAAAGAAATTAGATCTTGACTTGAAGAACAGGCCGACACCTCCTGCAAAGCCTTCTATTGAGGAGGCGCCGGTGTTAGAGCTGAAAGAGTTGCCAGGCCATCTGAGGTATGCATTTTTAGGCAATACAGATACCTTACCTGTGATCATTGCGGCAGACCTTGTGGAAACACAAGTTGAAGGTTTACTGTCCATACTGAGGAGACACAGGAGAGGAATCGGCTGGACCATTGCGGATATTATAGGCATCCCTTCAGGTATTTGTACTCACAAGATACAGTTAGAAGAAGATTGCACTCCCACCACTGAGCACCAGCGGAGACTGAATCCGCCAATACAAGAGGTGGTAAAGAAAGAAATCATCAAATGGATCGATGCTGGAGTGGTCTACCCAATTTCTGATAGCAAATGGGTAAGCCCAGTGCAATATGTTCCTAAGAAGGGAGGGATGACTGTAGTAGCTAATGAAAAAAATGAGCTGATTCCATTAAGACCTGTCACGGGGTGGCGAGTCTGTACGGATTACCGGAAGCTAAACTCCTGGACTCTCCGTGATCATTTCCCCATGCCCTTTATGGATCAGATACTGGATAGATTAGCTGGTAGGGGTTGGTACTAATTTTTGGATGGATATTCGGGGTACAACCAAATATCTATCACCCCATAAGATCAGGAGAAAACCACTTTAACCTGCCCCTACGGTACATTTGCTTTTAGACGCACGCCCTTTGGTCTTTGCAATGCTCCTGCAACATTCCAACGATGCATGATGTCTATCTTTTTGAATATGGTGGAGAACACATTTTAAGTCTTCATGGATGACTTCTCTGTGGTGGGTGATGCATTTGAAGATTGCTTAACTAATCTGGGTCAAGCATTGCAAGTGTGAAGATTCAAACCTCGTGCTGAATTGGGAGAAATGCCATTTCATGGTGACGGAAGGCATTGTATTGGGACACAAGATATCTGGGAGAGGTATAGAGGTGGATAGAGCCAAGATATAAGTCATCGATAAACTACATCCACCCATCTCAGTAAAGGGTGTGAGGAGCTTTCTTGGTCATGCCGGATTCTACCGAAGATTCATTAAATATTTCTCTAAAATTGCTAACCCTTTGTGCAGGTTGCTTGAAAAAGAGACTAAGTTTGTATTTGATGCTGAGTGTTTGAAGGCGTTTGAGTGCCTCAAAGCAAAGTTAGTGGTTGCTCCTATTATAATTGCCTCGGATTGGTCCAAATCGTTCGAGGTAATGTGCGATGCAAGTGGTGTTGCACTTGGAGCTGTTCTGGGACAGAAGTGAGACAATTTTTTTCACCCTATTTATTATGCTAATAAGGCATTGAATGGAGCGCAAAAGAACTACACGGTGACATAACAGGAGCTACTAGCTGTTGTATACACTTTTGAGAAATTCAGAGCGTACTTACTTGGTACAAAAGTGGTGGTGCACACAGATCATACAACCTTGAGGTATTTAATGACCAAGAAGGATGCAAAGCCTCGACTAATCTGATGGGTGTTATTGTTGCAGGAATTTGACTTTGAAGTCAAAGATCGGAAAGGTTGTGAAAACCAAGTGGCGGATCACCTGTCCAGACATGAAAGTGAAAAAAAAGTAGCAGATGAACCGGAGATTGATGATGCATTTCCATATGAGCATGTGTTGGCTATGTCACTTGATATGGTGCCTTGGTATGCCAATTTCGCAAATTATGTGGTGAGTGGCATGATGCCGGCAGATTTGAACTTCCACCAGAAAAAGAAATTCCTCCATGATGCAAGTATGTTTTTTTGGGATGAGCCGTATTTATTCCGGTTGTGTGCTGACAACATAGTACGGAGATGTGTACCGGAAGTAGAAATTACAAGCATCTTGCAAGCTTGTCATTCGTCCCCAGTTGGAGGGCTTCATGCGGGTAATCGAACTGCCCGAAAAATCTTACAGTGTGGTTATTATTGGCCAACAATTCAGAAAGATTCGTATGAATTTGCCAAATTCTGTGATCAATGCCAACGAAGAGGAGCAATCTCTCGTCGACAAGAGTTGCCAATGTCCACGATTCTGGAGGTTAAGTTGTTTGACGTATGGGGGATAGATTTCATGGGCCCTTTTGACAGTTCTTATGGGAATCATTACATCTTGGTAGTGATTGATTATGTTTCAAAGTGTGTAGAGGCGGTTGCTTTGGCCGATAACGAAGGGAAGAGTGTGGTGGCTTTTCTGAAAAGAAACATCTTCGCTCGGTTTGGCACCCCTCGCACGATCTTAAGTGTTGGAGGGTCACATTTTTGCAATAAGGTGTTCCGGGCTGCTCTAGCAAAGTATGGGGTGAAGCAACACAAAGTAGCCACGCCTTATCATCCCCAAACAAGTGGGCAGGTCAAAGTGTCGAACCGTGAAATTAAAGAGATATTGGCAAAGTCTGTGAATGTGAACCAGCGAGATTGGGCAAGGAAGCTGGATGACGCACTCTGGGCATACCGAACAGCGTTTAAAATGCCAATAGGTATGTCTCCTTACCAAATTTTTTTTGGTAAAGCTTGTCACTTGCCCGTGGAACTTGAGCACAAAGCCCTTTGGGTGCTCAAAAAGTTAAATCTCAGTTGGAAAGACGCATCAGAACTAAGGTTGGAACAATTGAATGAGATGGATGAGTTCCGATTGCGAGCATATGAGAGATTCGCTCTCTACAAGGAACGAATGAAGCTATACCATGACAGAAGAATTGAGAAAAGGGAGTTAAAAGTCGGGGACTTGGTATTGTTGTTCAACTCTAGGTTCAAATTATTTCCCGAAAAACTCAAATCCAAATGGTCCGGGCCATTCAAAGTGCACCAAGTATTTCCATCCGGCGTGGTTGAACTCGAAAATAAGGATGGTGAGTTGTTCAAAGCCAATGGACAAAGGGTGAAGCAATAACTGGGCCTACCAGAGGTGGTAAATAGCCTGTCTCTGGTGTATCTTGATGAAGTCTGAGTAATCAAGATACCCGCGTCGTGCCGCGACGTTAAATTAGGCATTGTATGGGAGGCAACCCATAATTTGTTGTTGTACTATGATTCTAGAATAATATTTTACTTTTTTTTTAGAATTGGTTAATCTGTGCGTTGAGTGTGCAGCTACAAAAAGGTGGAAATAAAAGTTCTATTCTGTTTAGGGGTAACGGGCCCGCTTGGTTGGTCGTCAAATGCTTGACGGACCACCACACAAACCTTCACAGGTGAACCAAATATAGGTCTCCACTGTCTAGTGGTGACGGTTGTAGTGACGGTCCGTCACAGATGTGGTGGGCCGTCATCCAAGCCGCCACATGAACACTACAGTTGGGGAGTCACTGTCTAAGCCTGACGGTTCAAGCGACAAACCGCCAGGCCTCTGACGGGCCATCACGCAAACCACCAACCTCAGGTAAGTTTTTTTTTCTTTAAAATATAGGACCGACCCGACCTAAAACCCCTTAATACCCAAATAAAGGAACCCATTTCAAATATTGAAACGGTTCCTTCACCTTCTTTCATCTTCCTTCACCCCACTCATCTCTCATTCATCTTCTCTCATCCAAAGCCAAATCCAAAATCCTTGCTCTTCCAAATCAATCCCACTTATCTTCTCCATACGTCTCTTTCCCTAAAACTCCAAACGAATGGTCGGCTACCTTAGTCGAAGGGTAATAGTAGAAAGTTAAGTGTTCATTGTTCTTGTAACTCAAGAGAAAGAAAAAGCGTCTTCTTTGCCAATCACAAACACAAGGTATGATGCTAAACCTTTTCTTTCTTGAATTGTTGATTGGTCTTAGTTGAAAATAAAAAGAAGAACAAGGAGGGGATGGATGGTGTGAAATTTTGGTGTGAAATTGTTAGGTGTGATTGTTGTTGTTGTTGTTTGAAATTGTAAATTTGACATGGGTGAAGTCTTGAGTAACCCATGGGATTAAATAGATGATGGGTGGTGACATTATGAAACCAAATCCCACAAAGAATGGGAAAACCACTTATAGAACACCAAGTGTTCGAGGAAATGCCCCAAAGGGAGTAAACATTCACTGTGTAACAGCAACGGTTGCCGCGACAAGCCACCATATTGGTGACAACTCATCAAGTAAACCACCATAGTAAAAGTACACTGCCTTGGTCTGACGGTTGGCATGATGGGACATCACAAATGTGACTGACCGTCAGCCAAGCCGTCAACAATGAACAAATTCACTGTCTAAGAGTGACGGCTGACTTGACGGGTCGTCACAACTGTGACTGACCGTCACCCAAGCCATCACTCCAAAACAGTGGCATTTTCTTGGTGGTTTCCCATTCTCATGTGTTCTAACTTGTCCCCGTGTAGGTACATGGCTCCCAAACAACAACCACCTCGCGGTCAAGCTCAAAAGAGGAAAGAAAGAACCGCTACCACTCGGACCCTAGTAGATGAATCGGGTAGTGAAGAAGAAGCAATTGAAGCCCCGGCCTACCAGACTAGGTTATCCAAATGAAGAAACACCCAAGTCTCCCAGTCTGAGGAGGAGAGTGGGTCATCTAGCAGTAGGTCGGGGAGTGATAGTGGATCTGAAGAAAGTGGTAGCTCCAGCTCCAGTTCGGAAGATGTAAGTGGTACTGAGGCCACCAAAATTGCAGAGAGGGCACCCATGGATAGAGAATCAATCCGGTGGGTACTTGAGGGTTCCCGGAAGCACTATCTTGATGGTCTTACCAAAACAAAAGCGAGGAGCCACAAAAGACCGATAGCTGAGGAAGTGCAAATCATTACCACGGATCTACCAGAATATCCAGTTCTTCAGACACAGTTTCAGAGGTACCAGCTTGATTGGATGAGTACACCTCCGGGATTCTATTATCCAGAACTAGTCCGGGAATTCTATGCCAAATATTTGGCACTGTTGGAGAGCAAATACGAGAAAGGAAAAGGGGTTAAATCAGCACCAAGGCAGGACAGGGTTCTGGTTTGAGGTAAACAAGTAAACATCTCCAGAGAGACGATCAACAGAGTCCTCTTCGGCCCTGAATACATTCCTCCACCGGATATGCTAGAGTTTCATGACAAGATTGCCAACGCATACTCGCAGAGACTGTGGTTAGCACGGACATTGACTCATGGCTTACCATCTTGGCTAACACAGAGGGGACGGATATCAAAGCAATCACTGAGCTTCGTAGCAAAGTTTTGGTAGGCTGTTGTGCGGTACAGGCTCTTTCCTACAGGTGGAGATGCTAATCTAGATGAGGGAAGAGCCATCCTAGTGGCAAGTTTGATAGCCGGGTATGTTATCAATTTCGAAATGATAATTGCAGACGAGATAGGTACCGATATTGGATGGTATTGATGATCAAGTGACAACGTCATCCAAGCAAAATATTGACAAATCAAAGGATGACACTAAGTTCGACATGAGAATGCATAAGCCTCAGATTTTTGAGGAACCAACCACAACCACCTCCGAGGCGACCAACACTCCATCAGGCGCAGAGATGCCACTTGCGGTGTTTGATCCAAAGACCTCACAAGCAACTAGATCTATGGCCGAAAGCTCTGGCACTGCAGCAAGGCCTCCTCTACCACCGGAATATCACATGAACCCCCAAAATTTTGCTAAAATAGTGCAGAAGCAGAAACAGATGGATAAGCAAATTATCACTTGGACGGACTTGTTCAAGACCACCAATGATGAAGAAATACGGAAGGCTCTGAGGATATTTGAGGGGCTGAGTGCAAGGGTCGATGCTATGGAAACCCGGATGGAGGCAAGGCTAAATGAAATGAGCATCCCAAACCTGGAAAGATTTGATGTGGAACTAAAGAAGGTAAAAGATGAAATCACCGCCCTCAAGCAAGAAAAAGCGCCTTATGATGAGACTTTGGATTTTGTAGACTTGGAAGAAGAAACCACGATAGTGGATTTGATGGGTCAGCCACTAAGAATTAATGAACCCCAAGCAGGTGAAAGTGGGGTAAAGATGTCAAAAAAAAAGAGAAAGCACAAAAAGAAATCAACTGAGGAGGACGAGTTAGAGGTTGAAAAGTAGCGGTCGGTGGTAGACGATCAGCTGCGATAGGAGAGGGTACGTGCCCAAGCAGGTGGGGCATCATCCAGTGCAGTACCGGAGTCTGGAGAGACTCCAGATGTTGATGAGCTGAGTACACCGGCCGAAACTAGGGTAGCTATTCCAAATCCCGAAACCTAGGCTTCAAAGGTACCCCTATTCCTTTGTTCTGTATATCTGCTTCGATGAGCATTGAGGACAATGCTAGATTATTTTGTTGGGGGTAGGGGTAGGGGTATTACCACCGAAGGTTTTTGTTGTCGTGTTTCTTTTCCTTCGGTGTGCTATCTAGTAGAACCGGCAGGTTTAGGTTGTTTTTACTTTTATTGTTGTGTGTTATTGTAGCAATCATGGCTGTAAATGGTTAAAATAAAAAGAAGCCCCCTCCGAAAATGTTGTTTGTACTTGTGTGTGGAAAATTAATTGTTATGGATCCTTGAGTGTCTTTGGATGCATGTGCGAAGAATGATCTTGTTTAGACTGAACTGATGTTTCAATTATTGGTAGTGGAATGGTTTCCTGATGCGAAGTGCGTGTGAGCTTTTTGTTGAAATTCTTACTTTGTGCATGCATCTATAACTTTCCCGGTTTATTTTGTTGAAGTTGGAAGCTAGTTGCTTAGGAAAGGATCACAGGCCCTTTTTGTGTGTAGTCCACTTATCCCAAAAGACCGTCCAAATGTTAGTGATCCCTGTTTGAGCCTTGATTGACCCCATTCCTTCTATACCCTGTCACCGTCCCTTTTTAATCTTAGAATCCCTATTTTTGCCCTAGTCCTTCCTTGGACATCGTGCACCTCAATTTAGGCAATCAGCCTAAGTTAAGGGTGGCTACTGTAACGGGAAATTGATGAGAATAAAAATAGGAGGGAAAAGATTGGTTGTGGCTAGAATGAAAAATGTGGGTGTGTTCCTAGAAAAAGAAAGAAGAATAAAGTAAAAAGAAAGAAAAAGAAAGAAAAAGAAAGAAAATGAAATGAAAAAGGAATTTTCAAAATGAAAGGCCGCATCCGTATCTAGAAAGAAGGAAATAAAAGGCGATTAAAGTTGGATGGAGATAGTTTAGTGGAAATAGTGGGTCAGCGATTCCAAGGAGGGCTTAGTCACTAATCCCTAAATGTACCTTACCTGCACCCGAAGCCTCCTTACAAGCCGTAACAAGTCCTGTAGTAATCCTGATCAACTTTCTGAACAATGGAAATAGAATAGTAAGGGCAAGCCTGTGGCATCGCATGTGCATTGTTTGAAATCATTTGGGAGCGTGAGTGCCTTACTTAGTCCCGAAACTCTGTGTGTGGGACTTCCTTTTAGTGAGGGCATCGGGATTTCGATATCACTCTCTGATTGTTGGGATAGTGGGTCATGCATATGTAGAGCGCTCGTTCCCATCAGACTGACACCCTTGGATCCTGATGAGTTAAATTTTCAGAACACTTTTGTAGTACCAGGGGAGCTTGGTTTGAATTGCTTGAATCATTGATTAGCCATAGTTACTAGAAACATGTTTTAGAGCGTCGTAGTTGAGTCATCAGTTTTGTTTTTATTGTCATGTTGCTTGAGGACAAGCGAATGTTTTAAGTTGAGGGTGTTCATATGCCGGGATTCTATGACACATTTGACGCCTTTAACTAAGAATACTCGCAAGTCTTTAAGCAACCTTTGTGGTTTTTGATGTTTTTATGTTGTATTTGCAGGAAATGAGACAAAGATGGAAAAGGAGTGAAAAATGCTCAAGCTAAGTCACACTGGTTAGGCATGATGGAGGGCCTGACGGGTCATCACACAGGTGACTGGCCGTCAGGGGAGCCACCAAGCCTGGAAGCAGCAAGAGGAGGCTCTGGATATGGGTGACGGCTGACTTGACGGGTCGTCACACTTGTGACTGACCGTCAGCCAAGCCGTCAGAATGAGGCAGCATGGCACTGAATCACTGGATAGTAGCGATGGTTTAAGTGATGGTCCGTCAACAGCCTGACGAACCGTCAGGATGGCCGCCAAGTTAGAGCAAATGGAGATTATGCACTGGATAGTGGCGACAGGTGGAGCGACGGCCCGTCATAGGTTTGACGAACCGTCAAGCCAAGCAGCAACAACAGGAGTCCGATTTTATTTTTGGAACTTTATTTTCCTGGACTAATATAAATACCCAGTGTTAGGGTTAGTTTTAGGAGGATTAGATCTGACACTTGCGATATATTATTTTCTAGAGAGCAACTTTGAGAGAGAGGAACGAAGAAAACAATATCTTTGTCTTCTTCCTTGGGATCTTCACCATTGGTGCTTGGATTATACGAAGTTTTAAGTAAAGTAATAATTCTTTATTGTAAGAATTCTTTCTTCTCATATGAATACTATTATTTCTTTGCTTCGTTTTGCCAGCATGAGTGGCTAAACTCCCACAACTAGGGTTGTGGGAGCCATGGCAAAAGTAGCAATATAGATTCCGGGTAGCATTGGGTTCAATCTATATGTTGTCACATTGTTAATCATTCGTTATTAACATTTTCTAGTGGTTACAAACATTAGGACATGCCTAGGTTTAATTTGCTTGAACAAAGAGATTAAAACCGAGAAATTTGATTAACTACGAGGATTCTAGACTACCAACTCTCGTCTTATGATTAATGTTGTAACTAGATTAATCTACTTGATGTTTAGGATTGAAATAAGAAATTTCACCTTTTCAAGTTCGAGAGAATTGAAAAGGAAATTCGTCTATTTGGTTGAAAAATGTTTAGATGATACCATTAATTCAATCACATCGTGATATACATATAGAAAGAACCTGGTTAAGCTTTGAGTCAAAATTGTTACGACGCCATGGTGAACACATCCCTAGTTCATTCTCGCATTGATTATAAACTCTTGAAAATTTGTTGCTTATTAGTTAACTTGTGTGAATTTGATATTTAACCCCCCCCCCCAAATTACCGGAAACTATCGATTACTAGTCAACTAAATTACTAACGACTTAATTTACACTTTATTCCCTGTGGGATCGACCCCAACCTTGGTTGGGTTCTATATTTGACGACGATCGCTTGCGCTTCTTAATTGAGGTGTAATTTGGGCGTATCAGTCCTCCACCACATTTCTATAATGCCAATAACGATTCTTGAATCATTATAGGGGCACAATATTGTGTTTCCTTTATAAGCTCATTCAAACGTCTTATCAAGGAAATCCTTCACTCCATTTATGAACTCAGCAGAGCTTCTTCTTAGACTCATCCAACTTCTATCTAAATTATTCAATGCCATTGTAATCTATGTGACACAAGAAATCCAAAACTTTAAAATTTATGATAAACTATGAAACATAAAAGGCAACAATGTTCAGCAAGCACAATATCATTTTCAGCAACCACTTCACAGTATTACACATTATTGACCCAATGGCAAGATAGATTGACAAGACAAATTAACAACTAGGAAATCAATAACTTAAATTTTCAGATATGACACACCAGCAAACCAACAGTTAAGCCAATGTTTGGATACTTCAAGATAAGACATTTTTAGACTTAATCTTTTTGAACAAATGATGGTGGTCATTTTTTTAGTATGAAACTGATACATTTTGATCTAATTTTATTTATCAAGACATGACTAGGATGCTATACTTTTTTACTATAGACATGTACATTTCTAAAGGGGTGGGAAGCATTACAGTAGTTACAACTACAAACTCTTAGTCATAATAACATCAAAGTGCCTTAATCAAAACATTTTAAAGAAAAACTCTCAAGGTAATAACTAATTATATTAAAATTTCCCTAAGTTTCTTATAGTACTTTCAACAAGTTTATCATGCTTCACAAATTTATGTTATCAATGACTTATGGACATTCGAGAAAGGCAAGATAGTCACACAAACTATTATCAGAAAATAAAAAGATTCAGGTTTAACCCACACTACCTAACTTAATAGCTCATGCGTCAGAAAATCTAACATCAATGTCATGAGAGATATGGTCTACATTAAACAATTTCATTATAGCTACCATCAAAATTTAGTCACACAAATTAATTATCACAAAACAAAAAAACAGAGATAAACCACACTATCAAATTTATTAATAGCTCATGCAACATGGAATCCAACATCAATGACAAGAGAAATATGGTCTAAAGTAAACAATTTCACCACAGCTATAAACAAAATTAAGATCCACAATAGCAACACTCTAAATAAACATAGATTAATATACATTGAGAAAGCACAGATTTCAATAGGGAATAAATGAGGGTTCAACTAACCAGATCATGAATTCATTAGATCAGCGGACAAAAATTACTTTCAAATCTCTGGCAGATGAATGTTCTTCAACCGCCAATCGATAAATAATGAAACTATAGAAAATGTGAGTTGTTTGGCTGCAAACATGAAATAGCCAAGAATGATTAAAAATACCATGTCCTAGTCCTAACTAAAATATTACTAGAATGCAAATAGTAAGCAGAAACTTTATACAAACCAAATGATAATAAAGGCTATCTTGCTCAGACTCTTCTAAAATATCACTGTGTGTAATTGTAAGATCCTTCACAAGTAGTACATTTTTGAAGGATCTTACATAAGTACAGTAGTATTTATAAACAGTTCAAGCAACAGAGAACAAAACACTTGCCATATGTGGCTTTCCATAATAACAAGAGGCTAAATTACATTCAACTGACAATAAGAATCTTTACATCCATGCCAAGTCACAAATACATTACATATAAACTTTGGTATAAAGACAAACAAGTTCAACATTTTCTTTTCAATATCATTCTGTCATGCCTCAAAATCTGAGTGAGGCATGACATGACAACTAATGTCTTGTAACTTTGACTGAGCAACCAAATAAATATGGCTAATCATACCAATAAAAATATATGATACAGTTTCAGATATTACACTGATTCAATAAATAAATTCAGTGAAGGGAATCGTCTTGAAAAGAAAAAATAGATGTCTTTTAAAATTTTATTAAAAAATTTAAATATGAGAATACTTGACCAAACAGTCCCCTTTAATAAAAGATCATTTTTCAGTTAACTTTTGTTCAAACCATAGACAAACCAGTAGATGACACTTCAATAAAACAGATTTCATACTTAAAGTAGACACACTAAGTATATGAAAGAGATGACACACTAAGTAAACCAACAACTTAGACAAAATCAGTAACTTAAATGAAAGAGATGACACACTAAATAAACTGGCAGCCTAGCCCAAACCAGTAACATAAATAAAAGAGATGTCACACTAACTAAATAAAAAACTTAGCCAATGTTTGGACACTTCAAGAAAACAGATTCCACCATTAACTTTTTTGAATAAACAATGATTATTTCTTACAAAGAAGCCGATACATTTTAATCTAATTTTATGACCATTCAAGATAGGTAAAATACAAACTATTATCAGAAAATAAAAAGATACAGTTTTAACCCACACTACACTAACTTAAATCTGGTAACCAATTTCACCAAAGCTACCAGCAAAAATTCACTCACACAAATCTATAATCAAATAATAAAGAGAAACAAGGTAAAAAATACTACCACATTTATTAATAGCTAGTGCAATAGGAAATCCAACATCAATGTCCACATTAAATAATCCACCAAAAAGATTCTATCAACAACAAGTTAAGGCCATACACAGTAGCTATTTAATAGCACATACAACAACAAAATCCCAAAATTATACCATATCTAATAACAACAAATTAAGATCACAAACAATAGCTAATTTAATAGCACATGCAACAGCAAAATCCCACAATTATACCATACCTAACAACAATATATTAACACCAACACATAGCAATAACTAAATCATACATGAAACAGAGGAATCTAACAATTTTACCACACCTAACAACAACAAATTTACACCAACACATAGCAGCAACTAAATCATACATCCAACAGAGAAATCCAATATTTTGCCACACCTAACAATAACAAATTAACACCAATACACAACAACAACTAAATTCCAATAGCAAAATCCAAAAATTTCACAAACTCCGTAGCTCAAAACTTAAAGAGAAAACAAGATATTAAAGAAAAATACCTTAAAAGATTGAACTTGTTGAAGAAATCAAAGATTTATCAGGTCCAGCTCTAGTCACAAACAAATTTAGGTAAAATCTAAGAGATTTAGCTAATATCAACTCCAACTCCACTATAATAACCTAAATACCAACTAAAATCACACAAACCCTCAAAGAGATAAGAGGGGTTTGCAGATTTTAGCTCCTAATAGTGAAATACGAGCTTAGATTAATGCAAATCTGAGAGCATTAGCTCAGATTTGCAATGGCACCTAGGTTTGAGAAGAGAGAAGTGTAGAAAGAGGTTAGAGAGCTTTGTGTCTGAGGTAGGTTCTTAGAGTGTATAGTTGCTAAAATAAAATAAGAAAGTGTACTGATTCTATATGTGTTATTTCTAAATGTGTGTTTGGAAAATAAAGAAAAATAAAAGTAAAATATTGATATTGGCGGGTGATAAAAATTATTGATGGAAAATTGTGGAGGAAAAATGTGGAGGATTAATGAACTGTTGCAATACAATGAAATTTTCAGATAACCGTTATCATAGATGACTTTACTGCAATGGTTCACAGTACCATTGCTACAAGTATCCCTATTGCAACGGTCATGTTCTAATGGAAACGGTCATATGGCTAAGTCATGTCAATAGGAACCAAAATTTTTGTCAACGGTCATAATCATTGCACTAGACTAGTTATAACAATGGTTTGAAAATGGTTACTAGCAAGTCTATTCCCATAGGCCCAAATTCTGGTAGTGTGTTATAGACTTAAGAATTTTATAAAAAGATTTTATTAATTTCCTTTATAAAATTAATTGGAGATTCTTGCTTTTTCATAAGTTATTTTGAAATTTAGCCTTAGTTTAGAAATAATTTTTTTCAAAGTCGAAAACCATTTTTCTTGTCTAAAAAACCCAAAAATAGAAATGGCGACTCCGCTGAGGATTATTCAAATAGGTTCTAACCTTATTATTTTTACTAACTTGTTTGACTAACTATTTGGAATTATAATAATTAGTAAATTTTAATTTTTGCTTACTTTGCCTATTTGTTTAAAATTCTCGCAACTTAAACTTTTCATGGCATATTCCGCCTCTCTTGGCAAAGCATTAGGAAAAAAGGGCGATTATGCAAGTATTTACAGTCGTCCTTCACTAAAAAATACACTTTCTCAAAATAGACAAGTGAGTAGTTGACATGTGGTCAATTAACAGTCACTTGTTGTTTTAGCCCGCGGTTGTCCACTCAGTTCCTGATCATTTTTCAATAAAATGATTCTAGTCAACCTAAGGTACAGCGAAATCAAATCCTGAAAATAGGCATTGACCTAAGATGTCTTAATATTCAAGGGATATTAAGCCCATTAATAAAACCACCTTATGTTCGAAAGGGCCCACGGCCTGAAAGAATAATCATCCCTTATGTGATTAATTGAAGGATGTGATGTCAGATTGTACGAACCATTATCCCTCGGGGTTGAAAATTTTAGATAATTCTTTATTATTGTAACCAAGAGGAGGATTGTCATCCAAAAAGCGTTCAAAATTTCAATAAGTTTGAGAATGAAGGAACTTCCATGGTGACCTAGTTTAAGATTGTACCCCTGCGTAGGACTGATACTTAATGTACATCCCTTTCCTTATTTGTATACCTATTTTATTTAATCGATTTGTATATAATATTTTTGGGGAAATGGAACATTTAAAAATGGCATACATCCTTCAATTTGTTAGACCTACTTTTGGCATAAAAAAGTCACATATCCATAGGATGCGCTATGGACTGTTACGTGATATAACTGTCTTATGTGCTTATGTGTGTTGCTCAAATCAAAGGTGAATTGATCCACTCCTATTTGAATATTTCTAGAACCCCTAGGAAGGATATAAGTCCACCATGCAAGATCTGACAAAAATCACTCCTCGAGTTCTTCAAATTTCCCAGAAATATTCAAAGACTCCTTAAAATTCTCTTCAAATCTTGTTCCCAACTCTTTGGAAAATGAACTTACCATATCCAAACTATATCCTTTCATGGTCCGCCCCTATATCTAAAAATTCTCATTTCCCCTCTTTTGGTGAAAGAAATTAAAGGATTTTTTCTTGACTCAAAAATCTACACCAGAAGATCAAGATTCATCACGAGTCAATTTAACCTATCAAAACACTCATTTCAAAATCAATGGGCGAATTCCTGTTCATTTGAATCATTCTGTAAAAATTCACCTGTGGATTGATTCATCTTTTAATAAAGCAATATTTATGTGTTTACATTTTGTCAAGTGTCTTGTATTATTTATCATGAACAGAGTCTAACATGATTACCTTTTAAGTTATTTTTTCAGTAACAGGTAAAGAAATCTATTTGTGTTGAGAAAAGATGGCGGAACACTCTTATTTCACCATATCAAAGGAAAATAAAGTTTTCTCATCCGATCGTAACTTAGGAAAAAGGATAATGACTAGGGATACTGAGAATGTTATTAAGATGACTACGGGAGATTCTCTCATTGCTAAGTAGAATGAGTTGATTGCGCAACTGGCGCAACAAGTTTACGAGATGAGAAATGAGGTGTGAGAGACAAGGAATTTGATTAATTTGATTGTCGATGCAAAATTTCCTGCTCATGTCCCTCCTCTAAATGTAGTAGCACCCGAACTCTTTTGCAATGATACACTTGCATTTTCTCATAATGTGAGCATAAAAAAATCTTGCTTATACGGCTCGATAAAGTCTTCACCATCAAAAGCCTACCCTTTAGCTTCACAAAAATCCTACCCTATCTTTTATGCCCAAGCTAAATATCAAGCTCCGTCCTCAAAATACCAAGCTCCGCCTCAAAATTACCAACCATCTCCACAAACATACCAAAACTTCCAATCGAATTTTCAAGCACCAATTCCTTTCTATTCAAATCCACAAACATACCATAAAGTAGCTCCACCAAAGTACCAAAATCAAAAATCCTGTCCAAATCATAAGAAGAAACCTCATCGAGTATTTACTCCTTTAGCTGGAAGTCGAACACGACTTTTTAAAAGGCTGAAAACTGTCAGACTAATTCAACCGGTCGATCTAAAGGTTATCAACACCAATGAAAAATTCACCAGATTCAACTGACACTGTGCTTACCATTCAGGAGGTGTTGGGCACACCACAGAGGACTGTATCAATCTAAAGCAAGCGATTCAGGACCTAATTGATCAAAGGATCCTCACTCTCTGATCGACCTCCCTTAGTAGCAATTCTTTGCCAAAACATGAAGGGGTTGCCATTATTATAGACGAAACTGACGATGAATGGTATTCAAGAAATATTCTTAATAAAGAAGAGGATCGAGAATTGCCAAGGCCTTTAACTTATCTATCCCATTCTTTCCCTATTCGTACAAGTAACGATTTGGGGGAAGGAATCAAAGATCATGATGGCATCTCAAAAGAATATACCGAGATGCCAGAAATTCAAAAGGTCGAGCAAGGAGAGCAGTTGCAGAATTTGACATCCACTCTGCTCACGACTCCCCGGACATCTGGTAATAGTAGTTTAAAATATACCTATAGCATATCATGTCAATAGTTGAATGAACAAAACAAGGTAGAGGATGATGAACGTAAAGAGTATGAGGAAAAGTTTAAAAATCGAGGAAGCCAAATCTAGAAGAGATTAAGGTGGTTAATCTGAGAGATGATGGTCAAATCAAAGAAATAGAAATCAGTGCTCACTCAACAAAAGCACTAAAGAAGAAGCTCATCATTCTTCTCAAGTCATACATCAACATATATGATTGGTCTTACGATATGCCAAAAACAAACACCAACATCATTTCCCACAAGCTATCGGTTCAGCCAGAATCTGATATAGAAAGTGAGACAATTGATCTTATCCCCATCAAGATGGATGCAAGAGAAGATTCACACCAAATTGATTCTTACATCATGACATCCACAAGGTGCTATTCAAAGAATCCTTGATTGTGTTTGAGGTGGATAGTCAAGGGTGGCCCAAGCCGATCAACTCTGATGTAATAAAAAGATACTACGCTTGAGAGTGGTGTTTTCTTTCATTTCTTTCCATGAAATTGTACTTTATATTTATAATTGTCTCAATGTTTGTAATAGCTTAAAAACTCCCTATCCTCTTTTTACGAACTACGTTTGACTAGAATTCTCAAGTTTGAGATACGTAGGCGGCCTGAATCAGCTTCGGTTAACCCATTAAAAAAACTTATCCATTTCCCCTTGATATCTTTGAACTATGTTTGACTTGATTCCTGCTTCAACAGGATATGTAGGCGTCATAACAGCTCGGTCATATCACCCAAAAAAATGGAAACTAGGGCTGAATTTTTTAGAAAGAAATCTCAAAAATTCAGAAGGCGAAGATCATTCTCCAGTAAATCAAAATGTGAATTATGCCAAAGCAAGACTAAAAGATCCCAGTAGAGTGTCAAATCTCTTATCAACCTCTAACTGGGGCAGGAATTTTAAGAGGGATCTCAAAATTTCCACCAAGCTTTATCTGTGAGTTCATAGACAAACTCTGAGAGTTCCCCAGCACCAGGAGATCAGAGTCTACTTTAGAAATCTCCAGCTGCAATAAAGTATATGGTGGTTTAATCCCCAACTACGACATATTCCTCGAAAGATCATTTTCAAACTCCTCGACTAAGATGATAAAGGATCCCTAGAGCTCACCAGCACTATGTCAGATATGTCAAGTCCTCGAATGAAGGATGTTCATTGAGATAAAGCATGACATGAAAAAATTGGCAAAGACCTTTCCAAATCATTTTTTCTCAATTGATTTGAAAAATATTTGTAAATCAATTTACTCCTTGATAAATTAAATTTATTGTACATTTACAGTGATCCGGGGTGTAATGACCCTTCTGGTAATTCCCACATTTACGCTTTATTTGTACTATTAGAGCTTGCATGTAGAAGACCCATGTCATTTATAACTTTTTGGGACCGGTAGTTTGGTGCCCTAGCCATTTGGTTGGTTGTTTTGGCCGTTTCTCAGTTTTAGAGCCTTAACTTAAAATATCATTGACTTCGGTTAACATTCTTAGTAAACACACTTGAAAACAAATTCTGATAGTTCTGTTAGCTTTGTAGTAAGGATTTTGGTCTAGTTGGACCCTTGGTCGGGGTCTAGGAGCTTTCAGTTTGATTTTGCGTTGGTTATTGTGTTTTCTAGCCAGTTGAACTTAGAAGTTTGACTTTGGTCAATATTCAGAGAAGACGGCCTCGGATAGAAATTCTGACAATGTTGTTAGCTCAGTATTATCGACATTAGGCAAGAAGGACCTTTGGTTTGGGTTTCGAGGCTTCCCGACTCGTTCTAGGCCTTGGTGTTCCATTTCGGAAAGATTGGCATAAAGTTGGTTTTTGGGCGTGGGGCCCAAATTTCATTAAATCGACCTCTGTTAGGATTTTCATCAATTCTATTAAGTCTGGAATGTCATTTTTAGTCAAATAGCTCAGCTCGTTTGTGTTCGTGGGACCCCAGACTCATTCTTGGAGGTCCATTCGAGGAAAATCTACCAAAGTTGGCATGGGCTGTTGTTGCTTGCTGGTGTGGGCGCCAAGGCGTCGCCTGGGATGCGCATGTGCACGCGCCTATTCTTGGGTGTTGCGGCTGCATTCCAACTAGTCCATGGCCTCCAGTGCCCCTGTGTGTGCCATCTAGCCTGGGCGCCAGCATGCCTGCGCCTGCATGGCCGCCGAGATGCCTGGGCATGGCAGCTATATAAGTTGTTCCCCTTTAAAATTCAAGCTCTTTTTCTCCTCTTTCAAATTTGTTTCCACCATTGTTAATAGCTCAAAAATCTCTATTTCTTCACCAGCTCTCTTCCATAACTTTGAGAAATATATATTGTTGATCCGGGTGCATTCTTGGCTTCTTAAATTGGTAAGTTCTAGTGTCAATTTCCGTTAATTCTCCATAAAATTTCCCTCTTTAATTCTTTAGTCTAGGGGTTGTTTGAGCCCCCATTTTTGGTCCATTTCCACTCATGTTTGGGGCATGAACTCCCGGGAACGTGGGGAACATTATGGTGTTTTTTATATTTGGCTTCAGGTTACGGGGCCCACAGGCCCGCTTATGACCCAAATTTTGACCCGACTATAACTATAGAATTATGGGTATCTTTAGTCTTATTTTAACATGTAGTTGATGTTTATGATAGTTTGATTTCATTTTGGAGCTTCTCAGAGCGGTTCGGGATTGGACATTGTCGTTCTAGCAGCTTGTCGTCGGACGACAGATAGGTTACGATTTAACTCTTGTAGACTTTGCATTTATAGGATATAATTGTACTAATTAGCATGTTTGGGTTGAGTTTATTAGCTTGATACCCCAGACCTTGCCCATTATTTCATGTCCGTATTATTTCATTCGTTTGGTTATCGAATTTATTGTAGTTGCTTATATCACCCTTGTGATCCTGTATGGCTTGTAATTGACTCTGCACCATAGATGGTGGGTTATTCGGAAATGTATGTGAGTCCCAAACATCAATATTCATTTGTAAAGCTAGTTATATGTGATATAGAGCGATTGGAGCATGTGCATGGTCGATAGGTTGGTTGTGAGACATTGGGCTATTGTCTGTGATTGAGCATGCCATTATCATGTATATAAAGAGTTTTTTCACATGTTTTACTATGGTTTTGGCTTTAGGCCTACTATTATTAGATTTCTAAACCTTGCATGGCCCCGAGGGCCCACTTTCATTAAAAATGGTTATGAAAGGGTTTGGAATTGTTTTCGCGGATCTTCTTGGGGTACAAAAGGTAAACGGATGATTTTCTCACAAGTTTTCATACTATTACAAGACTCGGCTGGGCCGTAGTTCTAGACTTGAATTCCTACTGATTTGAGATGGTACTAGACTTAGATGGGATGAGCATCAAATTTGTTTTACTACTGTTTTAGACCAGGCTATGCTCGGGCACCCTTGTTGGTGTTTTTAAGACATGATTCTCTATTTTAGACTCGGATAGGCTCTGGGCATGCATTTTTGATGTTTGGTTACTGGATTTGATCCAGATACACTCCAGACGACTCTTTTGAGGTTGTGAGATTAGTATGTGGTTGAGGACCTCTGCGGACCATGCTGATCTGGAATAGGGGCTACGTATTGAGTGTGCCATAAGGGGGGTATGTAGTGTAGTAGAGGTATAAGGGTCGTGGCCTTTCTTGGATGAGGTACATATAGAGTTACTGTTCCACCTAGTTTTTCACTAGTGCATCATATCATTCTTTGCGAGACTCCACCCTTGTTTATTGTTTGTTGAGTGCACGCTATGGTAGTATGGGATGTCAGAGGATTTGTCTTCAATTGTATGCATTTCTCGGATGTATGGGAAATGATAAGTCAGTAATCTACCAACTTATTAAGCCTATATCCATGAATTATTGCTATGTTTTGAATCGATTTAGAGGTTCTTATGGACTTTATTGATGTCTATGCAGGTACTTTGGTTAGAAGATGAAAAACAAGGATATGGACCCAAAAAGGAGCTAAAAAGATGCTAAGTGTGAAGAGTTGGAAACATCTAGAGAATCTTTTACGAGGTGCGGTGGTTGTGCGACACGCACAAGCCAAGGTGCGGTTCACACCTCCTCCGCATAATGCTGCAAAGACGACTGAAGATTTTGCTAAGGAGTGCGGTCGACATGCATTGCGCACATCCTGTGGTGCGAAACGCACCACCTTCGCACAAAGACTTCCTATGCGGCTGAATTCACTGGTCTAAACTGAAGCAGGGTGCGATGCGCACATTGCAACATGCGAACCGCACGTCGCATCGCACACCACCCAGAGAGAAATTTTGTCCTAAACTTTAGGTGACGATTTGGGAGCATATAAAAGGCAATTTTAGGCCTATTTTGTAATGAAAATTCAGTGTTGAAATTTTCAGAGAAAACTTGGAGATATTTTTTGTTTGTAAACACTTTTCTCCATCTCCATTGAGAGAGGGTTTTCAATCCAATCCTTTGGTTAACAAATTGTGTGTTAAATTGACTCTAGAACTTGAGAATCAACTACAATGGATGGGAATATGATTTACCCAGCTGCTATATATTCTCCCCTTTCTATGAGAGGCTAATTTCTCTTGTCTAGGGGTGTATTGATGATGGGTGTGTAGCTAATGGGTGTGGGTGTTGCTAAATCACTCTTATAATTGCTTATCTGATGTGGGTCTAGTAATTTCATCATGTTTTAATCTAATAATTTATGGTTTCAAACATGAATTTACCTTACTTGGCTACTTAGTTGCTCAAAAGAGAATTTTGTAGTTGTGGATGTGAAATTGCTAGTGGGTACTTAGGAATCCACTTAGATTGGAGGCTATACATAGCTCCAAACGCAGAATCTCCCATTTAAGGGCCGAGCTAGAAATAGGATGACCTCCCCAAGCACATGTTAGTTGGTTATTTAGCACACCAAATGATGTTCTAATAAAAATCATTAGATGTGTGGATGTTGATCGAGAGATAGCATTCTACAGAACGCTACCCGTGTCACTAGGTGAGAATTTGAGTGAATTAGTGATCACCCTATCCTATAGAAAAAACCTCATCGAAAATGCACCCCTAGTCATCTAGTTCTATTTGGTACACCCATCTCGATTTTACAGCTTTTACTTGAATTAAGTTAGTAGTGACAACTTTCCCAATTCCCCTATTTTATTACTTTGGTTTTGCTGAACAACTAATCTCATTTTGAAATCGCTTCGCACAATCTCTAATGAGCAAAATCAGGTCCCTTGGGTTCGACCCCGACATCCGTTGGGTTATAAATTTTGTTTTGACTATGCGATCGCTGTGACCTCCTTAAGTGGATAGCACGATTTAAGCGTTCATAAAAAATGGCGTCGTTGCTAGGGATTTGAGTATTTGCTAGTTTTTGATTGTTGTTGTGAAGTCAACTTGAGAGTGTTTGTTTTCTTTTACTTTGTGTTGTTTTTGAGTGTTGATTGAGTAGGTCGGCTATGGTAGAAGCCATGGACAATGAGGACATTGGCGGCTTTGACAATGCCAACGCTGCTCAGCTAATGATGCACGGAGGTGTAGGTCCAATCTGTCAACCCCCCATGGTGAGAAATGTTGTATTCAATGTGACAAGCACCATGCTCCATCTAATTCAGATGAAGGGCTTGTTCAGTGGATCTTCCCATGAGGATGCCAATAAGCATATTCGAAACTTCTTGGAGATTTTCCAACCATTCATGATCCACAATATCTCCCAAGAGTCAATCCAAATGCCCCTATTCCCTTTCTCTTTGACGGGGGAAGCCACGACATGGTTGGAGGAATTGCCGGATGAATCCATCACATCTTGGGCCGAGTTGGTTGAGGCATTTACCCCGAGATTTTTTCCTCCATCTTGAATGATGAAGTTAAGAGATGAGATCACCAACTTCAATCAACTCCCCGACGAGCCCTTACATGAGGTTTGGCTATGATTCAAGAAGAAGCTTCTCTTATGTCCAAACCATGAATTGTCAACCAATGTGTTATTACAAAGCTTCTATTAGTCATTGAACTCTACGAACAAATCGGTGGCTGATAATCTTGGAGGTGGTACCTTCATGGACTTGGAGTTTCACATAGCCTCTACCTTGTTGGAGCGAATGACTAAAACCAATCAAGCTTGGCATACAATAGAAGCAGATATGCCAACTTTGGGAATTCCCTCAAGAATCTTGACATATGAAGCAAGGAGAAAAGATGAGGAGCGAGATGAAGCTTTGGCTAAAATGATGACACAAATTGACTTGATGGCCAAGCATTTGATGGGAACTGGTGTTAAGAAAGTGAATGCAGTGAGTACACCAGAGATTGAGGTGAATAATGTTGAGCTTATGATTGAGGTTGATGGTAAGCTGTGCTATGTGTTGGAGGGTTCTCTCCCAGGGTATTATCACCCACGTGAAGAGAATCAAGGTTGGATTAGAGACAAAGAGAGGAAGGGAAATTGGCGTGAAAGAGATAAGGATGGTGATCATTTCAATCACCAGAGCTCGAATACTTACATTTCCCCAAACAAATCTGACTCTCTATACCAGCCGGGCATAAGTAATCCCGAACAATCCAAGTTAGAGGAAACGTTGTCCTTGGTTCTTAAGAAGGTGGACACTAAAAACTCGGGAGTGAGTGACCTAAAGAGTGAGGTCTCTAAACTTCACCAAATGGTGAGCTCCCATAGTGCTTCTATAAAGCACCTTGAGGCCCAAATGACCCACCTATCAAGCCAAATGAACCCATGGATGAAGGGAACACTTCCTAGCAACACCGTCAACAACCCCAAAAATGAGTAAGGATTAAAGTAGTATCGTCGTGCCGCGATGTTAAATCAAGCGCTGCTTGAGAGGCCACCCAAGTTTCTTTCTTTGTTTTTGGTTATCGTTTGTTGTTTTTGATATTTTGTAAGGAATGCATGGAGTGAAAACATGGAAAAAGGAATGCAAGGCACAAAAGGTGTCATGTGGTGGACTGTGCAGATCGCACAAGCAACTGTGTGTGTCGCACAGCCAACCGCACATCAAAATAGGAAGCCTGGAGGAATTATGAAAGTATTGAGGTGACATGTGTTGTGTTGTGTGGACCGCACAAGCCCAAGTGCGTGTTGCACCTCAGTCGCATGTGGAAATAGATGCCTGGGCAAACCCAGGGGAGAAAAAGGGGCATGTGCGATACGCCATGTGGTCCTCACCTCACTTGGTGCGAATTGCATGTCGCGGTGCACAAGAGGTAAATCTGAATTTTTAATTGACCTAACCCATTGACCAACCCGACCCAGAGATGACCCAGCTGACCTTTCTTCTTCTTTTTCTTTTAAAACTGCCTCTCCCTTTTCTTTTTCCACCATCTTTCTCCACAATTCTCCAAATCCTTCACCAAAATTCTCTCCAAACCCCTCAAACCCCCCACAAAATCTTCTCTTTTTCTCACCCAATCTTCTCCACCACTTCTCCACATCACCATCGTCACTCTCTGGGAGGTATTGTGGGTCACTGTTGTTGGAACTCAAAAGCTTTGATTTCCATTCCTTCCTTCATAATCTTCCCTTGTGGTAAGTTCCTCGACGTTAAGTAGTTGTTTTATGATTGTTGGGAACTCTTAATGTGAAGAATGCTTAGTAGATTAGCCATGTAGATATTGGGCGAGATCCAAAAGTTTTGGATCCCCAATTTTGAATTGTAATTATGAATTCTTTTGATGTCAACTTTGTAGATTGTTAATCTTAACTATGCATGTTGATTGATAGAAATATTTAGCCTTAAAATTGGTGTTAGGGTGAAGTCTGAGTAACCCACTTGTGACTAGTGCTTGATTTGGTCCGATGATAGATTGGGTGACATCGTTCTTAAGGGCAAATCATCATTTGTCATAGGGTTTTGATTGATAGTCGACAAATGAGGTTAAATGTTGCTAATTATATGGCTGTGATCCTTATTGAAAATATAGTGGGGTGTATAATCTTGTGCGGGGAGGAGGTTAATTGTTGTTATGCTTGTTGGTGCCCATTGTTTCAAGGAAGGCTTGATGTGTCCGATGATAGATGGGGTAATGTCCATCTTAAGTTAAGTCGTTGAGTCCCTTCTTGTTGGGTTTGTGTTAATGGAAATCCAGGGAAGTCTGAGTACCCGAAAGTTATAGTCATGAATCCCCTTACCCCCGTGGTTGTTATAAATTAGTTGTGTGTGGTTCTAAGAGCCGAAACACATCTTGCTCTATGGATCACATGCATAATTTACAAGAACACAAGGATTCAAAAGTTCTAATTGTGCCTTTATGTGTTTCGCATATGATACATAGATCTTGATGTGTGGGTTGCACAACGCATCACACCAAATTGAAAAATAAGTGCAGATCACTTATTTAAGGGGCGAAACTTGGTGCGATACGCACTTCTGATGGTGCAGATCGCATCAGCATCGCACCTCAAGGTCGAAAATCCATGAAGGTTCTGTTTCCTGGTGCGATAGCACATGCGACACGCACTCTTCCAAGTGCATTTTTCACGTGGTCTGCACAAGATAACAGTTGCCAACATTGTTTTTCTGATCCATTGTATTCCACAATTTTTAGTTGCTAACTTCTTTCTAGATTTTGTTTTTGTTTTTGGCTCATAATCTTTGGATGCAGACTATGTCTTCTAACAGATGTAATGTCGAGAGGAACTCACGTAGGCCAAACGCTCCCTCCTTCTCTAAGCCAACTTCAAAAGGGAAAAAGAAAGTCTCATCATCCCGTGATCAAGCCTCAGAGAATGAGAGAGTTTGGTTTGGAGTGGAGGGCATGGAAGTGATCTATGATCGTGATAGGGAAAGGTCTTTCAATGAGGAGCAGAGCTTCAATCTGAATGCAGTAGGGGATAATCTTCCCAACATCCCCACTCAGTTTGCTAAGCGCCAGTGGAAACCATTTCAGGAGGTACTCGGGAACTATTACAAGGAGTTGGTGCGAGAATTATTCGCTTCATACCAAAGCACTAAAGATGCTAAGGGTCACAAAGGAGGTTGTGAGAAATTTACCGCATTGGACTCAGTTATGGTTAGGGTAAAAGAAGTCCAAATCACCCCAGCTGTAATTAATGCCACATAATGGAACAATCCTATTGATTCAGCGCCCATTCTTATGGAGAAGTTACTTCTCAGGCGCAAACCTCTCAAATGGGCTGCTCCCTTCATTGCTCCTGATACCCCTTCCTGGGCCACCATGGGAGGTGAAATACCTCACACGATGTTGTACTTTGAGGCTCACTTATGGTATGACTTCGTGCGCACCCATCTTATACCATCTCAGAACGACCAAAAGATCACACACAATGGCACCATACTGATAACTGCAATCATGGAAGGAGATCATGTTAATGTGAGAGAGGTCATTGCCTTGGTGATAAAAAGAAAGTCCGAAATGAGTGGTGATGCCTTCCCTTTCCCAGTTTTGATCAACAAATTATGTGCACATACCGGTGTCCATTTCTTCAATTGTGATATTCCTACCTCCGCCATTGGTGTGTCTGATCTTGACAAAAAGACTGACCGTGATGCTTCCCGATTCAAAAGGGCCAGGGTTGAAGCATCGGTGGAAGCCGAGGATGATGACTTGGAGGTCGAAATGCATACTTCTCCTCCTTCACCTACTACCTTACAAGGACACACTCCTCCAGCTATTGTTCCTAGAGAACCACTCAGCCTTCAAGACATGGTTGACAAAGCATATAATCATGTGAGACAGTTAAAGAGTCTGTTAGACGACCTCCCGAGACTAATTGGGAGGGCAGTCAAAGTAACCATGAAAGAAGTCATAGAGAGTACTCTCAACCTACAGAAATGAGTAGATGCATGCGAGGGGGATCTCAAGTCTATTCGGTCAGACATGGCCAAGGAAAAAGGGAAAGTACCAATACTACAAGAGGACCTTTCCATATTGCCTCCACCTAGGAGGATTCTCGGGCCGTTGGATAACTTGTTTGCTTCATATGCATCCAAGGAGTTGCCAGGTCATGAGGAGGAGGAAGCAGAAGACGATGAGAACCCTGTGTTTCAGAAGAATGTGGAGGAAGAAGCTGCATCAGATGGTGGTGATGATGAGGAATAGATCCTACATGGAGTTCCACTCTTTCCCATTTCACCATGAGCATTAAGGACAATGCTTCTTTCTTGGAAGGGGGTGGCTTTCTTTACTTACTTACTTTTGATACCCGTGAGTGGGCTTGAGACAATTTATTTCCCTTGTCGGGCCTAGTTGACTAGTCTTAGTTTGATTTGGCCCTTGTCAGGCACATTTTGGATAATTGATTGTGATGCTATTATTTTTTTTTTTAGATTATATTTTTGTTTTACTTTGAGCTTAATTGTGCCCTCGTCGGGCTTGATGTTGATTAAATGTGCGCCGGGTTGGTCTTACATGATCCATTGTTCCACTACCCGTGCCTTACAAATACGCTAAATTCCTTTGCCAAGGCTTGTTCTTGAATGATTCATGAGCGCAAAAATTTTTGGATCGCCTTGTTAATAGTAGTGTAGAAATAAACTCTGAGGGTTTTCTTCATACTACGGTTCTTTCCCAAGGAGCAAAATTTTTGATTAATTTTCTTTTTCTTTTCTTTTGTTTTTGTGTGTCAAACTGGGTTGGTGTTTCCTTATGATAGATTGAGAGGTGACTTTCCTAAGGGAGAATGCCAAGTTTAGTTTAGAATTGAGTCTGTAAATGCTTGTCTCGAAATGGGCCCGCCAAAAAAAATTCTTCGTAAATTATTTTTGAGAAAAGGAAAGGAAGAAGGGAAATGAATTATTGAGGAAAAGTGTTATCTTGTCATGACTTGCACATTCTCACTTTGGCTTGATTGACTCACCAACGAGTGTGTAATGAACTCAGAATAGCTTGTCAAAAGTCATTTGCCCTAATTGATTTGGGACTAATGGATGAATTATTGTGGCATGATGCCTTGTGCGGTTAGTCTTTACCTTGATTATTGTGCATAAGTGTCGTCTAGAACTTGCCCCGAATGTGATTCAAGGAGAAATTCTAGGTGTAACCAAGCTTGGAAGATGACCCTAGGCCCTTTTTGGATAGTCACTTCGCCCAAATGACTTCCCAATGACATCAAATCCTAGTGAACCCCTTTGAGCTTTTGACCATTTTTTGACACCTTTTTAACACCTTGACCTTTTTGGAACCCCTATCTTGGCACCCTTCCTCCCTAATTGCTTGAAAATGAAATGTAGGCTAAAAGCCTAAGTTTGAGGGGGAAACAAAAGAGAACATAGGCAAATGCCTAAGTTTGGGGGGTGCATGTGATCAAAGTGAGGAGAGGAAAAGGAATGCACTTCACGTGCAAGGTAGCACCTTAAATAGAGAATTGAAAATTGCTCCAAAATATCAATCCAAATGAGCAAATTGAAAAGCAAAAATAGGTGCCACCAAGTAAAGGTGAGATAAGGTGTGAATAATCATGAGGTTAAAAGGAGAAATCTTGGGTTGTGTGAGGGAGAAATAAGGTGAAGTTGGAAATTGAAAAATGTGAGCGACATTTGAAATGACAAAACAAAGAGCATTAGGGAGGTGTAGTCACTTGACCCAAATAATATCCTCACCTTAACCCTAGCCAACATTACAACCCACAAGTCCTTGGTGATTCCAAGCTTGGCTACCCTACATTAGTGGCGATTTACATGAAGGTAAAACCTATGGTTCGATGCGCTTGCAATTGAACTTCCTTGAGAGAGTGAGAGTCTTCTTGGTTCTCCCATAATCCCATATTGTGTGAATTGAATAATTGTGAGTGGGGATTCTCTCTTGTGATGAGTGGCATCATGCACTCAAAGTGAAGCATAGAGTCTCTATTTCAATTGAAGGGAATGAATGGGACAATTTGTGTGGCGAATCTCGAGGCAAACCTGGAAGGTCCATGTCAATGACTTGATAAGCTTAAAATGTCTTCCCTTGAGTTTTAAAAGAGATGTGATGTCTTTTGAACAAAAAATTTTGAAATGAGCAATTGTCTTGAGCATGTGGGGGTCCAAATTGAGATAAGAATAGTAGTTGAGTCTTTTGTTTGAGTCTTTTGTTTGAGTCTTTTGTTTATTTTTTTTTCTTAAATTTTTAGTGTAGAGTGGTTTTTGTGCCTTAATTGAGCCTGAGCATAATTCATTCTTTATTTTGTAAGTATCTTGCTTGAGGACAAGAAATAGTTCAAGTTTGAGGGTTTGCTAAGTCGGTAATCTACCAACTTATTGAGCCTATATTCATGAATTATTGCTATGTTTTAAATCGATTTAGAGGTTCTTATGGCCTTTATTGATGTCTATGTAGGTATGACAGAGACGGAGCAGAAGGCGAAGGCTCTAGGCAGATTTCTGAGATTGGCTCCACCTAGATTGTTTGGTACTCCTGGTCAGGATCCTTATGATTTTATATCCACTTGTGGGGATAATATACACCATTTGGATTCGTTGGAGACGCACAGTGTTGGATTCACTACTTATCAGCTGAGGGGGCCAGCTAAGTTATGGTAGAGGGCCCAGGTTTCTTGTAGACCATTTTTGTCTCCTCTATTACCTTGGTCTGAGTTCTATGAGGCCTTTATGGCCAAGTTCTTTCCACAGAGTGATAGAGAGCATCGTAGGGAGAAGTTCACTATGCTTATGCAGGGTACTACGATCGTATCTGAGTACGAGACTCGCTTTCATCATCTTGGTCCATTTGGGGCCATGATTATCCCTACCTAGCCCGACAGATTTTGCACATTCATTTGGGGTTTGAGACTGAAGTTCAGACAGACAACTGAGGTGTTAGTTGCTAGCAGGCAATCCTTCCAGGCTATTGTGAATCATGTTCATACTATGGAGGACTTGCACCGTCATAATCAGGGGTTTAGAGATAAGAGTCCTTGACATCAGGGCAGCTACGGTGGTTACCATTATGGTGGAAGAGGTTCAAACCAGTTAGGCCGAGGTTATCAGCCACATCAGTACCAAGGTCAGCCTGGTCGACCAGTTTAGGCCTTGCTTCAGGCTTTTGATAGTTCTCAATTTGAGCAGGGTTAGACTAGTCAATATGGTCATCGTGGTTAGTTTTCAAGGGGTTCAACTTCTGGGGCATCAAGCCATGGTGGCCATACGAGTTCAGTAAGTTCATCTCAATAGGGTGGGCTATCAGGGCCTTGCTATGAGTGTAGTGCTAGTGGTCACTATGCTAGAGAGTCCCCCCAGTAGGGTACAACTGTCTATAAGTGTGGGCTTAATGGTCATTACACTAGAGATTTCCCCCTATAGGGGTATAGTTCAGCTAGCCCAGCCTATTTGTGTAGTTCAGCCGCTGGCTAGAGGAGGTAGTGGTCAGGCTAGAGGTGGTGCCTAGCATGGAAGGGCAGGTAGTAAGGATGGCGGTTAGTCAGGTGGTGGTCATCGTCAGTTTTATGGAGACCCTGGGAGACAAGAGGCAGAGGGCTCAGATGCTATAATCATAGGTATGATTTATGTATGACGACAGTTAGCTTTGACTTTATTTGATCCTGGATCTACTTACTCGTATGTTTCTACCTACTATTTGCCTTGCTTGGGGTCAGCTAGTGAGCTGTTATCTGTGTCTGTATCTATTTCGACCCCAGTAGGAAATTCTTTAGTAGTGGATCAGATTTGTGAGATCTTGTATGATTTCTGTTGGAGATATTGAGATTTGGGGAGATTTGATGATTCTTGATATGTTAGACTTTGATGTGATTTTGGGCATGAACTGATTATCCCCTCATCATGCAGTTTTGGATTGTTATGCAAAGACCATTACCATACCCATTCTCGGTGTATCCCTGGTTGTGTTGCAGGGTTCTGTCAACCGCGCACTATCTAGGATCATCTCTTGTCTTCGAGCTAGGAAGTTGATTTCCCACAGGTGTTTGGATTATCTAGAATATGTATGAGATGCTAGGGCCGACCCTTCTTCTCCTGAGTCAGTTCTTGTGGTTAGAGACTTCCTAGATGTGTTCTCTACTAACCTGCCAGTCCTTCCACCTGTGAGAGATATTGACTTTTACATTGAGTTAGAGCCGAGAACCAGGCCCATTTTTATTCCTCCTTACCGCATGGCTCCAGCTGAGTTGAGAGAGCTTAAAGAGTAACTCCAAGACTTGTTAGCTAGGGGTTTCATTAGGCTGAGTGTATCACTATAGGGTGACCAATTCTATTCGTGAAGAATAAATATGGGTCGATAAGGATGTGAATTTATTATTGGCAGCTGAATAAGGTGACTGTGAAGAATAGGTATTTGATGCCGTGCATAAATGACTTGAATGATCAGCTTCAGTGTTCAGCCCTGATTTTGAAGATAGATTTAAGGTCAGGCTACCACCAGTTGAGGATTACGGCGGAGAACATCCCTAATACAGCATTCAGGACACGTTATGGGCATGTTGAGTTTTTGGTGATGTCTTTTGGGTTAACTAATGCCCCTGCAACTTTTATGGACTTGATGCACATGGTGCTTAGCCCGTACTTGGACTCATTTGTGATAGTTTTCATATATGACATCCTGATATACTAGTGGAGTAGAGATGAGCATGAGCAGTACTTGAGGATTATCCTCCAGACTTTGAGAGATCATCAGCTTTATGCCAAGTTCTCAAAGTGTGAGTTTTGGCTTGGATCAATTGCATTCCTAGGACACGTGGTATCTAAGAATATGATTAGAGTGGATTGGCATAGACCTACTACTCCTATTGAGGATCGCAACTTTATTGGGTTAGCGGGGTACTATAGACAGTTTATTGGGGGGTTTTCTTCCATAGCAGTACCTTTGACTAGGATGACTATGAATGATGTTCTATTTAGGTGGTCGGATCAGTGCGAGGATAGTTTTCAGAGGCATAAGGCCTTGTTGACTTCAGCTCCAGTGTTGACTTTGTCAGTTGAGGGTTAGAACTTCTTGGTATATTGTGATGCTTCAGGGGTTGGTCTTGGTTGTGTATTGATGTAGCAGGGTTAAGTGATAGCATATGCATTGAGATAGCTGAAGGTTCATGAGTGCAACTACCACACTCATGACATAGAGTTGGTGGCGGTAGTCTTCGCACTCAAGAATACGAGGCACTACTTATATGGGGTTCACTGTGAGATATACACCAATCACTGTAGTGATCAGTACATTACGACTCCGCAAGAGCTGAACTCGAGGCAGAGGAAATGGATCGAGCTACTGAAGGACTATGACTTCACTAGTCTGTATTATCTGGGAAAGATAAATATGGTAGCGGATTCCTTGAGTCGGAAGACGATGAGTATGGGAAGCCTAGCTTCACTTTCAGTTTTAGAGTGGCTGTTGGCCTTGGACATCTATTCCTTGGCTAACCACTTGGTTAGGCTTGACTTGTCGGATCCTACCAGAGTTCTCGCTAGTATTGAAGTTTATTCTACCTTGGTTGATTAGATTCAGAGTCATCAGTTTGAGGATCAGCGGTTGTGTGACCTTCGTGGTCAGGTTGTTCAGGGTGAGGCCAGCCAGGCTACTCTATATTCAGATAATGTTCTGAGGTTTGATAGTCGTCTTTGTTTTTTAAGAGTTAGGGATTTGATTCAGATGATCCTTTGGGAGGCACATTGTTATAGATATTCCATCCATCCTGGAACAACCAAGATGTACAGAGATTTAAGATAGCTTTACTGGTGGAGTGGTATGAAGCAGGACATAGTGGAGTTTGTATCTCGGTGCTTGAAATGTCAGCAAGTGAAGCTCGAGCACATAAGACCTGGTGGTTTAATGCAGCAACTTCCCATTCTTGAGTAGAAGTAGGAAGGGATCACTATGCACTTTGTAGTTGGATTACCTTGTACTTCTCGAGGGTTCGACTCTATTTGGGTGATTGTTGATAGGCTGACTAAATCAGTGCACTTCTTGCCAATTCAGACTAGTAAGAGAGGTTAGCTCATATTTACCTTTGTGAGATTATTCGATTGCATAGGGTCCTAACTTCTATCATTTCAGACCATAGAACTCAGTTCACATATCAGTTCTAGAGGGTTATTCAGCAAGATTTAGGTAGAGAGGTTCAGCTTAGTACCGCATTCCACCCTCAGACAAATGGCTAGTCCGAGAGGACTATTCAGGTCCTTAAGGACATGCTTCAGTCCTGTGTTTTTGACTTTAGAGGTTCTTAGGATCAGTTTGTGCCTTTGGCTAAGTTTGCTTATAATAATAGTTTTCATTTGAGCATTGGCATGGCACCTTTCGAGGCATTATATAGTAGGCATTGCAGATCTCCAGTGGGTTGGTTTGATGGTTTGGAGTCTAGGTCGTAGAGCATAGATTTGCTTCATGATTACTTAGACTGGATCTAAGTGATTCAAGATAGACTTTGGGAAGCTCAAAGTAGGCAGAAGAGCTACATTGATCGTAGACTTCGTGCCATAGAGTTCAGTATTGGTGACTTTGTGTTTCTTCGTGTATCACCCATGAAGGGTGTGATAAGATTTGGTAGGCGGGGCAAGCTTAGCCCCAGGTACATTGGGAAATTTGAGATTCTTCAGAGGGTTGGTAGTGTTACTTACATGTTAGATTTGTCTCCGATGTTTTCAGATATGCACCCAGTTTTACATTTATCGATGTTGTGATGGTATGTTCTAGACGAGTCTCATGTGTTGGAGTGGGATACGGTTCAGTTGGATGAGAGTTTGGCCTTTGTTGAGGAGCCAATAGCTATTTTGGCCAGAGATGTTAGACAATTGAGATCTAGGGAGATTTCGGTTGTTAAGGTTAAGTGGAGGCACTGTCCAGTTGAGAAGGCTACCTGGGAGACCAATAAAGAGATGTGGACTCAGTTTCTGCAGTTGTTTGAGCCTTTAGGGACTCCCTTATTCTTGAATTTTGAGGGGGAAAGTCCTTTTTAGTAGTGGATAATATGATGACCCTTTTGGTTATTATCTCATTTACGCTTTCGTTGTAATATTAGAGCTTGCCTGTAGTGGCCCCAAGTCATTTATGGTTTGCTGGGACCAGTGGTTCGGTGCCCTGGCCGTTCATTTGGTAATTTTGGTCATTTCCCTATTTTAGAGCCTTAACTTAGGATATCATTGACTTCGGTCAACATTCTTGGTAAATGCGCTCAAATTCAATTCTAATAGTTCTATTAGCTCTTGAGCATGGATTTTGGTTTGGTTGGACCTTTGGTCGGGGTCTGGGTGCTTTTAGTTTGATTTTGCGTTGGTTTTTGTATTTTCTAGACAGTTGAACTTAGAAGTTTGACTTTGGTCAACATTCAAGAAAGACAGCCTCGGATGGAACTTTTGACAGCGCTGTAAGCTCTGGAATGTCGACTTTGGGCTAGAGGAGCCTTTGGTTTGAGTCTCGAGGCTTTCGGACACGTTTTAGGCCTTGGTGTTCCGATTTGCAAAGATTGGCCTAAAGTTGGTTTTTGGGTGTGGGGCCCAATTTTCATTAAATTGACCTCCGTTGGGATTTTCATCAATTTCGTTGAGTTCAAAATGTCATTTTTAGTCAAATAGTTCAGCTCGTTTGTGTTCGTGGGACCCTAGACTCATTCCCGGAGGTCTGTACGAGGAAAATCTGCCAAAGATGGCATGGGCTTCTACTCCCTACTGGTGTGGGCGCCAGGGCATCGCCTGGGTCGCGCCTGCATGCGCGCGCTTGCTCTTGCATGTTGTGCCTGCTGACTGACCAAAATTACACCCCGTTTTACAAGCGCAAGCGGTCGCTGTTCAAATATAAAACCCAACGAAGGTTGGGGTCAATCCCACAGGGAATATGGTAGGACTATGGTTGATTAGTGATTACTCGTGCTTTTAGCCATTTATTTCCCTTGGAAAGGGGTGGGGGGTTTAAGTAACAAGATTAATAGTACCTTACATTTGTAATAAGTAACAAGTATCAGTTTCGAGAGTTGTTATCAATAAGAGATATGACTAGCGAAGTGTTCCCCATGAGATCATAACTTAGTAAGGCGTTTGTACTTATTAAACTAGCTTGGTGCTTAGCATGCAGAATCGGATAGTTAGGTTCACCTAAATCCTTGGTCTGGCAGATAGATGAATTTTACTAAACGCCTTGGTTCGGCCGTAGCTGTATGATTTACTAACCCTTACCCTGGATCCCAGATTAGCTATTCCTGGACAAGGTCAAGCTATTATATGAGGGTTGATAGCCTCAAATATCCATCGTTGAACAACCCTTTTCCCATCTGTTACCTCCTTGGCCTGGCAAGTAAGGATATGGCCAGTTCTAACGTTGCGCACTGTTAAAAAAGCAATCAAAATGAAGGGAGGAATAATACATGTATAAACACCACCCTAGAATTACCAAGTACTTTGTCTACTTCGTTAATCCTTCATGAATCCCACAACCCTAGTTGTGGATTTAGCTACTCATGTTCATAAGTAAACAATTAATGGTTGTTGGAACAAGAATCAGTAGATACTTACAAGAAGAAGTAAAGAAATCTGAAATCTTGAAGAAAGTCTCAAGAACACTTCAATTAATCAATAACAATCTTTAATCTCAAGAACTTATGGTATAAAGTCAAACCAAACGTAACAATGTAGTGATTGTAAGAAAATAATGAGTAACAACAAAAAATAAAACCTAAGGGGAAGTATTTATAGACAAGAAGACCAAATCCTAACTATTCTAGGAAAGTTGGAGGTGGCACTTCCGATGGGATGCCCCATAGGCCGTCGTGGATGCGATGGGCATCGTGGGTGCCCATCGGGCCCCTTCATGTTTTGGCTCCAGGTTCCCTGTCTCAATTCCACAGGCTAAGGTAACGGGACATCGTGGTTGTGACACCCATCCTGGACCTCTCATCGGCTAGTAGACTCAATCTCCCATCTCTTCTGGCATATTCTGACGGGCTTCTGCGACCACCGTCGTGTCTCTCACGGGCATCGTGCCAGCTCATCAACTTTAGACTTAGCAGCTCTAGCTCCACTGGTCTAGTCTGATGGGCCATGTCACATTATGTGGCTAGACCGATGCCCATCGTGGCAGGGCGTGGGGAATGCCTTGTGCATATGGGTGCTCTGTTTAACTCAGATGCCTTAACCCACGGGCTGTCGTGGGTGCGACGCTCGTGGAGCATGACTTTTTGCCCAGAAATCTTCAATACTTTGGCATTTTCATCTTTTCAATACTTTTCCCTATACATGTAATAAATGACATCAAATCCAACAAAATAAACTTAAGAACTCCCAAAAATCCTTAGTTTTAAGAGTCAAAAGTGTCGTAAAATCCCCGCACATCAACACCCTCAAATTAGAATGTTTGCTTGTCCTCAAGTAACAAAAGAAAACAAAAAATAAAAATGTCGCTTAAGTAGAAGGAAACCAGAAACTACAGTAGCAACATGAGTCATTAAACTCTCAAACCTCAGAATAGGGCCCACTCCTTAACAGCTCAAAAACTAGTGCATTTTATCAAGTTATCAAAATAACACAAGACGGATCCATGAGTGACAACAATATATCCATGAGTAATCCACCATACACAACATACATTTAAACTGAGTAATTAGCAATTGCAATCTACTTTAGTGCCCTCACAACAAAAGAAGTCCCGATCACACATAATTGCAATTTAACTCACAAGGACTGGGAATCTGCTCACTCTGGCAAAGAGATTCAGGTTGTACATGTACAATACCATAGGCTTGCCCTTATTTTCTATGCTTTGTCTTTCAAACAGTTTGGTTAGGATCACTATAGGACTTTGTTAGGCTTCTAATGTAGGCATAGGGACGGGAATGGTACATTTGGGTAAATAATGACTATGCCCTCCTTGAGACTACAATCTCTTCTTTCTTTTCTCAACCTTTCATACCTTATAGTTTTCCTTCCTTATTATCTTTTCTTTCAAACCTTTTTACTTTTATCAAGCTTTCGGTGTGGCTTCTATTGCAATTTTTGCACTTTTCTTTTCTTTTTTTTTTTTCATTTTAGCATACAAACCACACCCAATTTTTTTCTTTCTATCACTGCCCCAATCTTTTCATACCCAACACTTCCTACTTACCCCTACGGTAGCCACCCTCAACTTAGGCTTTTAACCTGAGTTGAGGTGCACAATGTTTAAGGAGGGACCAGGGCCAAAACAGATATTTATAGGAAACAGGGAAGGTGAATAGGCTAACAACAAAAAGTTCAACTTTAGGATCAAATTTCGGGATCAAAGGGATTACTTTTCATTTGGTAGGTTATTTGGCTGAAATGGTCTAATTCAAAAAAGGGCCTATGATCATGTACTAACTAAACCATTCTACATTTACAGAACGACTAACCAGGCAAGTTCTAGATTACACAGTACAGCAAGAACAGATATTAAGCAGCTCACTTCACACATGGCACATAATTTAGACACTAGATTAGCTACTTACCGGTTCATGCTTTAGCTTAAGCTACTTATCTCAATTATATACATATTATCATTTATAAATCCCTCAAGGTCAGTTCTAACACCTTACTGCACAGAAATTTGGAGGGGTCACTATTTTTCAAAAATCAAACCATGGCTGCATTCAGCTTCTAATTCACTTCTACAAACACACATCCTATACTAAACATGCCGGTTCAACAGAAATTACAAGTAGTCCTTAGGGAAAGAACATAGTCAAGAAAACCCTAAGGATACGGATACCATATAGATACCCTCATGGGTTACCTCCCATGCAGCGCTTGATTTAACGTCGTGGCACGACGCGAGTGTTTTGGCTACTCAGACTTCGCCAAAACACTCTACCAAAAACCAGATGACCACAACTGGCCCCACCCTATCTAAAAAGCCATGCATTGTCCCCAATGCACTATAAATAGTAAAATGAGGGATATAAGGCATACCTGTGGTGCCTAAGCGCGATTATTGGGTGTAGTAGTACCCGAGCCCACTAGATCAGTCCCTACAATCTTTTCTCCAATAAAGGTTGCCTCCACAGACCTCTCAACAACATCATCAGCTGCCCGAGCAGCATCAACATCAGTAACTCGCACAATGGGGTCTGAAGAAGGTATATCAATGATGCCTTCAACACCACTAGCTGACCCACCTGTTCCAATGACATCAACCTCGATCTGTTGTGCAGCTAGGGACTCCTTTGTTACCCACTCTAACTCTTTCTGGCTCTCTTATAGGATCTCTCCTCCCTCTTCTTTTGAGATTTTGGTCTAAGAGGTGCATCATCCGATCGGACAAGCTTATTTTTTCTCTTCCTCTTTTCCTGAGGCTCTGAAGACTCTTTTTCCTGCCTTCTTTCTGGTTCCTCTTCAGCCTCTTTTTCCGTTACTAAATTAGATGAATGAAGATCGGGGTCCACAAAGTCCCATAAATCAAGTGTTTGCTCCAATGTAACCTGTGGCAAGACTACTGGAGCCTTAGCTTGAGAAACTGAGGGATTCATCAAACCATCCACATCGGCCCTAAGATCTGCTATTTTCTGTTTTAGTTCTGTGAGCTCAACTGCACACATCTCCTGTAGCTTCTCATCAACCCTATTTTATAAGGCGTCAATCCAGTCATTCACATTAATAAATGGTGTTATGGCTCTTCGGATTAAGGCATCTACAATCGGCTAAAACTGCACGACAAACTTTTTAATTTGTTGCTTCAACTCAATAGTCCTTTGAACTGTGTTGGCAAATTCACCGGATGAAAAGAAAATATGGACTCAGTTTCCTCTATAGGAGGTGCTGCAGAAGAAGATGGACCAGCTATGGTGCACTCGGTATGGCTACCCTGTAGGGTAGGCGTAGAAGTAGGGGACGGTGTCACCTCCGGAGTCGGTACATATGCCTCTTGGGCAAGAGCAAGTGGTTCTGAAGTACCGCTCAGACCCATAACTCTGGTTTAATCCTTGGACCTTTTCGGATGATGTGCTTGGGAGGCTCGCTCTGCACGGTCAATACCCGCATACTTTGGGACATTAGCTTTGTCACACAATTCAGTTATGAGGCATGGAAATGAATATAATGAACTGATCTTGGTGACTCTGTCCCAGATTTCTTCAGTAATAATGTGCCCAAAGTTCAAATTGTACTTGGACATCATACTAGCCACTAGGATGGCCCGTTCAAGAGTCAACTGATTGTCGGCACCTGTCAGCATGAGCCGGAGTCGCACCAGGGCCCACCAGAATTTGGCCTCAAATGATAGTGAAGCCTTTGTGTTCTTTGACTTGTCCTGGTCGCGCCACTTTGGTGTCCCGATCATTGTAAGACGTTTGGACAACCACTTAGTCCTCTTTAGCTCATCCTTGACCCGGTATTCATAGTCAAAGGTGTTTGCGGTGATCTCATATCCTGGCCTAAAGAGGAATATGTTGATAGTTTCAGAGGAGATGTTCACAGGGACACCTCGCACTGGTACGCTTTCAAGAGCGGGCAAGTCTACAACTCTTTAACCCTTTTGGCATCTACTTTCCAATATGGCTTGGTAGTTCACATTGAACTCCCTCATAATAAGCAGTTTATAGTTTGGGAGTGGCTTGCTAGTCCAACCAAACTGGTAGTGCCAAAAATATTCATCGATCTTAGGGAAGTTCTTTAGCTTGAAAGGGTCTATTCGCCATTCCTCAGCGATAGGTCATCTCAGATTTCCCAGTGCTGTCACCTTGAGGCCATAATCAAATATCTTCTTTGACCCTTTGACATTATACCTAGCTTTCTCCCAAACGAGTACCAGTGTTGCACCAGGGCTAGTTGGAGTGGGTGATGGAGTCTCCCTTTCTGGAGTAGTAGTCTCTGTATCGGTTTCAGCATCACCCTCTGCATCTTTGGCTGGACTGTGCTCAGACCCTGAATCATTATCATCTCTCAACTCAGTCCCAGTTTCCATGCCATTAGAAACCTGGGTAGCTAGTTCTTGCCCTTCTATTGCTGGTTGAGAGGCATGATCACTCTCCGCACTAGAATCAGTCGAGCCAGAAGAGGATCATTCCTCTTCTGTAGGTACATTGCCTCCTTTCTCTTAATGAGAAGGAGTTACTATCAGCTTTCTTTTGGTTGACCGGATGAGGGGGTGTTGTCTGAGTCACTTTTCTCAGCTTTGGAATCAGTTTGATCCTTTAGCTGAGACTTGACTAAAGTCTCCTTTGATTTTCGAGGCCTCCCTCATCGGAGTGGTGTTTTTGGAGCCATATAGTACATGTAGGTAACCAATATTAGCAACCGAAACCAAAAATCAAAAACCTGAAAAATTTAACACTTTGAACGTTTTCAGAAAATTTGGCCTCCCACGGGCGTGGGAGGTCCGACATCCCATGGCACAGGGCGTCATATTGGTCCAGTGAATTTTATAGGTAAACTTGTCCTCCCACGACCCTTTTCCACGGGCGTAGAAGGTCTGACGTCCCGTGGGATAGGTCATCGGAGCAAGAGAATGGAATTTTTAAGGACAGTTTTCCTTCCACGAGCTCCTCCCACGGGCGTGGGAGGTCTGGCATCCCATCGGATCGGGCATCGGATCTGGCCAGAAGCTTTTCAACCCCTGAACCATTTCCAATGCCCTGACTGACGCCTGTCGTGCCTTAGACGGCCCGTCTGCTGCCCCATGGGATCAAGTCAGGCGCCAAAACTACCCTTCCTCGATTTGTTGACTTATCATGCTTTTCTCCTCACCCAAAAATGAACATCATACAATAACAAGCTTCAACTGAACCCATAACTCCTACCAATAACACAACCCTAGTTCCCATTTGTTTAAATTCATGCACACCATCACATAATCGTAGTTCAAATCTAGGGTTTGGATATAGTATTGTGATTAACAACATGTTGTTTTATTTATTTCCAAACCCATAGATATTTACACACCAAGAGACAATATTCAAACCATGAGAAAGAGAACTTACTCTTGGTATTGCACAAAACAAAACAAACACTTGAGTCTTGGGTATTTCAACTTTCTAACAGATGATTGTGATAGTGAAGAGTATATGGTATGTGAGGGGAGTGGATTAGAGTGGAGAGAATCATGGGTGGAGAAGTTTTGGGGATTTGAATATTGTTGGAGGGGGGAAGTAATAGAGAGGAGAGAGATTGACCTCAATTTGATTGAGGTCAAAGCTTAATCGACGTGGGGGAAAAAGGGAATGGGGTTCCAGGTCGGATCGAGTCGATATTTAAGAAATATTAAAAATTGTTGACCTTGTTTGACCAACCCAGACGACGTGACACGCGATGCCCATCGGGCATGCGATGTCCCATCGTATAATCACTTACCTGGGCATCTAAAATTGACTTCCCACACTCGTTAGAGGTAATACATCCCCTCACGTGGGTCGTGGGAATGAGCCAATGGCTCATGTTGTCTCTATTTTTGCTTCACGCCCATTCCCACGCCTATCGAAGCCGCGACGGTCTGTCATATAGGGCATGGAAATAGGACAGACCAAAATTTCTTCCACACTTAGCATTTTTCTAGTTTGGATGCCCTAGTCCCATAGGCATAGCACCTGCGATGGCCCGTCACAGAGCTCGTGGGACCCCTTTTTACCTATAATTCTTGCAATTTTGTTTTTATCACCCCACTTTCTACAAATTCAACACACATTAGTACATGGGTTGCCTCCCATACAGCACCTTATTTAACATCGCGGCACGACGCGAGTGTTTTGGCTATCCAGACTTTGCCAAAACACTTGACAAAAATTAGAAATAAGAAGAAAAATCACAAATCCATGGGTTGCCTCCCATGCAGCGCCTGATTTAATATCGTGGCACGACGCAGGTTGCTTGATTACTCAGACTTCATCAAGCTCCTTAGGTGGGATAAATTCATCAAGGCTCCAGGCTTCAATTGTTTTGAGCTCCTCAGTTATGCCTAAATAAGCTTTAATCCGTTGTCCATTAGCCTTGAAACTTTTTCCTTCATGATTTTCAAGTTCAATGGCCCCGTGAGGAAACACTTGTACCACCTTTAATTGTCCAATCCATTTGGACTTCAACTTGCCAGGAAATAAGCGAAGTCTAGAATTGAAAAGCAGGACTAGGTCATCCGGATGGAAGTTTCTCTTTTCTATATTTTGGTCATGATAAAATTTCATACTCTCCTTATATAAGGCTGAACTCTCATATGCATTCAGGCAGAACTCATCCAACTCATTCAATTTCCCAAGCCGCTGCAACGATGCCTCAGATCAATCTAAGTTCAACTTCTTCAACGCCCACATGGCCTTATGCTCTAACTCAACCGGAAGATGGCACGCCTTACCAAACACAAGCTGATATGGTGACATACCTTTTGGGGTCTTGAATGCAGCCCGGTATGCCCATAAAGCATCATCTAACTTCTGTGACCAATCCTTTATGTTGGCATTGACCGTCTTGGACAGGATTGACTTGATTTCGCAGTTGGAGACTTCCACTTGCCCACTAGTCTGGGGATGATAGAGGGTTGCAACATTGTGCTTCACTCCATATTTCTCTAGTAAAGCCCGAAACAGCTTGTTGCAAAAGTTCTTGCCTCCATCACTAATGATTGTCCTTGGTGTATCGAATTTGGAGAAGATGTTCTTTTTCAAGAACGCTGTGACACACTTACCCTTATTACTGGGAAGCGCAACCTCCTCCACCAATTTTCATACATAGTCAACAACCACCAATATGTACCGGTTGCCATTACACAACACAAATGAACCCATGAAGTCAATTCCCCAAACGTGGAACAACTCAATCACAAGGATGGGATTAAGAGAAAGCTCATGCCTCCTTGATATACCTCCTTCCCTTTGACATCTGCTGCAAGCTTTAGCAAAATCATGGGCATCTTTGTGAATAGTCGGCCAATAGTAGTTGCATTGTAAGATCTTGTGCACAGTCCAGATACCACAATGATGTCCCCCAACAGGGGATGAACGGCAAGCCTCTAAAATCTCCATCATCTCAGCTTCCGGCACACATCTACGGATCATAGTATCAGCACACACACGATATAAGAATGGATCCTCCCAGAAGTATTTCTTAACAATGGACATGAACTTTCTTCTTTGGTGAGCAGACATATCAGGAGGCACCAAGTCACTTTCTAAATAGTTGGCAAAATCTACAAACCATGGATCAGATCCTGAGAAGCGGTTAACACTTGCTCATCTGGGAACTAATCATCAATCTCTTGTGCATCATCAAGCTTCAGCATAGCATCTTTCTTTAATCTAGACAAGTGATCTTCCACCTGATTCTTTGTGCCCTTCATGTCCTTGACCTCAAAATAAAACTCTTGCAGTAGCAACACCCATCTAATCAATCTCGGCTTTGCGTCCTTTTTTTCCATGAGGTAGAGGAGAGATGAATGGTCCGTGTGCACCACCACCTTGGTGCCAAGCAAATAGGATCTAAACTTCTCAAATGCAAAGACCACAACAAGCAGCTCTTGTTCAGTTACAATGTAATTCTTTTGAGCCGGGTTAAGTGCTTTGCTAGCGTAGTATATAAGATGAAGAATCTTTTCGCTCCTTTGGCCTAGGACTTCTCCTAGCGCCACTCCACTAGCATTGCACATAACCTTAAAAGGTTGATACTAATAAGGAGAAATAATGATGGGAGCAGAGACCAGCTTTTCTTTAAGGCACTCGAATGCCTTCAGACATGCTTCATCAAACACAAACTTTACCTCCTTCTCCAACAATTTGCATAAGGGATTAGAAATTTTGGAGAAGCCCTTGATAAACCTCCTATATAAACCAGCATGCCCCAAAAAGCTTCGAATCCCTTTCACAGAAATTGGTGGAGGAAAATTTTCAATTACCTCAATCTTCACTTTGTCGACCTCGATACCTTTCTTGGAGATCCAATGGCCAAGCACTATACCTTCTTTCAATATGAAGTTACATTTTTCCCAATTAAGTACAAAGTTGCATTTTTCACACCTCTTTAGCACACAACTGAGATGAGCCAAACAGTCTTCGAAAGAATCACCCACCACTGAAAAGTCATCCATGAACACCTCAATAGTGTCCTCTACCATGTCAGAGAATATAGACATCATGCAACGCTAAAAATTCGATGGTGCATTGCATAGACCAAAAGGCATCCTCTTAAATGCAAATGTCCCATATGGACAGGTGAAAGTGGTCTTCTCTTGGTCTTCAGGCGCAATCAAAATATGATTGTAGCCCGAATAACCATCAAGAAAACAATACCATCCTTTTCCATCAAGACGGTCTAATATCTGATCCATGAACGGCATCGGAAAATGGTCCTTTAAAGTCCAGCATTCAGCTTCATGTAATCCATGCATATGTGCCAGCCCGTGACTGGCCTTATCGGAATCAACTCATTTTTTGCATTTGGGACTACAGTAATCCCACCCTTCTTTGGTACACACTGAACTGGGCTCACCAACTTGCTATCAGCGATGGGGTAAACTACACCTGCATCCAACCACTTTATAATTTCCTTCTTGACAACCTCTTACATAGGCTGATTCAACCTACGCTAGTTCTCAATATTCGGAATGCAATCTGGGGCTAGCTGAATCTTATGATGCAAATTCCAGGTGAAATCCCAATGATGTCGGCAATGGACAAACCAATGGCCCTTTTGAACTTTCTCAACACAGAAACTAGAGCTTCAACTTGCCCTTCTCCTAAGTCTGCAGCAATAATAACTGGCAAGGTCTCATTAGCTCCTAAGAACATATATCGAAGATGATATGGAAGTGCCTTGAGTTCCAAGACTGGAGGCTCCTAAATAGATGGTTTTGCAGGTGGTGTTTGTCTATTCTTCAGGTCCAAATCAAGCTTTTTCGGAGCATAGGTATAAGACCACATACCTGCAACTGCCTCAACCATATCATCATACTCTTTAATGTCGTCTCCATAAAAATTCGTAATCACAACTACTAATGCCTCAACACCAAGTCTCTCCTCAACGGGCACAATTAGTTGATCCACATCAACCACATCAATAATAAAAATCACTCGCATGTCATCATGATGATTCATAGACTAGCAGACATTAAAAGTAACTACCTCATCATTCAACCTAAATTTCATCTACCCAGTCTTTAAATCAACTAACGCGTGTCCGATAGCAAGGAATGGTAATCCCAAGATGATAGGAACCTTAAAATCCACCTCGCAGTCAAGAATCACAAAATCCACAGGGAAGATGAAAGTGTCAACTTTCATAAGCACATCATAGAGAATTCCCATCGGCCGTTTCACTGTGTGATCTGCCATAAGAAGTTGCATTATCATCGATTTAGGGGCTCCCAAGACAAACTAATTAAACACTGCTAGTGGCATTAGATTGATACCATAACCAATATCATACAAAGCTTTAGCAAAGTAGAATGCTCCAATCGTACACGGAATAGTAAAAGCTCCAAGATCTTCCTTTTTCTGCACCAAAAAATGAGAGGCTATTGCACTACAATGGTGCAAATTATCAGTTGGCTCAAAACTAACCATTCTCTTTTTAGTCACCAGATCTTTCATGAATTTAGCATATCCGGGCATCTTCTCCAATGCTTCAACTAAAGGAATATTGACTGAAAGTTGGTTTAGCATGGAGATGAACTTGTGAAATTTGTCATCCTCAATATTTTTCTTCAATCTCTGTAGGTAAGGTGGATGAGGCAATGGCATGGGCTTCAAGGCTGGTGCAACCTCTTTGTTCTTTGCTTTTGACTCAGAAAACTTCCTCTCACTTGGCCCTTTACCTCTATCCTTTTCCTTAGACTCGACCATAATTTCAGCATCATCCTTTTTAGACTCGGCCGACTCATTAACAACTATAGGCATAGGAGGGTCAACAGTTTGATTTCTGCTTCGAGTAGTCACAGCCATAACATGTCGATCATTCTTCAGATGATGAATGGTGTCACTTAGGAGGGTACCCTTTTGATGCAGATTTATGCTAGTAAACATCTGGTGCATCTGAGTTTCAAGCTATTTTATAGAGACAGAATGAGCCTCCACTTTCTGACTCATACCAGAAAGGTTAGCTCACATCTCTTACATGTTTGCATCTATAGAACCAACCTTTTGAAATAATTTGTTGAGAAGCTCCCTCATGATTGGTTGTTCAGGTCTATCTTTATGATTTCCAGAAGGGACATACAGACCACTTCTATCATTCTTTTAGCCATCCTTTTTATGCCAATAACCATCCCTGTCTCTAGCTCTTCTCCTATCTTTGTAGCTAGACTGATTGTAGTGGTCATCTCTATCTCTGTTCCGACCTTGATTCCCTTGGCCAAAGGCCCAGAAATACGCTCTTTGATCATTCTGATAACTAACCTCCTCATCGGATGAGTAATTTCTGGCCTTGGTGCTTTCCCTTGTGGGATGATGGCTTTCACCTCCTCTACTCCCTCATCTAGGATTTTTTTTGCAATCAACCCAATGCTCGTCTTCATCTCCACGACTTCTTACTTGAGCTCCTGCAGTTCTTGAGAATCAATGGACTTACCAACTGCATATGTACCTGCTGGACTCTCAGCCTCTCTAGTATGCCATGCCCTGTTGGTCTTAGTAACCCTATCAAGCATCTCAGAAGCTTCAATATACGAATTCTCCATTGATGCTCCACAAGTTACAGTGCCAGCTACTGCTTTTATGTTGGCGTTCAATGCTTTGTAGAAGATCTCCATCAGATTCCTTGAAGGGATTTTGTCTTTCAAAACTTGTTTCAACTTCTTATTGAACCTCAACCAAGTCTCATATAATGCCTCTACAGGTAGCTTCTTGTAATTGTAGACCTCTTACTTCAGTTGCAACATCCTTGATGGAGGAAAGAACCACTTCAGAAACTGAGTCTTTAACTCATGCCATGTGTATATGGAATTATCGAGCAATTCTGAGAGCCACACAGTTTCCTCTCCATTCAATGAGAATGGAAACAGTCTCAGTCTAATAGCATCTTACCCAACTCCTGGTAGATTATAAGTTTTGCAAATTTGAGAAAAGTTTTTCACATGTAGATTTGCATCTTCTGTAGGCTTTCCAGCATATAGTCCCTTCAGGTTCAGCAACTGGATCATGGTACTGGTGATGTCAAACTTTGTTCCCTCAGTCAGTGGTGGCAACACTATGGGTCCAGTAATGCCCAATTCCTCCACCTCATTATCATCATCATAGGAGCAAGGGGCATGCCTTGGCTGATGTATCTGTCAGCCCCTATTCTGTGGTACATTCCATCTAGCTGCTTCCTCATCTCTCACAGCTTATTGTCGTGCTTGCTCAGCTGCCATATTTCGAGCTGCAAGGTTTGCTGCAATTGTAGCATCTTCAGAAGCAAGGGCATCTTCCCCTACCTTTTTTCTCTACTCTGCTTCAGCCAATAACCGAGTTGTGATCTACTCGAGTATATCATGCTCTCCCTCTTTAGCCATGTTTCTTAGAGTTCTGGAGGGTTCAGGATCGTATGGGATCAAGGGATTGCTTTGACTCCTTGTACTGGGCATGCATAGGTGTGCAACCTGCATCACAAAACAAAAATAACAGAAAAAGTAAAATCAAAAAATAAGGACTAATAGTGAAATAAACACAATCTCTCTTAATCCTAAACCATATTCCCCGGCAACTGCGCTAAAATTTGATGCGTCCAAATTACACCTCTTTTTAGAAGTGAAAGTCGTCCTTGTTCAAATATAGAACCCAACAAAGGTTAGGGTCGATCCCATAGGAAATATGGTAGGACTATAGTTGATTAGTGTTTACTCACTCTTTAAGCCATTTATTTCCTTTTAAAAGGGGGGAGGTTTAAGTAAAAAGATTAATAGTAAGTTAGATTTGTAACAAGTAACAAGTATTAGTTTCGAGAGTTGTTATCAATAAGAGAGATGACTAGAGCAGTGTTTCCCATGAGATCATAACTTAGTAAGGCTTTTGTACTTAGTAAACTAGCTTGGTGCTTAGCATGCAAAATCGGTAAGTTAGGTTCACCTAAATCCTTGGTTTGGCAGATAGATGAATTTCACCACACGCCTTGGTCCGGTCGTGGGGGTATGATTTACTAACCCTTACTCTGGATCCCAGATTAGTTATTCCTGGAAAAGGTCAAGCTATTAGATGAGGGTTGATAGCCTCAAATCTCCATTGTTGAACAACCTTTTTCTCATTTGTTACCTCCTTGGTCTGGCAAGTAAGGATAAGGCGAGTTCTAACGTTGCACACCGTTAAAAAGCAATGAAAACGAAGGATAGAATAATACATGCATAAACACCGCCCTAGAGTTACCAAGTACTTTGCCTACTTCGTTAATCCTTCATGGTTCCCACAACCCTAGTTGTGGATTTAGCTACTCATGTTCATAAGTAAACAATTAATGGTTGTTGGAACAAGCATCAGTAGATACTTACAAGAAGAAGTAAAGAAATCCAAAATCTTGAAGAAAGTCTCAAGAACACTTCAATTAATCAAGAACAATCTTTAATCTCAAGAACTTATGGTATAAAGTCAAACCAAATGTAAAAATTTAGTGATTGTACAAAAATAATAAGTAACAATCAAAAATAAAACCTAAGGGGAAGTATTTATAGACAAAGAAGACCAAATCCTAACTATTTTAGGAACGCTGGACGCGGCACTTTCAATGGGATACCCTACGGGCCATCGTGGATGTGATGGGTGTCTTGGGTGCCCGTCGATCCCTTTCATGTTTTGGCTCCAGGTTCCCTGTCTTGATTCCACAGGCTGAGGTGATGGGACATCATGGCTGCGACGCTTATCATAGCCCTCTCGTAGGCTATTAGACTCAATCTCCCATCTCCTCTGGCATATTTCGATGGGCTTCTGCGATGGCTTATCGTGTCTCTCACGGGCGTCGTGGCAGCTTATCAACTTAAGCCTTAGCAGCTCCAGCTCTACTGGTCTAGTCTAACGGGTCATATGACATCCCGTGGCTGGACCAACGCCCATCGTAGCAGGGCGTGAGAAATGTCTTGTGCATATGGGTGCTCTGTTTAACTCAGACTCCTTCTCACACGGGCCGTCATGGGTGTGATTCCCCTGGGGCATGACTTTTTTCCCAGAAATTTGCAACACTTTGGCATTTTCATCTTTTCAATACTTTTCCCTGTACATGGAACAAACGACATAATATCCAATAAAATGTACATAAGAACTCCCAAAAACCTTAGTTTTAAGCGTCAAAAGTGCCATAAAATCCCGGCACATCACCTGTGTGCCGGCCAGACCATGGCCTCTAGCGCTCCTGCATGTGCCAGCCCACTTGAGAGCCAATGCACCTACAGCATGTGTCTACTGTTGCGCCAGTGCGCCTGCACCTGCATGGCCACCGGGGTGTTTGGGTGTGGAAGCTATATAAGTTGTTCCCCCTTCAAATTCCAACTGTTTTTCTCCTCTTTCAACTTCGTTTTCATCATTGTTAATAGCTCAAAAATCTCTACTTCTTCACCTTCTCTCTCCCATAATTTGGAGGAATATATATATTGTTGATCCCGGTGCATTCTTGGCTTCTTAAATTGGTAAGTACTCATGTCAATTTCTGTTAATTCTCCATAAAATTTCCCTCTTTGATTCCTTGGTCTAGGGGCTGTTTGAGCCCCCATTCTTGGTCTATTTTCGCTCATGTTTTGGGCATGAACTCCCAAGAACATGGGGAACATTATGGTGTTTTTCATTTTTGGCTTTGGGTTGTGAGGCCTACGAGCCTGCTTGTGACCCAAATTTTGACCTGGTTATAACTATAGCATTATGAGTATCGTTAGTCTCATTTTAATGTGTAGTTTATGTTTATGATAGTTTGATTTTATTTTAAAGTTTCTCGGAGCAATTAAGTTTTGGACATCGTTGTTCTAGCAGCATGTCATCGGATGACAAGTAGGTTATGATTTAACTCTTGTAGACTTTGCAATATAGGATATAATTGTACTAATTAGCAACCTTGGGTTGGGTTGATTAGCTTAGTACCCTAGACCTTACCCGTTCTTTCATGTCTATATTATTTCACTTGTTTCATTGTAGAATGCGTTGTAGTTGCTTATATCACCCTTATGGTCCTGTGTGGCCTTGTAATTGACTCTTGACCATAGATAGTGGGTTTTCGAGAATGTCTGTGAGTCTCGGACATTGATATTTTTCTGTAGAGCTGGTTTTATTTTTGTAGAGCGATTGGAGCCTGTGCAGGGCCGATAGGTTGGCTGTGAGCCATTCGTCTACTCTTTTTGATTGAGCATGCCATTATTATGCATATAAAGAGTTTTTTCACATGTTTTTCTATGGTTTTGGCTTCGGGTCTACTATTGTTGGATTTGTAAACATTGCATGGCCCCGAGGGCTTGCTTTCAGTAAAAATGGTTATGAAAGGGTTTGGAATTGTTTTTGTAGATCTTCTTGGGGTAAAAGAGGTAAAAGGATAATTTTCTCACCAGTTTTCATATTATTACTAGACTCGGCTGGGCCGTAGTGCTAGATTTGAATTCCTATTGATTTGAGATGGTACTAGACTCGGACGGGCCGAGCATCAAATTTGTTTTACTACTATTTTAGACTCGGCTATTCCCGAGCACCCTTATTGGGGGTTTTGGGACATGATTCACTATTTTAGACCCAGATAGGCTCCTGGCATGCATTTTTGAGGTTTGGTTATTGACTGAGATTCGGATACACTCCCGATGATTGTTTTGAGGTTGTGATATTAGTATGTGGTCAAAGACCTCCATGGACCTTGTCGATCTAGACCAGGGGCTACGTGCTGAGTATACCGGGGGGGTATGCAGTGTAGTTGAGGTTTACAGGCCGTGTTCTTCTATGGATCCTACTTGCTGGGCACATAGGTGCCGGAGGAGGTACATACAGAGTTAATGTTCCACCTGGTTTTTCTCTAGTGCATCATATCATTCTTTATATGACACTCCACCCTTGTTTGCTGTTTGTTTAGTGCATGCTCCGGTAGTATGGGATGTCGGAGGGTTTTTCTTCACTTGTATACGTTCCTCAGGTGTATGGGCACCCATTGGAACTGTAGGTAGACTTATTATTATCCTATCACATATCTGGTACTGATTATGGTTATAATTGGGTTCTTATTCGAGGTTTCACATATGAGAGATATAATGTATGCTCTTGGTTCACTTCATGATTATACTTGGATTATTGGCTAGTTGTTCCTACCTTGAAGGTGTATTATTGGTATGTTTTAGTAGTAGAATTGGTTTTTAAGTATGATTAAATCATTTACTTCTCTCCTTCCCTTCTTTCACTTGAAATTATCGGTATACCGCATTCTTCGTAAACTCTCTTTATATACTGTTATTGCAAGGACCCAGGTGCATTCTTTCTTCCTTCACATGTGTTTTGTGATGTATATTTCTATTAGCTAGCCTAGTATGTTGTTTTCTTCTTGTATCCTTTTGTGATAGCTTCCATGTACTTATTCGTTGTTTCTGTGAATACTTGATTCTTTTCTGCTACATTACTGCTCTTATATTTTATATGCGCCCAATCGGCCTATGATACCTACTGGGTACTTGTTGCTTAGCAATTGGTGCTCATACTACAATCTGCATCTTCTTAGTCCAGATCCTAGTGTGGGCCATCGCCGCTGATCCATTGGTGACTCGTGCGGGCTGATCTGTTGGACTATCCGAGGCTGAGGGTGAGCTCCTTACGATCAGGGCTTAGCTTTTAGATGATCTTTTGTATCTTGTACTCTTTTTGCTATTCAAAGACAGATGTGTATATATTATTTTGGATCCTTTGTACTCTGTTGATGTAGTTCTGGTTCTTATACTATGATACTAGGTTTTGGTTGTGGTTTAGCTTCCGTTTATGCATTCATATTGCTTATTTCATTATCTTATTTCCCTTGCTTCCGCTTATATTATGCTTCTTCCGCTTGCTTGTTGGCTAGCAGCCCATTACTAATCGTTCTGGGCTACGGGGATTGGTTTGCCTACTAGGGGGTTATAGGTGTCATCATGATCGGGAAATCAGGTCGTGATACAGGGAGTCAAGGCAAACACCCAAAGATGACAAGCACTCAGAGATGACAAGACAGGAGTAGCCGATCGAAGAAGGTTAGCACATATCAGTTTCGAGAACTAACCATTTTTATGTGGATGTAGTTTATCCTAAGAAGTGACAAGGGATCGACAAAAACTCTGAATCATTTAGCGTATTCAAAGGAATATGATGAGGCTTAATGCCCAAGATCAACAAACAAGAGCCAATATGATTGGGAAAAGCCAAAAGCGTCTGAGTTTTCCAAAACTGAAAACTTTTTTTATGGTTGCAAGGACCACCAGATAAGGAGAGTGATGACATCCTCCTGAAATCTTCAGCAAATCAGGATCAATAATAAGTAGAATATAAGAAGATAGTCACAGAAAAATAAGGAAGAAGCACAAGGAAACTAGATATACATACACAGATACACTGGTGAAAGAAGGAAGAAGGACGCACCTGGGATCCTTGCAACAACAGTATATATAAGGAGAATTTAAAGAGATGGGTAGTATACCGGTAACCTCAAAAATAACAGGAAAGAAGGAAAGCAAGCCAACAATCAAACTAGAAATCACACACTAACAGAAACATTCCTAAGACATCAAATACCACGATAAAAATTAGACGTGATCAACTTACAAGTAAAGCCAAAGATGGAATAACTAACCCACAAGTATCCAAATCTGCTAATCAAGCTATGATAAAACAAGAATCAAAACCCAACATCCGCTCAAAAAGCTACACAATCAGCATCTTAGTAATATGGGATCCATTAGCCCCTCAATAATCTCAGGCCAATACAACCCGGGCCACCACAGGCCAAGAACAACTAATCCAACCGAAGCAAGGGTTATAACTACCTCTACGAAATGAAAAAAGTAATATAATCTACCTACAGTCCCAACGGCTGCCCATACAACTGAGAAACACAATCAAGTGAAAACAAACCCTCCGGTCGCCCATACAACCAGAGAGTACACTGAACACACAGCAAACAAAGGTGGAATCAGAATACTAAATGCATGATAATAATATGATGTGAAAGTAACCCGTATGTTCCCCCTCAGGTACCTCAAGGCCCATGTAGAGGTGGGACCCATGGAAGGACTCTACCTGTGTACCTCTACTCTGCCATCAACCTCTCATCTTGGTGTGTGCATTGTCCCGTAGTTGGTAACCTAGGAACGGCAAGGTCCATGGAGGTCTACTCGTCGACCACATACAATGCCCTGCGAACTAAATAGTAGCTCAATACTCGAAACCTCATAGTACGTGACCAAAATCGAACTGGGTCTAAATAGTAGTAGTAATCTGTAAGACCCTCTCAAAGGGTGCCCAAAGTATATCTGGGTCTAAAATCAGTAATAAAGCCTCAATAACCCTCCCGGAGGGTACCCAGAGCATATATGGGTCTAAATCAAGTCTCAAATCCCTAAACAGGGTGCCTGGCATGTGTCCGGGTCTAAATCTGTAGAAAATCATGTCTAGGGATACGGCCTTGCTGGCCTAGTATCAGTAGGAAAACCAGTATAAAAATATCCAAATCTCATTTTATCCTCATTTATAATAAAAATAGGCCCTCGAGGCCATGCAAGGTTTCAAAAAATAGTAATAGTTATCCCAAAGCCAAAACAGTAGTAAAACATGCAGGGAAAAGCCTTTTATATCGATGATATGCTCGCAAACAATATAAATTAGCTCAACGGCTCACAAACATTCATATCGTCTCTGCACAGGCTCAATATCTCTACAACAGACATAAACCAGCCTAGAATAATATCTCTATGTTCGGGACTCACGGACATTCCCAAATAATCTGCCATCTATGTTCCAGAGTCAATACATGGCCGCACAGGACCACAAAGGTAATATATAATACTACACGAATACTACAAATAACATATAAAATAAATGGACAGAAAAGGCAGACAAGGTCTGGGGTACCAACCTATCACAACCCACCCAAGGATACTAATTAGTGCAGTTATAGTCTATATACGCAGAGTCTAGATAGGGGAAACCATAACCTACCTGTCGTCCGATGACTAGCTGCGAGAATGGATATGTCAAAGCTTAAACTACTCCAGGAAGCTCCAAATTGTGAACCCACTATCAACACAGTAATCTACATATTAATACAAGACTAACGATACCCATAATGTTATAAACATAACCGGGTCAAAATTCGGGTCGCAAACGGGATAGTAGGCCCTGTAACCCAAAACCAAAAATAAAAATACCCATGTGTTCCTTACCATTCCGGGAGCACATGCTCAAAATTTGAGCAGAAACGGACAACAAATAAGGCTCCAAAACAGCCCACCCATTCAAGAATATAAGGAGAAATCAATGGAGAAAACGGGAATTAAATGAGTTACTAACCCGCTTTAGAAGTCAAATAACGAGCAAGGGTCGTCACAACAACACCCTCAAACCAGTAGGGAACAATTATGGAGGAATTTAGAGGTTTTTGGGCCTTTGGCAATGGAGAAACGAGTGGGTAATGTTTTGGGGAAATGAAGAAGAAGGAGAGAAAATGCCAACTTAAGTTGACTGCCTTGGCCTATGCGAACGCGGCCAAGGCCTCTCCTAGGCGAAGGAAAAAAGGAGAGGTGTCCTGCCATGGTCTATGCGAATGCGGTCAGCTCCCCGCGTTTGCAAAGAACAAAATTTGGGGCGGCTGGAATTTTCCAATCCAAACGCGGCCAGCTCCCTGTGTTTGCGAAGAATAAAATTGTGCTATGACAGCAACCAGCTGCCAAGGGGAGATTTTAACAATTCGGGTCCCCGGGAATGCATTCGGGGTCCCGCAAACAAAAACAACCTGAGCTATTTGACTAGAAATGGCATTCCGGATCCAATAGAATTGACAAAAATTCCATCAAAGGTCGATTTGATAAAAAGTGGGCCCCCACGCCCAAAATTAACCTTTAGGCCAATAATTCCAAAAATGGAACACAAGGGCCGAAATCAAGTCTGGAAGCCTAGAAACCTGAACCAATGGTCCCTTTTGCCTAAACTCGACGTTCTAGAGCTAACAACGCTGACAGAATTTCCATCCGAGGTTGTCTTCTCAAAATATTGACCAAAGTCAACAAAACAAGCCCAATTGTCCTGAAAACATAGAACGAGAGGGATTTCCAAGTTGAATAGCTCCTGGATCCTGACCAAAGATCCTCCTAGACCAAAGTCCACGCCCCGGAGCTAATAGAACTGTCAAAATTTGATTCTGAGCATGTTCACCAAGAGTGTTGACTAAATTTAATGATTCAAAAGCCTAAAGCTCTAACATAAGAAACGGCCAAAAAGACCAAACAGATGTCCTGGGCACTGAACTATCGATCCCAAAAAGTCATAAATGACCTGGGGTCGCTACAGGGAAGCTCTAACAATACAAGAAAGGCGAAAAGGCATAAATGACCAGAAGGGTCATTATATCATCCACTACTAAAAACACTTTCATCCCCGAAAGTCAGGAACGAAGGAAATACTAGGGACTTAAGAATAACGGATACAAATCCCACACCACTCTCTTGGACAACCTGGGTAGCCTCCTCGACCAGACGGCACCCAACAGAACAAAACCACGAAAGGCAACCAAGCCCAATCTCTACTAGCCAAGCTAGATTCCAACCCCCTATTCCACAACTCCAAGGGCTTGCCAACCCATACTGAACCTTGAGAATCTTAACCGGAAAGCACTGATGCAACACCAAAACCAGAGAACCAACGCGATCAACACAGAGAACTCGAATCCTTAATACCACAACCATGTTTACCCAGGAAAACCATCAGCCTAAAACTCCAACTCATGAACCCGCTGATTTGCAAAACCCTTTATTCTTACCCAAAACCTATTGCACCATAATCATGAAACTTTATATAAGTCGAACACTCGAGCCACCCTCGATACATCACAAATCCACTAGAGGTCTATTGTTCCCTCTACACTCAACCACGAACGAAGTCACTTTTATACAAACTCTATCCATGTCGAGCCATATTCTACTAGCCTTTGCCAAGAAGGATAACAACCCATAGCATATCTTCAGAAACTAGAGTAACCTGTCCCAACTGACCATCAACCAATGAACGAATGCTTTGCTAACATCGAACTTGATAACTGAACTCAATTGAACAACCTATCTGAATTCAACTGAAGCTTGCACACAAAGGTTAGGAAAAACATGTAGGAACACCATGCGTTGACATAGAAACTTCCAAACTGTAGAACGAACCCAACCTCGCTGAACCATGCCAAGCCTGAATTAACTGGAAGCGAATGAACCAGGGAAACCTTGCCCAAAAGATCCAAACCAAGACCAAGCCTCTGCAAGGAGGGTGGTAAGACTACCACAAAGTCTGTAATCATCAGCTAAGCTTCAAACTCTAAGAAGTACTGCTGATACTCTGAATACTCAAACAGCATTCAGATCTAAAACCACCTTACTAGTCTTACCTCAGGAAGAAGTCCACCATGCCACAAATATTAAGCCAAAACACCCCAAAGGAAAATGAAAAAGGTACCTGGGGTTCAAGGTCGCCATCTAGCTATAGAATGTTTTGCATAAACCTTCAACTCATCTCTTTGGCTCGAATCAACCGCTCTACTGCACCAACACACAAAACCACCAACTCTAAAGCATACAAGATACTGAACTTCTAGCCCATACCAGCCGAGTCTAACCAACACTGGAACCTCACATAAAAGACAACCTCTGAAGAAAAAACTAATCAAGCTTCCAAACCCTCAGACTACAAAGGCGACCACCAACCTCAAAGTATCATTAGAACCCACAATAGCCTCGCTAGTCTGAACCCACAAAATCTGATCACACATAATCACTACCGCTGATTCTTGAACTTATGTCGTTGAGTCTGTCCAACCAAGGTAGAAGGAATCTCGTACTATCAGGAACAACGCTAAAATCTGGAATGTCTAGTCTAATTAAAAGTTATCTAAGACTGGGTGTCCAAGGCCAATAACCATTCCAAAACTAAAATAAAAAAGCTAGGTTGCCCGCACCCACTACCTCCTGGCATAAGGATGCGGCAACAAAAGAGAAACTTCCTCGAACCATCCGAAGTAGTCTGCTAAGACATGATTCTAAAATCCATCACCATTTTACCAATAAATGCTTTGACCGAACCCACGAGTAGACTAATACGCCATCGAAGAACACTAGTAGTAGTTGAGCCAACTAGCCCTGAATCCATAATTTTCCCATCCATAGATACTACCCAAACTCTGATCATTCAACAAACATAACAAGGAATCACAATTGATGCAACGAATCCCTAAAGGTAGTACTTGAAATTACCACTACCTCAATATCGTACTAGAAATAATTTTGACCTCGAGTCTATCAAAGGAAGTGGCACCATAATCTACACTTAGTCGATGCCAGTCACCAACACACAAGCCCAAGAAAACCCTCAGTTTTCACCTCGGTCAGCTATTAGAACATATACATACACACAAAGAGTCATCACCCTCCTTCGCAAACCAATAAGACCCTTTCCAAGGAAACATCGAACCTAACAAACTCTCTCTCAAATGCAACCTGGAGTTATTCCCTTAGCTTCCAAAACTCCTACCGATAACACATGATACGACGGAATGAGGGTAGGCTGAATGCCTAACTCAACCAACATGCTATAGCCCAAACCCAACCATAAGGCCATAATTCCAAATCAACCTCAACCACGATGCCATAATAAACACTTATCCAAATAGATAAAGCCAGAACTCGACCACCATGCCACAGCCAAACTCAATTCTATCAACCAAAACTGGGGAGGGCAGAAAAAAACTCATCTAAACTTAGAACAGAAGGAACCACGAAAACAAACCATACCTGCTAACTTACCAAACCCAACACTAAGGAAGGTCGATTCAGATCACCAGATAAAAGCAAAACTAACCACTGCTCACCAGCATAACCAACACCACTTGACTTAAGACAGGAGATCAAACTCCGGCACTACCACAGGTATCACACCGAACCAATGCAAGGACCTCTAGCCACGCTAGATAACGGCCTAGGCAACAACCATCTAGGACCGTTAGAAAGGAAGATCCAAAGCAAGCCTAGAACCACAATGAATAGGAAGCAAGCTCTACAAAACCTACCCACAAGCTACAACCTCGAGAAAACACCTCTCAAGGACATCTCACCCCATCCACTACTAAAAAGATATGAACTACCGAAAAACACGCGAATAAGACTACCAATTTAAATAGTAAGTAAACAAAGAAAGTAAAACACTGGAAGGGAACATTCTTCTAAGTTAATTTAGTCAATGGAGCTGCTATAGAAGAAAACTCCTCTACAATGGGTACCTAGTATGCATCATAGGCCAACCAAGCTCAGAATAATAATATATATAATCAGCTACAAGAAAGTAAATTAGCTACAGGTATCTACATAAATCTAGTTATCAACATAAAACAGAACTATCTATCTGACGGTGAAGACAATATTGATAAAATAGGTAAAAGCACTCCAAGTACACATAGATAATGCAATGCAATGTAACGAGAGATGATATGATATAGAGTATGGCTAATACAGCAAAGTAAAACCTGGTATCTGGTACCCCAGGCGCTAGAAGGAACCTCAAGCTCATTAATATATTTATTAAAAAATCTGGATATGTGCTCCTCAATTCGCCCTGAATCATGCCTCGGACTCATCAATAGGAAAGTAAAAATAGATAAAGGTTCTGAAAATGTCCCTCAAACCTGCATAATACTGGTACTTTACTTAATCTTAAAAAAATAGTGGTTAAGTAAAATCCCTAGTTTGAACCAAAAATCTCGTATTTTCTTCATTTCCAAAACCAATAGCAATGTAATGCAATAATAAGATATGATGCCATGTTTAGAGAATATTAATTCAACCAGGGTAAAACACCCTCCAAACAAGAAGACTAATCGGGCACTCCATCCGATCCACACTATGGCCTCATGCCCACAGATACACAAATATAGTAATAAAAAGGCAAAATGGGAATAAAAAACAAGTAAAAACACCTACTCTGCATCTAAAACATCCCTAAATCATTCTAAGAATTCTAGGTTAGCCACAGCACACTACAGGATACTAAACTAAGGATAAATAAGGTAACACTACTTTACAGTCTTGAAAATGGCCAATATAAGAAAAAATAGGATTTAAGCATAATTCTATCCTAAACCTAGCCTAAAGTTCATGTAACTCATAACATATAAAATCTAACTACGCAAAGTCCTAAAATAGTAAACTGTAACCTACCTCAGACCTGAATTGTAAACACAAATCATCTCTCATGTATCTTTCCCTTCTGAACAACCTCAAAATGTTGACACGCTATTAAGAACATAATCCAAGTGTTAAGATGAGAAGAATGAAACACATATTTCTATATGGATAATTGGACCAGAAATTGGGTCATAAAATGACCCTCGAGGCCCGCGTGATGGAATAGAAAAAAAATCACATTTATGTTTGCAGCGTGTTTATTAACTCGTGCCCAAAATTTGAGTGCGAACAAAACTTGTCTTGGGGCCAAAAATAGTGCCAAAGTCCACTCTAATCTCGGAGGATCACCATGCAATTGGAGAAATTAATGGAAAGGAAATGCTGAAAAGAAGGTAGAATCAACTCTAAAATAATGAGGGGACGCGAATTACCTCGAGAAGGCATGGAATTGATGGTAATGGGCAATTTCTCCTTCTTAGAAAGCTCTCAAATCGAGGAAGGTTTGTTGGAAATGAAATGAAATAAACAAGGAACTAAATTTAACTACTAGCGATTAGCGCACCTGCACTATAAAATGTCATAATTGTCGTATTGATATTGCGCCAAGACCATTGCAGAGGCAGTGGTTAGCTGAATTCCAAACCCCCATAGGTGCAGTGAATAAGCTGCAGGGGCGGCACCACAGGCGCAAACAAATAAATGCAGGGGCACCCCCTGCTGATGTCACCTAGGGCCGCAAATGTAAATGGTGATCATAGGTGAGGCAGCGCAGGTATTCCCCCAAGCACGCAGGAATTCCATACCAGATACCAAAAGCACCAGTTGCAATAACACATAACTAAAAACTCTAACTACACCCTCGGGATTCATTTGGAATCCCATGAATGCAAACCAGATATGCTACCCTACTAAAATAGACATTCTAAACTCAATGGAATTGATGAAATTCCCAGAAAAGGTCATTTTGAAGAAAAGTGGGCCCTATGCCCAAAAACTAACTTTCACCAAAATGGAACCCAATAGCCTAAAATGAGTCTGGAAGCCTTGGGACCCAAACCTAAGGTCCCTAATTCCTAAAGTCGACTTTCAAGAGCTATCAACGTTGACAAAGTTTATTATGAGGCCGTCTTCTTTGAATATTGATCAAAGTCAACTCTACAAGCCAAAAGAGTTACAAAATATGGAAATAAGCTTAAAACACAAATAAATGGCCCGAGAACTGAACCGTCAATTTTGGCAAGTCATAAATGACCTGTATCACTGTGGGAAAGCTTAAAATGCAGAAAAAGCATGAAAATCTAGAAAATGGCCTAAAGGGTCATTACATCAATACTGAAGAGGAACAAATTCACCATTTTGTGAAAAGTTTGAACACAAGGCTTCAGATTATAGCTCTGCACGTGGAATTCTCTGGCAGGTAGAGGAGATAATGGGTATGGTAGAGATCATTGGCAGAGCAGGCGAGGTGGTCACGCAACTAGTAGAGGTGGCACCCTACCCAACTGGGATAGTGGTAATACTGGCAGAGGTGGTAATTATCCCAATAGGGGTGGCGCATAGGCAGGTGGTAAGAATCATTTTTATGCCTTCTGGGCAGGATCGAGGCAAAGGCATTAGATGCGGTGATCACAAGTATTATTCTTATCTGTGACCGCATGGCTTCAGTTTTATTTGATCCTAGTTCTACTTTCTCATATATATTCGTTGGTTTTGGTGTAGGATTTGACATGGTTTGTGAATTGCTTGATTTTCCTATTCATGTGTCTACTTCATTTGGGGATTCTGTGATGGTTGATAGAGTTTTGCATGCTTGTCCTATCATGTTTGTGAGGAAAAAAACTTGGGTTGATTTGATAATTCTGAACGTGATGGATTTTGACATCATTCTAGAGATGAGTTGGTTGTCTCCTCACCATGCTATATTAAACTCTCATGCCAAGACAGTGATTGTGACTATGCTTGGGATGTATAGACTTTAGTGAGAGGGTAATTATAGCCATGCTCCCTTGAAAACAATATCTTTCCTTTGTGCCCAGAGTTTGATTAGAGAGGGGTGTTCAGCATTCTTAGCACATAATTGGGACACTAGTTCAGAGATACCAACTATTAAGTCAGTTCCTGTGGTGTGTGAGTTCCAAAAGGTATTTCCTGCCAATTAGCATGGCATTCCACCGGACCATGACATTGACTTTTGTATTGATTTAGAACTGAATATGCGTCCTATTTCTATTCCCCTTTTAGAATGGCACTGGTGAGTAGAGGGAGCTAAAGGATCAGTTGCAAGAACTGCTAGGGAAGGGATTTACCCATATGAGTGCCTCCCTATGAGGGGCTCCAGTCATTTTTATCAAAAAAAAGGATGGTAATCTACGTATGTGCATAAACTACCAGGAGTTAAATAAGGTTACAATTCGTAACAAGTATCCTCTTTCTTGAGTAGATGAACTCTTTGATAGTTAGAGGTGCATCAGTATTTTCTAAGATTAATTTGAGGTTCGAGTATGATCAGCTAAAAATTCAGCCCTGTGATAATCCTAAGACTGCATTTTGGACCAGGTACCGCCTCTATGAATTTCTAGTGATGTTGTTTGAGTTGACTAGTGCCCCAGCCACTTATATTGAATTGGTGAATAGGATATTCAATCCCTACTTGGACTCCTTTGTGATTCTCTTCATTGATGACATCTTAGTTTATTCTAAGAGTGAAGTGGATCATGAAAATCATCAAAGGATTATGTTGGGTTTATTGAAGGATAAGGAGATTTATGCAAACTTTTCCAAGTGTGAATTCTGGTTGGCTTCCTTTTCTTTTTTGGTACATGTAATTTCGAATGAGGGGGTGATAGTAGACCCCCAAATGATTGAGGCAGTTAAGAGTTGGGCTAAAAGTTCAGCCCACTTCAATTACCGAGGTTCATAGGTTTGGCCAGTTACTATTGTAGATTCGTGAAGGGATTTGCATCCACTGCTACTCATTTAACCCGGCTGACTCGGAAGTGGGTACCTTTCCATTTGTCATATGAATGTGAGAAAAGCTTCTTGGGCTTTCAAAAGCTCAAGATCTTATTGATTGTCGCTTCTATTCTTGCCTTGCCAGTGAAGGATAAGGATTTTATTATTTATTATGATGCCTTATGATCTGGTTTAGGTGTTGTGTTGATACAAGAAAAAAATGTTATAACTTATGCTTCGTAGCAATTGAAAGTGCATGAGAAGAATTATTCTACTCATAACATAGAGTTGGCTTCTATGATTTTTGCTATTCAAATATGGAGGAATTATTTGTATGGGGTTCATTGTGAAATGTTCATAGACCACCATAGTTTGCAACATGTGTTCACACAAAAGGAATTGAACTTGAGGCAGCAGAGGTGGATTGAGTTGCTCAAGGACTATGATATCACCATCCTGTACTATACAGGTAAGGCTAATGTAGTAGCTGATGCTTTGAGTAGGAAGACTGAAAGTAAGGGTAGCTTAGCTTATTTAAAGGCTACTAGAAGTCTGTTGGCTGGAGAGATTCACACTCTAGCTAATAGTTTCATGAGTCTTGAAATGTCTAAGAGGGGTGGATTATTAGCATGTGTTGAGGCGAGGTCCTCATTTCTTGAGCAGATTAAGGCAAAACAATTTGAGGATGCTAAGTTGAGTAAAATTTGCAAAAAAAATTTGCAGGGTGAGGACAAGGAGGAAATAATCTATGTTGAGAGTGTTTTTTGAATCAAGGGGCGAGTTTGTGTGCCCCGTGTGGATGATTTAATTCCTCCTATTTTAGTAGAGGCTCACTGTTCAAAATATTCCATACATCCCAGTGTGACCAAGATGTATGGTAATTTGAAGCAACACTATTGGTGGGGTCGAATGAAAAAAAGATATAGTAGATTTTGTGGCTAAGTGTCAAAACTTCCAACAAGTAAAGTATGAGGACCAGAATACTTGTGGTACTCTATAGAGAATGCCTATTCCTGAATGAAAGTGGGAAAGGTTAGTCATAGATTTCTTGGTTGGCCTTCCCAAGACTTTGGAGAAGTACGATTGATATGGGTTATTGTGGATAGACTAACAAAGTCTGTACACTTCATTCCAGTTCATGTGACTTACAATACGGCAAAGTTGGTCAAGGTGTAACTCAAGGAAGTTGTTCAGTTGCATGGGTCCCTATTTCTATTATTTTGGATAGGGGTACCCAGTTTACTTCTAATTTTTGGCAGAAGTTGCATGAAGAGTTTACTACAAGGTTGGACCTTAGTACAACATTTTACCCTTAAACCAATGCAAAGTCTGAGTGGATGATCCAAGTAGTGGAGGACATGCTTTGGAAGTGTGTGATGTATTTCAAAGGTCATTAGGACTAATATCTATCATTTGCAGAATTTGCATATAACAATAGTCTATTATTTGAGCATAGATATGGCTTTGTTTGAAGTATTATAGGGGAGAAGGTGTAGATCTCCCATTGATTGGTTTGATGTGTTTGAGGTAAGACCGTGGGGTACTGATCTTCTGAGAGACTTTATGGAAAGGGTAAAGTTCATCTAAGAGAATCTCCTAGTGGCTCAAATCAAAAAAAGTATGTGAATAGGAAGGTGAGAGATATGCATTTTATGAAAGGTGAGCAAGTGTTTCTCAAGGTCTCACCCATGAAGGGTATCATGAGATTTGGCAAACATGGTAAACTAAGTCCAAGGTACATTGGACCGTTTGAGATTCTTTAGAGTGTGGGGATGGTGGCCTATAGATTGGCTCTGCCTCCGAGTTTGTTGTGAGTTTATCTCGTGTTTCATGTATCGATGCTTAAGAAGTACCACAGAGATGGTTATTGTATTATTCAATGGGATTCGGTCCTATTAGATGAAAAGCCCTCATATAAAGAGGAAGTTGTTGTGATTCTTGATAGAGATGTTCAAAAATTAAGGACTAAGGAGATTGTGCTCGTGAAGGTCAAGTGGATGAACCTTCCTGTTAAGGAGGCCACTTGGGAGACTGAAGCAAACATGTGTAGCAAGTACCCACATCTGCTAACCAATTCAGGTAACTCCTGATTTTTCCCTTTTACTTTTTGTTGTCCTTCTAGGATGAATGATTGTTTTATTGGTCTAATGTAACGACCGAATTGATCATTATGGTTTGATTGGGGTGTAAGTGCCCGATGAGTTTTCCCTAAGTTGAGAGTTGATAAAATCTCAAGCTTGGGTGAGTTTTGAGAGAAATATGGTGTTATGTGCTTAAGTGGCAATTCTTGATTTGTGATATAATGTTTGATGTTGTGGTATTTCATGGTGGATAAACAAGTGGTATAGGGTCCGATAGGAAGTTTCAAGATGGTAAAGAGTTTATTAAACTCCGGTTATGGTGGTTACCATGTCAAGATTGATCTGTGTTTTCTAAAAATCAAGGTTGTATTGTTAAATGGGGAGTTTTGATGAGTCTTCAAGATTCTGTTTTTGTCATTGTTGCAGTGCAGTATTTGTATCCATAGCGAGTCCATCATAGCAAACAAGTTCCACCATAGAGGGCCTGATGAGTTGTTAGAGCCTATCATAGTGAGCCAAGTCTCTTCACAGTGGTCTCACCGTAGAAAGAAAAGGATCACCATAGCGTGAGATGGGAGGCAGATTGCTTGTTAAGTCCGATTTCAGAGTATTATTTCCCAAAACTTAAAGTATCATTATACAACTTCTAGGTGACAATTTTCCTCTTGGGCTAGATGATTTTTATCATACCCAAGATTACCCCCTGGACGTAACACGGGACCTAAGACCACAAGTGATCCCAAGATAATCTTTGGCCTTAACATGACATAAACATAAGCAACATGAACAAATAAACATAGCGGAAGCTTAATTGAACTCGGAAGCATCAAATATATATAGTAAATGAGTCTGGGAATGACAATTTGAAGCACTAAATACTACTACATGTCTATATCTGAAAATCCTCTAAACTGATAAGATGAGTTTCTGGGACAAGAGCCCAAGCTAACTTCAAATAATGAAAGTAAAACAAAAAGCTAGACAAAACTCATAAACAACCCTCAAATGATGAGGATTCACCAACTGTGACTGAAAATCTTGCTGGGTTTAGTAATGAATTTGAGAGCGAGTGTGTGAATCTACATCATGATAAGATGTAGCACAAGAAGGTATGCTATCAATACAATGTAATGTTCTGAGTAGGTGAGATATGCATGAATCATAGTATAATATACTTGAAAGCATACATAAGACTGAAATCATGCAATAATAGTAAAATTGTGATGTAATGACTCAAAGCAATATCATAAGTTGATAACTTGTTCATAAGTATAAATCATAAGTAGTAAATCTGAACTTGAAAGCTAAGATTCATATACATTCAAATACTTGAAAATTGTTTCGTATGGGAGTTTCTTGTAACTGGCATAGCCCATGTGAGCTACATGGAATCCAACTTTTGTACCCTAGTTGGCAGAGTTGTTTTGTACCTTACTGGGGTAATAGTACATATTTAGAGTGGAACCACTATCATGAAACCATTGGGCAAAATAAGCTACCTGCCAATGTAGTTCTGGACTTGGGTTATCTGGAACCCTTGTCAGTTCGGTGCTAAATACTACCCCCAAAATATACATATAGCACATACATAACATGTGACATATCTTGAGGTCAAAACTATTCATAAATAATGTGAACATATCTGGATGTCATTCTATTCATGAAAACATAATTCTTGAATGAAGATTAAATAAGTTGAGTTTAGAGAGAAAGAGCTACAATCCCTACCAACTGAATTCTAAAAGCTAAAGTACTGGAACAATGACTGAGTTCTAAATGAAATAGGACTGAACTGAATTCATAAAACATGAATGCATACTAGGAGCATGATAATAACTAATGGAACATATTAAGGAGGAAACTATTACCTCAAGCTTAAGCTAGAGTGGGAGGGAAGAGGTGAGTGTACTTGGACATCATAGCTTCTTCTGCTTCCGAAGTAGCTCCGTCGGCTGACTGGTTCCTCTAAAGAACTTTCACCAAAGCGACATCCTTTCTCAACTTGCAAACTTGAAGATCAAGAATATAAACTGGAACCTCTTCATAAGTGAAACTATCCTTCACACCCACACTCTCTAATCATTCAAATGAGGCCGGATCACTAGCACACTTCTTCAACAAGGATATATGAAAGACTGGGTAAACCGCTGCTAACTCCAATGGCAACTCTAACTCATAAGCCACCTTACCAACTCTCCTTAGAATCATGTAAGGACCTATATACTGGGGACTAAACTTACCCTTCTTACCAAATCTCATTACACCCTTCATAAGTGAAACCTTCGGAATACCCAATCATCAACCTCAAACTCTAAGTCTCTTCTTCTCACATCTGCATATGATTTTTGTCAACTCTGGGCAGTCTTCAACCTCTCCCTAATGAGCTGAATCTTCTCCATAGTCTCATGGACTGAGTCTGGGCCTATTAATGATGCTTTACCTACCTCAAACCATCCTATAGGTGATCTACACCTCCGCCCATAAAGTGCCTCATATGGAGCCATCTGAATGCAAGAATGAAAACGGTTATTGTAGGAAAACTTTATAAGAGGAAAGTGATCATCTCAATTACCTTTAAAGTCGATCACACAAGCCATCAACATATCCTCTAAGGTCTTGATGGTACGCTCTTCCTGGCCGTCTATTTGCGAATGAAATATTATGCTGAGATTCACTTGAATACCAAGGCATTTCTGAAACAACATCCAAAACTGAGATATAAACTGAGTACCCCTATCTGAGATGATAGAAAGAGGAACCCCATGCAATCTGATTAACTCACGTATGTAGAGCCTGGCATAATCCTCCGCTGAATCAGTAGTCTTGACAGCTAAAAATTGGACTGACATAGTCGTCCTGTCCACTATCACCCAAATAGAATCATGTTGTCAGCGAGTACATGGTAAACCTATAATGAAGTACATATTGATTACTTCCCACTTTTAAGGTAGAATATCGATATCCTAATCCATACCTCTTGGTCTTTGATGCTCTACATTTACCTGCTAGCAGTTGGGAAACTTAGCCACAAAATCTGCAATATACCTCTTCATGTCATTCCATCAGTAAACTTCTCATAGGTCACGGTACATCTTTGTGGCACATAGATGAATAAAATATTGGGAGTTGTGAGCCTCTGTTAAAATTCACTGTCTCAACTCATCCACATCGGGAACACATAACCGACCTTGATAGCGAAGCACACCATCTCCCTCTTGTGAGAAAACCTCTACTCTCTACTAATGGACAGCACCCTTCTACTGATGCAAGATGGTATCACTATCTTGTTTCTCCTTCATCTCAACTACCAAAGAAGATTCTGACCCATTCAAAACTATAACAGCACTATCTGCAGGCGAACCCCTAAACAAGAAAGCCTATGAACATCCTTAGCTAACTCCTTATTTCCTTCCTCAACCTTTGATACACTACCCATAGACAATCTACTAAGTGTGTTGCCACTACAATAGCCTTACTCAAAAGGTAAAGCACACTCATGTTGTAATCCTTAAGAAGCTCAAGCCACCTTCTCTGATGAAGATTTAACTCCTACCTAGTGAACACATACTGGAGACTCTAATGGTCAGTAAACACATCCATATGGACACCATACAAATAGTGCCTCCAAATATTTAAGGCAAAAATGACTGTTGCTAACTCAAGATCATGAGTCGGATAGTTCTTCTCATAAATCTTATGTTGTCTGGAAGCATAGGTGATAACCTTACCAAGCTGCATTAGAATGAAACCTAAGCCAACTCTAGATACATCACAATACACAATGAATCCATCTAAACCCTCTAGTAGAGCCAAAACTAGAGTTGTGGTCAATCTAGTCTTCAATTCCTGGAAGTTCCTTTCACATCGCACCACTGAAACTTAACCTTATTCTGAGTTAATCTGATCAATAAGGTTTCCATGGATGAAAACCCTTCAACAAATCTTCTATAGTGACCAGCTAAGCCAAAAAAACTTCTAATGTCTGTCAGAGAAGTGGGTTTACGCCAGTTCTTTACTGCCTCTATTTTCTGCGAATCCACTCGAATACCATCACAGGACACCACAAGACCCAAAAAAGCAACTAACTGCAATCAGAACTCACACTTACTAAACTTAGCAAACAACTAGCGACCCTTGAGAGTCAGCAGTACAACCCTCAAATGGTTTACATGCTCGTCTACACTCGGGAATAGACAAGAATGTCATCTATAAAGACAATGAAAAATATGTCTAAGTACTGTTTGAACACCCTGTTCATTAAGTCCATAAAAGCTGCAGGGGCATTCTTTAGTCCAAAATACATGACTACAAATTCATAATGACCATACCAAGTTCTAAAGGATATCTTGGGAATGTCACATTCTCTAACTCTGAGGTGATGATAACCGGATCTGAGATCAATTTTGGAGAAGTAACGGCACCCTGAAACTGGTCAAACTAGTCATCAATCCTAGGGATGGGATACTTATTATTGATTGTGACCTTGTTCAATTGATGGTAGTCAATGCACATTCTAAGAGAACCATCTTTCATATGCACGAAGAGGACTGGAGCACCCTATGAAGGGATATTGGGTCTGATAAAACCATTCTCTAAAAGGTCTTTCACCTGATCTTTTAGTTCCTTAAGCTTTGCTGGAGCCATTCTGTAAGAACGAATAGATATATGTTGCGTATCTGGAAAAAGGTCTATCCCAAAGTAAATCTCCTGCTCGGGAGGGACTCCGGCCAGATTCTCAGGAAATACTACAGGAAATTCACTTACTATTGGAACTGACTGGAGAGATTAGGCTTTAGATTAAGAATCCATAACCTGAACTGTATGATAGACGTACCCTTTAGAGATCATTTTTTTAGATTTGAGATAAGAGATGAAATGACCTTTCAATGTTGGAGGACTACCCTGCCATTCTAAAATAGGTTCATAGAAAACTGAAATTTTATGACTCTAGTTCTGCAGTCGACTAAGGCATAACAGGAATGTAGCCAATCTATGCCAAGAATGATGTCAAAAAAATTTCATGTCTAATTCTACTAAATCTGCTGAGGTGACTCTATGAAGGACTGAAACTGGGTATTTTTTGTATACCCTCTTAGCTAGGACTGACTTAACTGACTTACCAACTGTAGTGGATACATAGAAGGGTCCTAGGAGTTGTTCAAGACTGACTCCAAACTTGCAAGAAACATATGGGGTCATAAAAAAAATAAAGCCCCTAAGTCTAACAATACATAAACATCAACAGAGAAGACTTATAGCATACCAGTGACTACATCAGGTGAGTCCTCTTTGTCCTAGAAAGATGACATAGCATAGTGATAGTTCTGGCACTAACCTCTACTTGTGCCAGAAGTGGCACCCTGCTGAGTTGGGAAACCTGCTGGAGCTACTGAAGTAGTAACTTGAGCCTTGCCACCTCCATTGTTCTGTCTGGATGAGAGGCAATACTTAATCCTATGACCCATATGTCTGCATCCAAAACATCCACCTATGCAATAGCAACACTCTCTGGGGTGATTCTTACTACACTTGTTTCAAACAGCATAAGAAGTCCCTTTCACCATATTTCCTTGAGAATGAGAGTCTGTCTCTCTAACTGTCTGATCATGCCTGGGTTTTTGTGCTGGGGAAGGAGCACTAGCTGATGATAGCACTAGTCTTGATGAACACTTCTAAAATAAAGATCGGTGTCCACCTCCAGACCTTTGATGACTAAAATCCAAATCCTCTATTTTATCCCTCTTGTTCTCCCTTGACCACTTCTTTAGTTTATCCTCCTCAATCTGTTGAGCATGGGTCATGAGCCTGGTGATATCCATATCTACCAATAACATAGCCATCTTGCATTCTTTCTTCACCAAGTTGGATACCACAAAAACAAACTTACTCATCCGATCCCTTGGCTCAGCCACTATAGCTAGAGCATACCTAGAGAGATAAGTGAACTTCAACCCATACTCTTGGACTGTGATTGATACTTGCCTCATATTCATGAACTCTTTAGCCTTAGACTTTCTAAACTCCCTTGGGAAGAACCTAACCAGAAAAGCCTCAACGAAGCACTCGCAAGTCACAGGAGCTGCATTTCTTCCCCTACCTTCCTTCAACTGAGTGTACCAAATGTGAGCCAAATCCTTGAGCTGGTAGGAGGCTAGCTCAACACTTTCAGTACCGATCACCTGCATCACCACAGAATCTCTTTCATCTCATCAATGAAATTTTATGGGTCTTCACCCATCTTAGACCCCAAAAACTCTGGCGGGTTCATACAAACAAAATCTCTAACTCTGGCAGCAGTTGTCCCACTATTTGGGTTAGCAAGAACAGGCACCTGCTGATTAGCCTAGTTGGTCATCGCTTGAGCTGACATCTGGATGGGATTACGATATGCAACATTTATAACCTCATGGTCTGGGACTTGAGAGTTAGGATTATAGGAGTTGGCTCTGCGAGGAGGCATGATATGAAACACATAAAGAACGGATTAGAAAGGATAAATAGAGTTAGACATTATCGCACGATAAAGTACATGAAAGAAGTTAAGATTTCCCTAAAACATCTTGTAGCCTCCCTTTTATAAGTGTGGCGTGCTTCACACCCATGAAAAAGACTCTACTTAACATGGCTTTCAGACATCCTAGGACCCTTGAACCTGATGCTCTGATACCAAGTTTGTCATGCTCCGAGACTACCTCCTAGACATAACACGGGACCTGAGACTACAAGTGATCCCAAACTAAATTTTGGCCTTATCATGACTTAAAGATAATCAACATTAACAAATAAACATAGCGTAAGCTTAACTGAAATAGGAAGCACCAAATCTATATAGTAAATGAGTCTGGGAATAATAATCTGAAAGACTGAATACTATTGTTTGTCTATGTCTCAAAAGCCTCTAAACTGATAAGATGAGACGCTAGGACAAGATCCCGAGCTAACTCAAAATACTGAAAAGAAAACATAAAGGTAAACAAAATTCATAAACAGCCCTCGAATGATGAGGACTCACCAACTCTGACTAGAAATCCTGCTAGGTCTAGCCATGAGTCTGAGAGAAAGTGCCTAAATCAACATCATGATAAGATGCATTATAAGAAGGTATGCGAGCAGTACTATGAAATATACTGAGTAGGTGAGATATGCATGAATCGTAGTAAAACATACTTGAAAGCATACGTAAGACTAAAATCATATAATAATATTAAAACAGTGATGTAATGACTCAAAGAAATGTCATAAGCTGAAAACATGTTCATAAGCATAAATCATAAGTAGTAAATCTGAACTTGAAAGCTAAGAGTCATATACATTCAAATACTTAAAAACTATTTCATGTGAGAGTTTCTCGTAACCAATATAGACCATGTGAGCTACATAAAATCCAACTTTTGTACCCTAGTTGGCATAGATGTATTGTACCTTTCCAGGGTACTAGACCATGTTTAGAGTGGAACCACTATCATGAGCCTATTCGGCAAAATAACCTACGCTGGCAACATAGTTCTAGACTTGGGTTATTTAAAGCCCTTGTCTGCTCAGTGCTAAATACTACTCCCAAAATATACATATTGCTCATACATAACATGTGGACATATTTGGATGTCATACTGTTCATGAAAACTTAATTTTTGAAGTCATGTTATCTGAACATGCCAATTTTGCTGAAAAACATATAATAAAGCCAAATCATGCTAAATTAATTCTCACAACATGGGTTTAAGAAATACTTGTAAAAACTCATGCTAAATCACGTATTTAAGAGTAGAAATCATATATTGATACAAATAAACTAAATTCACAAGAATTTCATAACTTGGGCAAGAACCCTAGTTTTCATAATTTTTATAAATCAAAATAAAACTTGAAGTTTTGGGTATAAGGGTGAAAGGAAACCCTCATTGAATACCCACATACCTGGACTTGAATACTTTCTTACCTTAGAACTTATGGATGGAGAATTGGGAAAGAAACCTAGGTCTTGAAGCTTGAGAGAAGAACATTTTCCTTGTTTCTGATGTTGGAACGTAAGAATGAGAAGAGAATTTCCTAAGTGTGAATAATACCCTTCTAATTAGGCCTAAACTGACATGGTTTAGGACTTAAAAGAGTGGGAAAATATCGGAATACCCCTGAATTAAAATTAGAAGTTATAGAAACTTACCCCCGGATGGTCCTGTCTGACGGCCCGTCTGACCTACCACAACCCGTTGCACAGGACCACTGGGATGGGACTGGCTAGGTTGGTCCATTGCCTCTTTCCCACGGCGGAGGCTGATGGCCCGTGGTAGCTCCTACGGTGTGTCACCTTGCCATCGGCTTGGGGTGGCTGGCTGAGCCCCGGGTCGATTCCCATGGCTCATGGGACTTTCCACAGCACGTAGCCAGCCCATCGTGGCTGAAAAAGTTGATGCAGTTCCCAGGGCTGGCCCGATAGGACATCATGCCTCGCTTTGCCTATGGTACGTGCTCGTGGGACCTAGAAGTTACAGAAAACTACTGAGTTTTTTGAGTCTAACGTAGGTTCAAATTCTGGGGTGTTATAATTTTCCTTCATTAAGGTAAGTAATTTATTCCTGTTATCAACGTTGGAATGAAAATTTATGGTGGAATTGTGAGTTTAGATACCTAAAAGTATGAAAGGTAAAAAAAACCTATGGGTAGGTGTAATTTCATCTAGGATTGATCCTAGAATGCTATTCAATACATCCAAGCATGAATTTGATAGTTCTTAACATGTTTTGAATGAATTAGGAACCTTGAGTTCCATAATGGTGTGACATTTGGCATTAAAATGGCTTAAAAAGGGGAGATTTGATTTCAAACCCTTGAATATTGATTATATGAATAATGTGGGGATAGGTGGTGATTAATAACACTTGAGAAATGCTATAGACCTCAAATAGGGATAGAGTTAGTGGGTTGAATTTTCAAGACTAGAATTGAAAGAGTAAATGATTAATTACTCTTGAACTTGTTAATTGTAGACTTGGAACATATTGAGGGGTTAAGTAAAGGAATGAATTCGGTGATTGAAATTGCTTTAGTTGAGAAAACTTCACTCGAGGTAAGTTAAGGTTTAATTGGAGTTGAGACTTGTTTTAGTGCTTGTATATTGTGAAGTAGGTGACTTGTGATTGACTTTCGAACATGTTTGAATTGATGATTGTGATCATGTAACTGCTTGAATGAATAAGCTATGTTTACATTATGAACTTGATTTAAAGAACTTGAAATGATAAAGTGAACGTGTGATTAGGGTACAGTATTATCGTAAGTGATAGAGATTGGAACCATAAATTCATATTTGTTAAGGGGTTGAGTACCTAGCCAGTACCAATATTGTTGATATTATTATAGAGCAGGTACCACTAGTTGGTATCGGTATTGATATTGATTTTATTGTTATTAAACGGTTACCACGAGTCTGTACGACACATAGACCCTGGTGGGTCCCCTGCAGGTCATGGATAATCAGAAAGAAATAAGTTCCTTTAGCATGTGTGTATACATTTACAGTTACTTTTACAATGTCACTTGATATTGTGAGTTAGAAAGGAATATTGTGATGAAACTAAGGGTAATGAGTACATTTGTGAAGGTTAGGTTGACTTAGATCCCCGTGTGATGAGACTATGAAAGTGTAGGAACTTGAATTGCTATTATGATATTCATTAACTTATATGATTTGTTATAGACTTGGTAGGCTTAGCTTGAGGTGATTATTTGTTGACTGAACTACTTGCTATGTGTTGAATTCCATTTTTCTTGTTATATGATTTAACCGCATACTTGTACTAAACTGAGTTGGCATATGATACCTCCCAGTACATAGTGGTTTATACTGATACTACCTTGTACTCTTCTTTTGTTGAGTGCAGACCGTGTTCTAGAGGCTCAGACGCGACCTCACCTCTAGCTAGGACTGTTGATTTATGATCCAAGGGTGAGCATTACATCTCAAGCTGCCATGGATCCTCATCTAGATCATTGTCCTACTTTCGGATGATGAAAAACTCTCTTTTGTTTTGTAGTTTTGGATATCTTAGACATTTGACTATGTTTAGAGTTCTTGTACGATGACTTTTTGGTCTTGGAGAGTTGTAATAGATAGTTGAATATTTCCACACCTAATATTTATTTAGTTTTCAACTATCTTCGTTTAATTAAAGTTGATTTGTTATTTTTTGTCTAAAATTGGTTAGTCTTGGGTTGAGTCTTGGATTGAATAGTTCTCCCACCGGAGGATTAGTGTGGGTATCAATCACGACCATTTGGGTTGTGACAGTCACCAAGATATGCAAGTTCTTCTCCTCTATTGACTTGGGCGTAAGACACAATATCATTTTATTGACACAAATATGCCTAGTAGCGCCAGAGTCTATCACCCAGTCACTCACATAGGCCACAATATTCCCTTGGAAAATGATCAAAATTATAATATCATCTGTTTTATCCAAATTTATTTTTTACTTAACAGGATTGTCAATTTTTTCAACTCTTTTCATGAAGGTTGTATTAAAGATTTTGGGCTTGTAACCATATTTTTTTTCATCAAAAAAATAGACATTATAGTATAATTATATATCTTATCAGCATAATTTCAAAGGATGAGTAATTTGGTGAAGACAATTATAGTTGAAAATATAACAAGAGTAGAATTATCAATACCAAAAGTTTTATCGAGTAGCCATCATATGCAGTCAAAGCACTCAGTGTATGTTCACTCAATCACGCCACTAATATTGTATATTGCACTCTTTGATACACCACAGAGTATCAAAATTATCAAGACCAAAATCACAACTTTTTTTGGTAAAAATTTATGCAGCACTTGCACCTCACTCTTATAGTATAACATTCAACAAAGTTGTGCTTTTCGTGATCCATGATGATAAAATTAGAGAATATCCTTAAGATTATTGGAAATCTTATTGTACAATCATGGAAATAACAGAATATTCTCAAAAGCTTGAGGCGTGTATGACACTGTCCTTAAAGATATTTCACTGGTAAGGTGCATCTCCTAGGATTCAACAAGATCTTCTAGTATAAACTAGGATCAGGACTAACAAAGCTTATATAAAACAGACCCAGGAAAATAGAAATCAAAAGAAGACGAAATCGTAGTTGTTTTTCACTGCTTCTAATAAGAGAGGATGAGAAAATTACTTCTAAGTGAAGAAGACTGCCAACATTCAAACAATTGGAATAAAGAGTATCAATGCCATAAAGGCTTCTATTGAAGTTAACTGAAGAGGACAATGAAGACTAATTAAAGGATAAAGGAACGTTGGGCAACAAGCTTCTGTTTGACCAAAATATAGACCTTTTTCTTTTGAGATAAAGTTAATTATTTTTCTCACAAAAAATATAAGAATGTATTCGAATAGTTAGAACTTTGAACGATGTACAGAGCTTTAAAAGATGATAGTTCTTAAATTTGTGTTTTTTGCTGCAAAAAAAGAATACTTTGGTGTATTAATAATTTGACAATATTGATAGACGACTTTGGTTGAGTCGAGTTTGAGTTATATGATACATTTCTCATTGGTTTCATTCATGAATGAAAGTTTGATTTGCCAAAAAATAAGTCGAGTTTGAGTCAAAGAATCATTCAGTGCTATCCATCATCTGCAAGGCACTGCTATCATCTCCATTACCAATTCCAACATTGATATCACATAACAATTGTTCTTGCTTTTCACATTCGTTATCTAGCTTCATTTGCCACAAAAAAAAAAATTAAAATCCTGTAGATTTGATTCGATTCAGAGTGTGCTTTATCATGTGCTATGAATCTATGAAGAGCTCCAAGAATCTCCACAACACTGAAACCATGGAATTTTTCCACTCCTTGAGTATCCATTGCTTCTCTCATAGCTCTTGCTTCATCCCAACGCTTTTTAAGCGCATATACATTTGATAACCCAACATATCTACCATCATCTAATGGCTACAAGTCGATAAGCTTTTCCCCCACTATTTCTACAAGATCCAACTTTCCAAATCGACGAGCTTGTTCTTCGAAACAAGAGAAAGATAGAGGCATGAGAGAGAGAGAGAGAGACAGAGAGTACTTCTAGAGGAAGTACCTCATTTATCCCTTAGTTAAGCGTCTTCATTAATTTTTTTAAGTTTTCTAGTTGAAGGATCAATACCACTCACATGATATAATTGAAGGTTAATAGTGTTAAGTTAGATAACAGAAGGATCAAAATCAGAATATAGCATAAACACAAGGATTAAAAGTGTCATTTTTCCTAAATTAAAACATTCTTGCATTATATTGAGTTATTGTATTATTGTATTTTCACCTTGAGTTTTATTTTTCTGAACTCTCAATACACCATACTTAATGAATAATAGGGGTTATCTTTTCAAAAGAGGTGGGTACAAAGGGACCATGATGAGCTTAAATTTCATAATGTTGATCTCACTGAGTGGTAGCAAAACAGACAACAAATGGATGGAAAATGGCATTTGCATTATTACTTCTCTTAAGAGTCATATTAAGGGTGTGTCGGTATGGAGGAAAATATTTTTTTATTTTCTTATGTTCGTTTGGTTAAAAATTCTGAAAAATATTTTCTTTAGGAAACAAGCTCCTTGAAAATAAGGAAAATGACTTCCTTAATGAAAGTAGAGAAAACAAGTGGCATTTTCTCCTCCCACTCTCAAAACCGCCTACCCCCACCCAACCCACACCTATCCCCACCCGTACCCCGTACCCCGAACCCCACCTACCCTCACCCCCACCCATACCCCAATTTTTTAAAATATTTTTTGTACCCCACCCCACCCCACCCCCACCCACCCCCAATTTTTTTCTAAACTTTTTTAAATTTAATTTTAGTTTTTAAATTTTTTTTACCCCACCTACCCCCCTCCTCACCCCATCACCACCTCCCCCCCTCCCCTCCCCCACTTCCCCACCTCCACCCCACCGAACCCTTACCTTTTTTTAATTTTTTTTCTACACTACCCCACCTACATCCACCACCCCACCTATCCCCACTCCACATACCCCACCTTACCCCCAACCCATCTACCCCCACCCCCACCTACCGCACTCCACCCCACCACCCACAACCCCCTGCCTTGCCCCTCCCCCATCACAATATATATCACTTTACCCTTACCCTTTCTCATTGTTTTGTGTTAGATATATACAAATGCTTTTAGAATAATACTTTTTACTTGCGTACGAAACATAAGAAAATAAGTAAGAAACAACTTGTTTTCCTAGAAAATGTTTTCTTAAAGTATATTTTCCATGGAAAATATTTTCCTCCAAACCGAACACACCCTAATTGTTGCTTTCCTAAAATTTTGCTGAAAGCATCCCTGATGGCTATATTCTTGTTTTTGTTTAATTAATTATGACAAACACAGGGCTGAATTGTGTTTTTTTTTTCCAAGATTCCGTGGGAGTACTATGATTTTCATGGTTGAAGTAGTTATCTTCTCCTCATGTTCCAAGGACAACTATCACCTTTACTTATATACAATATGATTCATATTAATAAACCACTCCTACCATTTTGAATCTCCTACTATACAATGAGTATGCTACAAGCAAGAGACTGTTGGTATTCCTAACTAGTCAAGAAGCAGAGCCCTCGGATTCTTGAATATCCAATTCATGTTCAGCAACAATGATGCAAGAATCAACCTCCAAAGACGATGAGGTAGTGTTCCTGTCCTTGAAGGTGTCTTTGGGTGAATTAAGCATGTCAACTGTACACTGAACATCAGGTGTTATTCCCACTTGATCGATGTCGTGAAGTGCTGGAGACAAATACTTGGCTACTGTAACAAATAGAGCTGATCCGTCGTGCAACTGTGTAACACTCTGCATCAAAGACAATTGGATTTCGTAAAAGAGGAGATTTATAAGCAAAACAGGGATAAGCCCATATCATAATTGACAAATTGGCAAGGGAAAATCATATGCTTACAGTAACCAACCACTACTTGTAGATAGGAAAATTATATTGAGCAAACGTAGTACAACTCAAGAATGCAAGATTAAGGGAAAAGAAACTCAAAAGCTTTTGAATAAGTTCACATTCCATCTAGGAGATTAATATAATAATAATTTTGACTGCAATGCGACATGTTATGGAGGCGTCAAATCCAACAGAAAGTTAAACAGGTAAGATAATCAACAGGTTCAAAGAGGAATTTAGAACACTAGTGGGTAGCTTTTATATATAGATTGAGAAGGGTTAGTAACCGTCCAATGTTCCAGCCAAACCTGTATCTTTCCTTTCCCAAAAGTCTTATGCCCGACAAGGATTGCACGGCCATTATCATGGAGTGCCCCAGCCAGAATCTCACTAGCACTTGCACTTCCCTCATTCACCTGTTAGAAGGAAATCAAAGGCATAAATATTTCTTCAACAACTAAATCCCTCAGCTCAAATAAATTTGTCAAGTAATACTAAGTTGAAGAAAATTGTGATATAGTATGAGAAGGATATTCTTAAACTTACAAGGACGACGAGTGGATCACGTGTTACAGCATGTCCATTGACCATGCTAATTGGTGCCATATTTCCATCTCTGTCAATAGTGTTCACAAGTGTCTCATCGCCGTCTAGCCATATCTGGGCAACATCTAACCCAGCCGTAACCAGACCTCCCTGCATAATTTATAAGACAGACATTTGAGATGACAAAGGGAGAATAGATTAAGTATGAGAGTACACAAGTCGAAGAGAAGAGGTTTAAGGAACTTGCAGGATTATTCCGAAGATCTAATATATATGATTGCACACCCTGATTTTCCATATCCTGAATTGTGTTTTCCATGTCCATAGCAGCAGACTGTTACATTAAAAACATGCAAGTCTTTACTCAATATAGGCAAAGAAATTCATTTTGTTTTTTCATTTGAAGATGAAGGAAAGTGAATGATCTATGACTCGTTAACTACCTGAGAGAAGCTTGACAACTTTACATATCCAGTTTTCAAGAGACGACCATCAGGCATTTTATGAGGGATGATGGCACTGGATATTGGTGAAAGCTTAATCACTTCACGAGGTAGTTTAACCTTAAAAAATTAAGCAATGTTAACAAAAATAATTAGGAATTCGATAAATTATGAATTTAGATAACAGGAAATAGCTAGGTGCATGTACGTGATAAAACTTTCACCAAAATATAATAAGCTATTGTCATTTCTTCTTGCAGATATCGTACCTCTTGGTAACGGGACACTCCTACACCATTACTCTGGTCAAGAGAAGAGCAGAAAAAAGTGTTAACTTAGAGTTAGAAAGAGCATTCACCTCTACTGAAGGATAGCGAAATTTTCTACTTGCCTATAGAGATGAAGCAATTATTTTCGTTCCTGACAGAGAGTTTCAAAATAAAGAGAATGGACACGTATGCAAAAGAATCAGGCAGAAAAGGCCGTTGTACAGATAATTTCTGATGAGGTGGTTGTGGATGTTGAAATAAGATTGTTTACATAAATTAATGTGTTGTAAAAAAGTTTCAGTTGGCTCAACGGAAGGGGACAAGCTTACTCTGTGAACTTTGACTGTAACAGTTGTACCAGCACGGCCCCTCAGTTTTTGAGCTGCTGTTTCACTGTCAACTCCATCAAGTCTCTCACCTGAAGAAATCAGGCAAAATTCAAGTTCTAATCCAGCTGTTTTATGTGGTTTCTGTTTAAAGGACACGGAGGAGTGCACTGTTTGTTGATCGTGGTTTTTACTCTCTTTTTTAAAGTGATTTACGACATTGATGCTCACTAACAAAAGTTCTGGAGTTGCCTTTTAGGGAACAGGTTCATCATCAAGAAAGGTTTTCACTGCATTATGGGCAGTGATTTTATGTTCTATACAATTATATATATGTCTGAGAGCCCCTGAGCAAGCGTTGTACAAGAACATAAACAAAGTGTACCAATAAGCTTATATTGAGTAACTGCTGGTATATAAATCTAAGCACTTCTCTGAATTTGTTCATCAATTCACAACTTCTATCAATGGATTACCCCAAAGTAGTAAACAATGAGTAGCAGACAGAGAATTTACTCCATCGAACTAAAGTAGGATATAGAACTAGTAACATGAATTGGTATAGAACTGGTCAGATATATTAGCTCATCATTGAAACCTATAGACATTTGGAAGAGGAGATAATGTAAAGCTATGAGATGACAAACAAACTTGAACGCAAGAAAAGGTTTTTAGGTGCCACTCTGTGAACCGCACTCATATAGGATAAGGACCATTCTCACACCTTGGACTATCAAACTTTCAGAAGAAAACTTATATTCTTTAAACAGGACAGCAATGCTTCTGCATTCTTCCGACTAACTGCATTTAGGAAAACTCTATTACTCCACAGGAGGGTAGATCAATTATTTGAACTTTAGTCAACATCTGTAAGCCAATAGGTCATTAGCTTGCTAAGTTCTGCAGATAAAAAAAATAGTTTGACTAATAAGTACCATTTATCTCAAGCAATTCATCTCCTTCATGAATACCAGCACGTGCAGCTGGGCTATTCTCCACACAGGACAAAACAACCTGAAATCAATTGTAAATATGATGCAAAGGTTAATGGAAATTGTTTGCTGCTTTAGATATGCAGGAGTTGATATGTTCCTAATAGAAACTGTCCTAATAAAGTTACCAAATTGGCATTGCTGAAAATATTTAAACTGGACTGTTAGAAACTGATATTTCCCATCAAGAAGCATTACTTGAGAGAAATAAAGGAAAATAGCAAGTTCATTCGATCATTGTTACTAACCAGGTGCCCTGTATTTGGTTCAACACTGACGAAGAGGCCAACACCTTGTAAATTTCCATCACTTCCTATTCTAAAACTTTGGTACTCCTGGAGAAAATGTCAATGTCATAGAAGAATATCAATATTACTCATATTAGGAAAGTAGGGCAGGCATGGCACAAAGTCCTTGGAAAGGCTACTTGGGCTGATCACTTGATATCTGATACAGAATTATGAACTACAACTTCCAAAAAATGGTGTCCCTGTTTTTACCTAAACCTACTGTCATTTTGTTTTAGAACTACCTTTAAGAAAAAAAAGTATGGAAATCTTGTAGAGATAATAGAATGGTCAATGCAATCCCGTGAAGGGATATTACTGTATATGTAATATGCAGTTATCTGTTCTTAATCATACAAGAAAAATTTCCTTAATGCAAATGGACTACCCACCTTAGGACTAATAATGCGCGTATAGGGATCTCCAAGCGTAGATAGCATTCCCCTAACTTTGCTATAGGCAGCATCTTCGGACCTCAATGGGAACATTTCTACCATCGTTTGTTGCAGTTTCAAATCCCAATCTGTGAGATATGTTCCACAAACAGTTAGGTTGCTTGTCCATACAACTAAACAGTATCTTAGGCATCACCAGGAAAGCAAAGGGAAGAAAAGAACACTAATTAACTTCCTTTTATAAACATTTGGAATCGAACTTTGATTGAAAAAAAAAGGAAATTTCATAAAAACAAACTTAAAAGGAGGTTCTACCACGCACACTTCCTCTTGTGGTAAATGGTTTTACCTTGATGATTGAAAGTTGGATCTACGAATGTCTCTCTAATCAAACCCCAAGCCTCAACTAAGGTCCTCTGAACTGTATTTACCTACCATGCAAACAAACAAACAATCATTGAATTTGTATAATCCAGTAAATTTCTGCCTTGAGCTAGAATGAGCAGATAATAATTTTCCTTTCAGTCTTTTATGAAACAAAAATTGATTACCTCAGGTGTGTGAGAGACAGGGAATGCTACAGTTAGAGACTCAGCCAAAGCTGGAGAATCACACGACAAGGACAAAGCAGTAGCTAATCCAATAACTCCTTTCCCTACCCATTTCACCAAATTTTCATTCTTTCCAAGAAAATCCTTCTTCAACTGTGCAATAAGAGGCTCCTTTCTGCCAAAAGCTTGGGGAACAACCCCTCTAAATCTTATGGATGAAAATTTACAAGAAAATAATGATTTTGTAGTGGGGTTTATCAATGATTTGGAGATTGATGATCCAAGATCAAAATTTGAGCAGAGAGTTTCCATCTTTGTGGGAGGGAAAGGAATTACTACATTTTACCTTTCTGCTTTTAATAGTAGGAAGAAACTGCCGTGCTGGGGTTCTGAGTGGGGTCTACCTGAATCTCTCAGTCTTGTGGTGGTGAACTTTGTTGCGTAAGCGAGTAACTCTGTATGAATTTCTGTTAACCTCAGTTGTCCTGACAAGTGGACCAATAACTCAATGTCCGAAATAAATACTTATTTATTTTTTTCCATTATTTTATTCGAGTACTATTAAAAGTTTTATTTAGAAAAGACAGAAATTAAATAAGGGTTTTGCTAAAGGTGTTAGGTTAGCATTCTCCCCATTTTTTGATTTCCTTAAATATCCTTATTATCTTTTTATTATACTTTAAAAGAAGGGACATTTTTGTCATCTCAGTGTAACTCCCCCCAAATAATTTTTCCTTCGTTCTTTTTATGCTTTTTCTTTTCCTCGTCTTTCTTCTTTTCCCAGCTAACCCAGTCCCTTCTTCTATCTCTCTATGAAACCCAGTCAAATTTCTTTCCCAATTTATATCTTCAAAATATTTTTTCTTTTTCTTGTAGATGTAGAATATATGGGTTGGTGAAATTCAAATTAAGTTTGGTCTTTATTGCCAAGTCATTTCTGAATAAATATATTTAGATGTAAATTAAATATTCAAATTTTAAATGTCAATGATAAAAAAAATAATAAGAGCATTTTAATGTTGGGTCTGGAGCCCAATTCATGTATCCTCCATTTTGTCTTTTATTTGTTTTCCTTGAGAATATAAAGAAGAGCATGGTCGCATATAAAGAAGAACATTAATAATGAAGTTGTGGGATGAACATGAGTCTGATTTAAAACTCAATTTTGTTTTAATCATATGGGTATGATTTGCTTTAAAATTTTTTAATATAGTATTGTGAAAACTTTAATAGTTCAAGTCTGTGAGAAAAGCAACAAAATTTTAATGGTTGACATGTGAGAAAAACAACAATTAGCAATGGAAGAAATTGTGGTAACTGGTAAGGTCGAATCAGAGAGTCGGAAAAGAAGGTTGAAGATGAAAGAACAAAAGTGGGGTAAAAGAGAGAGGGAAGGAGAGTTGGATCTAGGATTTTGGTAAAAATATAAAAGAGCCCTTCACATTTACACATGGTTAATTTGTTGTCAGGGGCATTTAAGTAAACTAAAAAATGGGGAGGATGATAACCTACTACCTTCATGTAGTAGGTTAGCAAAACCCATTAAATGATGATTATTAAACAAGTCTGATGTCCAAGATAATAAACACTAAATTTTGATTCATGTGTTTTACTTTGATGCAAGAATTAAGAAGCCAAGCTTTTTAGGATTGTACGTGAGGCTTGCACAGTTGTACCCAGTCGTTAAATTCATTGGAGTATGAGGGTTATTAATAGTTTTTCAATTGTTTAATTGAGTTCTTTTATGTTTTAAGTAGAAGTGCACTATGTAGAACTTTAGTCGTCTGTTTTGGGTAATTGGATACTTTTAGTCAGCGAGTTTGTCACTATTTTGTATGAATTGTGTCAATTGTAGCAGTAGTCCAAAGCATGTCCTGGCTATTTATTTCTTGCAATTGTCCTTCTTCATCATCTATTGATAATTACTTTTAGTTAGATTTAGAAATAGCTTAACTACCAGCTGTTCTTCCTACCTTTTTATTCCTTTCATGTACTATTCCATTGTTTAGTTTGATCTAGAATTGCATCATTTGGTATCAGAGCACTTTCTTGAGCTCTGTTGGTAATTAAAAATGGTTAGATAAAAGACCAAAATCAAAGATATGCTTGTAAGTTTGACTGCGTCATAAGTACTTAAATAACCATGTTCTTTGAGTAACTATGCAAGGAGTAAATTACGGAATAGTAATTCAACACAAGAACTTTTACATAAAAAACTCCTTGCTCGAGCGAGTAAAAAACCACGACCTACCTCGTAGGGCTTTTCTCAATCTCTTCCACTAAAATGGTCACACCTTGTACTTCTAGACTAAGGGTTGGCCCATTGAAAATGAGTAATTCAAGCTGAGCGCGAAGAGTATGGTCATACTGGGGAACTAAGGTTTAGTTTGGATGGATTGTGAGGCGTTGATAAGGATGTATGGTTGTACCGGACACCGTATTTATGTCTAGTTTCCAGCCCATCAAAGCGTTCGTCGATCCGAGCTCAGTACAAAAAGTTATGTACATTTTACCAATATTGCGAGATGATTTTAAGTGTTGGTCGTGATAGAGTATGTGACGCTACAACCATCATGCACAAGTTGAACATGGTGGAGGTCGCGTCGCGACCAAAGAAAGATGGTAGGAAATATATTTTATTTAAGAAGTTTGATGTGATACTCGATGGGACACGATGATCATCATATCTCAGTTGGACACAGTGGAGGTCATGCCGCGACCACAAGGGAATGAGGAGAAAGAAAAAAATCTACCATTTGTGGGACACGACAGGTGTGTTAGTGCTTATTATAGAACTTCTTTTGCGGAAATAAAAAATGATAAACATGGATTTCGTAACTGGTCTAGTTCACTCATTTCAGAAGAATGATTAGATTTGGGTGATCGTAGACTGACTTACAAGTCAAAATATTTTATGCCTGTTGAAGCCATCGATTTACGGAGGATTATGCTAAGTTGCACATTTAGGATATTGGAAGGTAGCATGGGATCCCAATGTCTATTATATCAAATCGAGTTACTCAGTTCACAACAAACTTTTGGAGGTCTTTTCATAAAGGAATGGGTACCCGAGTTAATCTCGGTACCACTTTGCATCCACAAACAGAATCTTAAACTGAGTCCAAGATTCATATGCTCGAGGATATGTTGATAGATTGCATCATGGACTTGAAAGGTAATTGGGATTATCATTTTCCTTTTAATGAATTTCCTTACAACAATAGTTATCATGCCAACATCAAGATGGCACCATATGAATCCATGTATGAGCGAAGGTATAGATCTCCTATTGGATGGTTCAACGTAGGTGATGCAAAGCTATTTGGATAAGACTTGGTCCATTAGGCTATCGAAAAGGTTAAGTTAATTTAAGAGTGGTTGAAGATGGCTCATATTTGCAAAAAGTCCTACTTAGACATACGGTATAGAAATTTGGAATTTAGTATTGATGATTTGGTATTCCTTAATGTCTCGCCTATTAAGGTCATCACACGAGGAGAAGGAAAGTGAAACTTAATTCCAGATAGATTGATCTATACAGAGTCTTGAAAGAAATTGGGAAAGTAGCCTATGAGCTAGAATTTCCCGTAGAGTTAATTTCGGTGCATTCGGTGTTTCATGTGTCCATGTTGAGGAAATGTGTGGCAGATCCATCCATTGTTTTCCCTATAGAGAATATAGGTGCTAAAGAGAGTTTGATTTTTGAAGATGTCCATGTGATGTCCTTGAATTCCAAGTTAGCAGATTGAGGACAAATGAAGTAGCATACGTAAAAGTATTATGGAGGATTCAAAATATTGAAGAGACTAAGTGGAAAGCCAAGGAAGATATGAAGATGAAATATCCGCATATATTCCTTGAACGGAACAAAATGTAAAGGTCTTTTCCTTACTTTATGAATTCATGAACTGTCGTTATACATTATGTCATTCATGTTCTATGTACCTACGATATGTCCATGTTAAGTCTAAATGTCTCATATGCTTTGTGCCTACTATTTCTTTTCTCTAAGTCTTATGTATGTCTACATACAATAATGATGTTGATGAATGAAGAGAAATGTAGGTTTATGGAAGAGTTTCCTATTTCACATGTTGTAAGGTCAAGAGGAGATATTACTTTCATGTGAGGATGAATGATCCCAAGAGGTAGATAATGTAACACCTCTTACTTTCAAACAAAGGGTTGACCCATTAGAAGTGAGTATTTTGACATGAACACGAAGAATATGGTCATGCTAGGGATATAAAGCGCAATTTGGATGGAATTTATTATGTTGATAAGGATGCATAGTCATACCTACCCTCGTCTTTGTGTATAATTTCTGGTAGTTCAAACCGTTCATTGATCCATTCTTGGTATAGAAAGTTATGTACATTTTACCAAAGTCACAGAATGATTCTAAGTGTTGGTCGCGATAGAGTGTGCGCCATGATAACTATCGCACCCAACTTGGTTGTGACTTGGATACGATGGAGTTCGCACCACAACTAGATAAAGGTGGGAGGAAAATATTTTTTTTCTTAGTGTTCAACGCGATACTCAACAAGAGACGACGACCATCGCGCCCAAGTCAGACACGGTGTACGTCACTACAATACCCCGTACCTTTCAACACCTATATGACTATGTTGATATCGTGAAAGGTACTTAATCTTGGAAAGGTGAGGTGGTACTTGGGAATAAAGTTTGATTGACCAAATGTATTTAAGTTTTAAGTTAAAGTATAAGGATAAATGTTTGAAAAATAAACTAAAAACAAAAGTGGTACTTGCTTGACTTATTTAAGCTAATAAGTGACAAGTAGGTGTGTCACCTACTTACATTAAATGAACTAAGTTACAAGGGCCAATTATGGACAACAACTCCATGGATTATTGGACCTACTGGTGGCCTAAATGAAGCTCAATGTTGGCCCAACAAAGTGACCATAAGTCTGGCCCAAACTTATTTAAATCCTAGTCGAATTTTCTCTAATTACTCCTAATTTGGCTATTCCTTAAATTTAAAATGGCCACATTTGCGAAATGTGGCCATATTCTAAACCCCCTTTATAACTCCCTTGTCATCAGCCCCTGTTGGGCCAAACTTCACCCAAAACCCGCCTCGACCCACTCCTTACCCGCCTCGGTCCACTCCTTACCCACCTTGACCCGCTCCGACCCGGCCCAAAAACACTCTTATACTCTTTTCCTTCTCTCTCATTTTACACAGATGACACAAACGACCCCTTATCTCTCCCTTTCATCTCCTTCTCTCTCTCTCTCTCTCTCTCTTTGTCAATAGATGACAACAACACCCAGGTACAAATTCCATCGAAAACCCAGCTCAAAGACGTGCAAATCAATGCCAAACTACTCCAAAACTCCAAAATCGTTACCCCTTCGTCTAATTCTCCATCTATTGTATGAAGATGCTGCGCTATGTGGTTCTAAAAGAATCTAGAAATTGACAGCTGGCTTCTCCAATGTTTTTCACCATGAAATCCGGTGTAAACCACTCAAAAAGATTGGTTCTTGATCAATTTGGGTACCAAAAGTACCTACATGCCTCAATCTTAGAGAATCGACAATTTGGATTTCAAAATCCTCAGCCCTTATCCGATTTTTCCCCTTCTATTTTCCCTCCCATTTTCCCACTATATAAACCATGAGGGTTTACAAGAATAGGGGATGGCTTTTGGATCTTGAGTTTCTTTCTTGGAGAACCACTCTCTAGAACTCAAACAAACCAAAGGTTTCAGAAAAACAAAAGCTCAAAAACTCTGGCAAAAATCATTGTGAATTATGGTGGTGAAAGAGAAAGCTCCAACGAGGCTCGTTGTCCAGTTCGCTGCTCCAAAGAAGGTAACCACCTCATCTTTATGCTCTTCTTCTTTCCTTTCTGTAGCTGGGATATATAAATGTAGAAATTCATTATTCTTGTGAGTAGGAAAACTTCTGGTTCGTCTTGTTTGAAAATTTGTGATTATTGTAGTGAGTTCTTGCGAATATGAATTAAAGTCTGTTTGTGTGGTTAAAGCCATGAATTATTTGAACAAAGTCTTAAGTTCTTCTTCACAAATTGCTTACTACGTTGGATACAGGACTTGGTGTGTTTCCTGCAAAGATAGTTATGTGGTTGCTATAAGTGTTTTTGAGCTAAAATTCCCTCTTAAAATCTTCTTAGTTCACAGTGCTAAGCAAGATTTATTGGGAAGGAATGATTTTGATCCTTAGAGATTACTCTTTAGTTCTTCTCTGGAGTCAAAATTGATTGAATAGAGACAAACCTCATCATGGTTTGAGTTCTGTTTCAAATTTGCTCAACAAGTCTCATGATAGGTTTGATCATTCACTACTAATGGGTTAAGAGTCAGATATTGGAAATGTTATTCATTTCTCTAAAATTTAGTCTTTGTTTTGTGTTCTCTTAAAGCTGTTGTCTTACTTTAGCTTGTCCGGAATAAGGATCATTCCATGATCAATTAGTTTCTCAAATTAAGTTAAGTATTCATTAGAGTTCGTTTGGCTCATAATACCAAAAGAAAGTGAATGTATTATTATTTGAGAAGTAAAATCTCTTTGTGCAACTTCTTTTGAATCTGGAACTAGAGATGGAACATATCTTCATTATAGTATGTCACCATATCTGAAAGTTCTAGGTTCTAAGGCTCTTAGGCGAGCAATGACATCGTGACAGCCTCCCCATGGCTCTAATATGATATCATTGAGCCGATGATAAAGACAATGAGATTTGTTTTCTTTAATATGGTATTCCATCTTTATTTTCTTAGATGATTTTTAACATTCTGAAACCTATGTATGCTTAAAGAGCATTTCAGTACTATGTCCAACCTCTCTATGTGTGCCTAAACTACTTGAAACATGCATCTTTCCTGATTTAGAGTATGATTGATCTTGTTGATTCCCTCTCTAAAAGAATTATCCCATGACTTAGATTCCAGCTTATCTATCTCTCATATGTCAAGTTTCCTCACTATCCTCGATTATTGCAAGGTATGTTGTAGCATGAATGTGGCGATTGTTTGCCTATCACGAGTTTTCCTAGATATAATCCTTTGTTTGGTTTGATCCAGTTTCCTGTTAAAGCACTATCTCTAGCTAAGAGTTAATGGTGTCATAACCTATCTGTGAACCTTTTAAACAAGCTGCATGAATTTGAAGTCACTTACATTCTGCAAAGACTGTGAACTTCTCTGTTCCATTCTTCTAGTTAACCGAAAATCCTACTATGATATGTTCTGCAACCATTTTTCTTAAAGGAGTTGTTATCAATTGATATGATAAATAGTATTTTTGTTGTCTTTATAATTATATGATTCACAAAATTGTTTGTCTTCCTTCCCTCTTTTTGCTGTTTGCTCGTGAAATTAGTCAAAAGGTTTTCAGATTTGCCAAAAACTTTATTAAATCAAGTATGTTCATATTGAAAATATTATTAACAGCAGAATTCTAGTTATTAGCCTTATTATATCCATTTTGACTATCTCAGGCACCTTTAATCCTTATCCTTTTATTTGTTACATGTGATGCCTCCGAGTACGTCATGGGCTCCTCCATCTCTCTCCTTGCATTTTAAGTTGGGCCTAGCCCAACACCGTTCGAGTCATCCCGAATAGCTTGATGAATAGGTTGGAAATCTAAGAAAAATAGGCCAAGCCCATAACAAAAGCAGCAGCAACATCAGTCCAAAAACATAAACTGAATTTGAAAGAGAATGGGCCAAAACCCATACACATAGCAGCAGCAGCAGAAGCAGTCCAAAAATAGACTTGATTTGAGAAATTTGAACCAGCGGCAGTCAGCCCAAAGGAGGAAAAGATGAAAATTGGAGTAGAGTCCAAAAATAAATGGCGGTGGGCCTAAAGAGGGCCCACAAATTAGATTAGGACAAGCATTTGATTGAGCCCAAGGCTTAATCCACTTTTCTTTCTCTTAGTTCTTTGATTAGTTAGAATTATCTTTGTATAATTTGGACTGCCTTTTAACTTAGTTGATTTTATCCTCGAAAGGAATAAACATTTCTTGTTTAAACGTTCTTTAAATCACTTATCATTTTACCAAGTCAAAAACAGTGAAACATTTTTCCAAATCAAGCATGTTTTTCTTTTCGTGTTTAAAATATGAACTCTTTACGTATGTTCACTTCTAAAATATGCGTATCTACTTTTTATCAAGTCTCACTTATCATGTTTTCTCAAAAACAAATTAAAACAAGATGTTTTAATGCAAGATCTTTTCAAAAGTTAGTCAACGAGTGAGTTTTCAAACAAGTTCGGATAACCGCAAGTTAGCGGATATCCCGAGTGCCTTCAAAACCTTCACGGGATATTAATAGGAATCTCTTACCCAAAATCTCTTTGAATTTTTAAAGTTATATCTGTTTTTAACTTTAGAAATTTTCTAAAGTTTTTCTTGGTTTTCCCTTTTTATAAAACTAAGTGGCGACTCTTCTTTTAAAAATTGAAAATGTTTTGGAAACTTTAACTTGGGTTTTGAAATGATTTTCAAACATAAGTCATTTTTTTCCCGAAAACAGAAATGACGACTGCGATGGGGATAATTCAACTAGGTTCTAACCTCATTGTTTGCAACTAACTTATTTGACTAACTATTCGGTTTGTAATAATTAGTAAATTTTATTGCCTTCCTTATTTGCTTACTTTTTTGCAAAATATAAATTACTCATGGCATTTTTCGCCTCTCTTGGCAAAGCATTAGAATGCATTAGGGGTAAAAAGGCGATTATGTAAGTATTTCCAATCGTTCTTAATAAAACACATGATTTTCAAAACAGATGAGTGAAGTAGTTGACCCGCAGTCGATTAACAGTCACTTGTTGTTTTAGCCCTGGTTGTCCGCCCGAGTTCCCGGTCAATTTTAAAACTTATTCTAGAAACTCAAGATAGAGCGAAATCAAATCCCGAAATAGGCATTGACCTAAGATGTCTTAATATCCAAGGTATATTAACTCTATTAGTAAGACCACCTTGTGTTTGAAAAGGCCCACGGCCCGAAAGAACAATCATCCCCATGTGTTCAATTGAAGGATATAATGTCAGGTTGAACAAACCATTGTCCCTCGAGATTGGTATATAGTTAGTTAGTCTTTTATTTTTTGAATATTGTCACCCGAAAGGCATTTGGAATTTACAAGAAGTCCAAGAAGTTCGAGAATGAAGGACCAACCATGGCGGCCTAGTTTTAAAATTGTACCCTTGCGCGGGACTGATTTTGATGTACATTCCTTTTCCTGCAATTTTGTACCCCCATTTTATTTAATCAATATGCATAAATATATTTTGGGGCAATGGAACATTTACAAATGACATATATATCCTGCAATTCGTTAGGCCTACCTTTGGCATAAAAGGTCACATATCCATATAGGATGCGCTATGAACTGTTATGTGATATAACTGCTTTATGTGTGTTGCTTGAATCAAGGAATATTAGTCCATTCCGTGCCGAAATTTTCTAGAACACAATAAGCAAAATATAAAGCCCACCACAAAATTTGATCAAAATTGCCATTGGAGTTCTTCAAATTTCCCCAGAAAAATCCAAAGACTTCTTAAAACCCTTTTAAGTCTTGTTTGGAAAACGAACTTGCCTTATCCAAACTACATCCTTTCAGGGCCCGTCCCTTATCCTTAAGAAATTTTCATTTTTCCACTTCGACAAAAATGCCAAAGAATTTAGAAGATACATCAAGTGCTAAAGACTCGACAAGTCAAATCTCCTGATAGAATCTACCTACCCCAAAATCGATCCTGTTCGTCGAACCCTCGAGCCAATAAATACCCGTGGATCAATTTGCCTTGATGAAAAGCAACTTTATGTGTTTCTTCTCAGTCGGATATCTTGTATTGTTTATCACTAACAGGATCTAACATATCGGCCTTTGAGTTGTTTTACTTCAACAGGTAATAGAAATTGATCTGTGTTGACAAAACTGGTCGAACACCCCTACTTCACCCGCTCAAAGGCACAAATAGATTCCTCCTCTAACCCTCGCTTTGCTAAGGTAAAATGACTGATAATGAAGAAGAGAACGCTTTGGCTGTAAGAAACAATGTCACTGCTGAACAAAGTGAAATGATTGCTGAACTGGCAAGGAAGCTAGAAAAGATGCAAGAAGAGGTGCAGAAAGCCAAAGATATGGCAAGCCTGGCTATTGCCGTTAACACCCCAACTCTGGGAAGCGCCCAAAACCCTCTCCAGATTCCTGCACTCAATTGTCCATTGACTGAGAACCAACCAAGAGATTTCCCTACCTCCTTTTCACCTAGACCTTCCAACGAACCTCCTCATATCGTGTCCTCGTATCAAATCCACACTCCTCCTATCCAGCACACTAACCAAAATAACAACTCAAATGCCTACAATCCACAGAATCTCCCCCCAAATTATCAAAATACGCCACCAAACACCTACAACTCCCAGAATAACCATCCCAACATCATCAATCCACAGAACTATAACCCCACATACCCAAATGTCATTCCACATATCCAGCCTCCACCTACCCAATATATGCCACCAACCACTTTTCACGCTATGGTAGAATCATACACCACTCTCCCAGAAAGTCCTGAGCTTGATCACTATGAAGAGAAAGAGAAAGAGTTGAGGTCCACAGAGAAGAAGCATTATTATGACATGGCATAAATAAAAGAGGAGATAGCCAGGATCAAGGAGTTTCGAGGCTCGTCCTATGAAAAGGGCTATGACTACGATGATCTCTGTATCCATCCAAAAATGGGACCTACTGAGTTCCGTACAGAACTCCAAGTCATGGATATCACCACCAGCTATAACTTGCTTTTCTAAAGGCCATGGATCCATGAAGCTGGTGCTGTACCATCAACTTTGCACCAGATGGTAAAATTCATTTGGGAGGAACATGAAGTGGTGATCCATGGAGAAGGAAGTCACTTGAGCCGTCCTAATGGCCGTGTCCTTGTGATTGAATAAGTCCCAAGGGGAGCGATTTCTACACAGTAGAGATTGTAAATGCCACCAGAGAGGATCTTGCTCCTCAAATTCCCATGCCACCTATCTATAAAATGCTCGTGACTACGATGCCGAGGCGCGGATATGAACCAGGATTTAGGCTGGGAAAGAATTTTCACGATATGATTGAACCCATAAGCATTCCTGGACAACTGACTAGGCATGGCTGAGGGTACGTAGCCCTAGAAGCTAAGGCAAAAGTCAAAGAGGAAAAGCAGTCGGGACCGCCTAAGCCACTCCCTCACTTATATCAGTCATTCCCAATGCGTATTAGTCCTCTAAGTGACAGGTTAAAAGATGGAATAGGGTAGCTGTTTGAAGAATGAGATGCTATAATAGATGAAATCCCTGAGGCAACCATGATTAGGGATGCTAATCCCAACGAAAAGCTACAGAATTGGGTCGCAACTCCCCTTGTGACTCTCCACTCGGCTGGGTAGACAAAGACTCTGTTTTATGAAAAATCAGTGATGGTCCGGATGAGGCTCCGTGACCCACCCTTTATGTTTTCAGTTTCCTGGTACTATTGTATCGCTTTACAAAAGGCACACACTCGCATTCATGCAGGTTATAACCATAGTTTATAAATATTTTCGGATTTCAAATGAAAGCCTCCCGTATTCTGAAAACCTTTGTTATTTACTTACTTGGTACCATCTAACTTGTTTTGTTTATGGTTTCAGTAATAATAAGTTAAAACCTTTCATGTCATTTCAAGATCTTAGCAAACAAACCAAGCTAGACGATGATGATTTTGAAGGGTATATTGAAGAAATCATGGTCCTGGAACGAACAACCAAGAAGTCCAAGAACTTTGTAGACCAGGAAAGGCCTCACCTAAAAGAGTTTGAGGTGGTCAATCTAGGAGGCAACAGTCAAGTCAAAGAAATCAACGTCGGTGTTCATTTGTCAAAAGCGCAAAAGAAAGAACTTATCAGCCTACTCAAGCCACACATCGATATCTTTGACTGGTCCTACAATAATAGGATGAGAATGAGCACATACATCATATCCCAAAATTCATTGATCAATCCGGGGAATGGACAGTTAATCTTTCCTTTCCACGAGATAAAGGAAAGCTTGCACCTAATTGGCAAGGACCGTATGTCATCCAAAAAGGGTTATCAGGAGAAGCTTTGACTTTATTTGAGATGGAAGATCAAATATGGCCCAAGCCTATTGATAACGCCCAAACTACACCTCAAATTAACGAAGCGTAAGCGGTCGTAGTCAAATATAGAACCCAACAAAGGTTGGGGTCGAATCCCACAGAGAATATGGTGAAGATTAAGCCTTTAGTGAAGTACGTGACTAATGGTCAATAGTTTCCGGTAAATAAAGGGGGGGTTTTTGTATGAACAAAAGCAAATAATAATGTATGAGAGTAAATCAATAGGAGAGAGAGAACTAGGGAAATGTTTACCATGGCGTTAGCAACAAAGTCGATTCTAGGCTTAACGGGGTTCTTTCTATATGCGTGTCACAATGCGATTGAATTAATGGTATCGTCTAAACGTTTCTCAACCAAATAGACAAATTTACTTTTCAATTCTCTCGAACTTGAAAAGGTGTGCTTTTAGATTTCAATCCTAAACATCAAGTAGATTAATCTAGTTACAGCATTAATCATAAGACGAGAGTTAGTAGTCTCGAATCCTCATCGTTAATCAAGTTTCTCGATTTTAATCTCTTTACTCAAGCAAATTAAACCTAGGCATGTTCTAATGTTTGCAACCACTAGAAAACGTTACACAACGGATGATTAACAATGTGACAACATGTATTTTGAACCCGTCGCTACCCGAAATCTATCTTGCTACGTTTGTCATGGCTCCCACAACCCTAGTTGTGAGAGTTTTAGTTAATCATGCTTATAGAAGAATAGAAGAAAGTCATGTTCATAATAAAGAAAAGAAATCCTTACAATGTATTGAAAACAATCCTCAATAATCCAAGAACAAGAATAACAAGATCCCAAGAACGATTCAAGAACACGAATTCAAGAAGTAGAAAACGTGTTTCTTGATCTTCAAGTTGACTAAAATCTCTCCTAAAACTATTGTAAAAAGCTTTATTAATTGGATAATGAAAATAAACCTAACATAGGGTATTTATAGGAGTCTAGAAAACAAATCCCAAAATCGTCCGGATTCCGCGTAGCGGACTGCCCAGGTGTGACGGCCAGGCTGACGGACCGTCACTGGCTTGACGGACCGTCGCCTGGGCCGTCACTGGCTTGACGGACCGTCGCCTGGGCCGTCACCACTAGGCAGTGGTGCTGCCTTGGTGTGACGGTCACTGTGACGGACCGTCACATGTGTGACGGGCTGTCACATGTGTGACGGGCCGTCACTCAGGCCGTCACTCTTAGGCAGAATGTCGTTTTTCGCGTATTTCCTTTCGTTTCCATGTTTGTCTCCATTTCCTAAAAATACAACATAAAAACATCAAAAACGACAACGGTTGCTTGAAAACGTACGATTGTTCTTAGCTTAAAGGAGTCGAAAGTGCCGTAAAATAGTGGCACATCAACACCCTCAACTTAAGACGTTCGCTTGTCCTCAAGCAACATGACACAAAACAATAATACGACTCACTAAGAAAACAAACTCGTATCTCTAGCAACTCATGGTCATTCAACATCTTTTTCAATCAAGCTCCCTCGTAGCACACAAATGTATGAAACACTAACTTGCAAGGATCCAAACATGTCATTCCGATATGATAGAATATTATGCATACACACGCGCAACTATCCTAACAATCAATAGACAATACAGAAATCTTGGTGCCCTCACCGCAAAGAAGTCCCACACACAAGATTTAGGACTAGGTAAGGCGCTCACACTCACAAACGAGTTCAAACAATGCACATGCGATGCCATAAGCTTGCCCTTACTATTCTATTTTAGTTTTTCAGAAAGCCGCTCAGGATCACTACAGGACTTGTTTAGGCTTGTAATGAGGCTTCAGGTGCAGGTAGGATACATTTAGGGGTTAGTGACTAAGCCCTCCTTGGAACTACCGACGTCTTCTTACCACATAACTTTACTTTGTCCATCCTTATTCCCCTTTTTATTTCCTTCTCTCTAGCTACAGGTGCGGCCTCTTTATTTTGACAATTCTTTTTGTTACTTTTCCGATCTTTTTCACTTCTTTTTATTTTTCTTTTCTTAGGCACACACCCAAATTTTCATTCTATTCACAACCAATCTTCTCCCTCCTCTTTTTCTTATCATTTACCTCTATAGTAGCCACCCTCAACTTAGGCTGATTGCATGCGTTGAGGTGCACGATGTCCAAGGAAGGACCAGGGCCAAAATAGGGATTCAAAGTTAAATGGGGACGGTGACAGGTTATTGAAAGAATAAGGTCAATCATGGCTCAAACAGGGATCAAGGGATTATTTATATTTGGACGGTCTTTTAGGTTAAGTGGACTCCACACAAAAAGGGCCTGTGATCTTTTTCTAATCAACCAAACTTCGAACTTAACAAAATAGACCGGGCAAGTTCTAGATGCATGCACAGAGTAAGAATTTATAACAATAATATCACACGCTCTTGGCACCAAGAAACTATATCGCTACCAACTATCAAACAACCGCTCGGCTTAAGCATACTCATTCTACTCATAATCACACAATGACATACAAGGATCCAGACAGTCAATCATTTCAACATAAGCTCAAGACCAAAAATTTTTTAAAGGGCCTCGTTTTTAAACAAGAAAAACGCCATGCTTGCTATAGACACTAAAAAAAATTTAAAAAAATAACAACCTAAACATGCCGGTTCTACTAGATAGCACACCGGAGGGAAAAGAACTCGGCAACAAAAACCCTCGGTGGTGACTCACAGGTTTCCCCACACCCTCAACTTAGACTCATGCATTGTCCCCAATGCATACATATGAAAACTAAAAACTGTGAGAATAAAGGAATACCTGTGATGTCGATATGACTCAGATTCTGGAATGATGTTGGAGACCGCCAGGGTCTCCAAAACAAGAGAACTCGATGGAGTGTGGCGTTCCAGCTTCCTCTTTGGGCTCCATCGCTAGTCGCGACACCTTCTTCGCTCTTTCTTTGCAGATTCTCTTGCGGTGTTTTCGTTTTCTTGATCTTTCACCGCTTTCCTTTACCTGCTTCTCCTCTTGCGATCGCGACCTTACTCTCATAACAGCTCGGGTTTCCAGACAACCCTTCTCCTCAGGATACACATCCGCAGGGACTTTCTCAATAGCATTGATGACCGCGACCACCCTCATGTCACTTGGTTGCTTCATCAATTTGGACACATCAAACTTGACCACTTCATTGTTCAATCGGAAGGTCAGTTCGTTTCTCTCCATGTCGACCAGTGCTCTTGCTGTGGCTAACAATGGTCGTCCCAAGATTATGGGAACTTCAAAATCTACTTCGCAATCCAAGATCACAAAGTCGGCCGGGAATATAAGCTTACCAATCTTGACCAGCACATCAGATAAGATTCCCACCAGTCGCTTTACCGAACGGTCAGCCATCATCACTCTCATGGATGTCGGTTTAGGAGCTCCCAAACCCAATTGTTTGTAGACCGCTAGCGGCATCAGGTTGATGCTAGCACCAAGATCACATAATGCTCTTCCGAAGTTGCGCTTCCCGATAGTGCAGGGAACAGTGAAAGCACCTGGATCTTCCTTCTTTTCGACTAACGACCTTGAAGAAATAGCGCTGCAGTGGTGGAGGTTGTTTTCCGGTTCAAAACTTACCGACCTCTTCTTTGTAATCAAGTCCTTCATGAACTTGGCATAACCGGGCATTTGTTCCAGCGCTTCCACCAATGGTATGTTTATTGAAATCTGCTTCAGCATGGTCATGAAGTTCAGGAACTTACCATCGTCAGCTTTCTTCTTCAAACGCTGGGGAAAGGAGGTGGTGGCCGAGGCATCATAGTTGGAAGCTTTTCAGCTTCCTTGCTTTTCTCTGCGGGCTTTGGAGTTTCCTCCTCTACCGCCTCTTCATCATCCGCAACATCACCTTGAGTTTGAGTTACCGGATGTGATTCCGGTAACGTTCTACCGCTTCTGGTCGTGATCGCCATACAACTTGCGTCATTCCTCGGATGAGTGGTGTCGCTCGGCAAGGTACCTGTCTTCCTTGGGTTTAGAGATGCCGAGATGTGACCCACTTGCTGCTCTAATTGCTTGATCGCGGTGGAATATGACTCTACTACCTGACTCAATGTTGATAACTCAGTCCTCATTGCCTTTACTCCAGAGTCAGTCGATTCCACCTTTAGCAGCATCTTAGCCATCATGCTCTCTAGCTTCGAAGTCTCTGCCTCGTTGTTAGCCTTGTCCCGATTACCAGGTGGTATATACAACCCACCTCTCTCGGTGTTGTTCCTCCAGTTTCCTTGGTCGCGATCTTTGTAGCCGCCTTTCTCATAGTGGTTGTCTCTCTGATAGTTCCGATCTTGGTTTCCCTGGCCGTTGGCCTGGAAACCCCCCAAATAGTTGGCCTCCTCATTAGATTCAACCCCTGCTGCTCTACCTTGCGAACCCACGGCTTTCACCTTCTCGATACTTCCTAACATCAAGTGCTTCGTCAAGAGGTTCATTTGCGTTTTTAGATGGGCCATGTCTTGGTCCCGTTCTTCCTCTTTTCTGCGCTGCTCTGCTGACACACAACCTACATAAGTGCTAGCTGCTACCTCTGAATCTCGTGTGTGCCAGGCCCTATTGGTTTTGGTGAGCCTGTCCAAAATAGTTGTGGCATCGGCAAAAGTGCGACCCATAAACGCTCCACCTGCTGCGTTGTCCAACGTCGGCTTGGTAGCCGAATTAAGTGCCCTGTAGAATATCTGCATCAAAAACACATCGTTCAACTGATGGTTCGGGCATTGTGTTAGCTTCTTCTTGAATCGCAGCCAGGTCTCGTGCAATGCTTCGTGAGGTTGCTGCCTGAAATTGCTAATCTCGTCCCTCAACTGTATCATCCTAGAGGGAGGAAAGAACCTTTCTAGGAAAGCTCCTTTCAACTCTCCCCAAGTTGCGATAGAGTCGGGGGTCAGTTCTGTCAACCATAACGCTGCCTCATCAGACAGAGACAACGGAAACAACCTGAGCCTGATCGCTGTCTGACTCACGTCCGGCAGTTCAAATGACTTGCAGATCCCCACGAAGTTCATTAAGTGACGGTTTGGATCGTCACCAGCTGCTCCACGGAATACTCCTCTCAAGTTCAACAGCTGAATCATCGTGCTAGTGATGTTGAACTTGGCTCCGGGCGGTAGCGTTTGAACAACAATGGCGCCCATAGCGCCGGCTCCATCTAAGTCGAGATCCTCATCATTCCGTGCGATCTCATCCTGCAGACCACCAGCATTCAGATTTTGTTGGGCCTACAGTTCTGCAGCGAGCCTTGCTGTCTCTAGTTGTGCGGCCATATTCTGCCTCAATGTTCTAGCAAACTCGGGATCGTAAGGTAATATTGATTCACCCGAGCTCCGGGTACTTGGCATGCACAACTATGTACCCTGTCAATAACAAAAACAACAAATAAACGTAAAAGTAGGAAAGTATGACTAAGAGTCAAATAAACACACCAGACTTAATTAACAACAGTATTCCCCGGCAGTTCAAACGACTTGCAGATCCCCACGAAGTTCATTAAGTGACGGTTTGGATCGTCACCAGCTGCTCCACGGAGCAACGGCGCCACTTTTTGATAACGCCCAAACTACACCTCAAATTAACGAAGCGTAAGCGGTCGTAGTCAAATATAGAACCCAACAAAGGTTGGGGTCGAATCCCACAGAGAATATGGTGAAGATTAAGCCTTTAGTGAAGTATGTGACTAGTCGTCAATAGTTTTCGATAAATAGGGGGGGTTTTGTGATCAATATTTGTAAACAAAACAAACACTTAACGTATGAATGATAATCAATAGGAGAGAGAGAACTAGGGAAGTGTTTACAATGGCGTTAGTAACAAAGTCGATTCTAGGCTTAACGGGGTTCTTTCTATATGCGTGTCACGATGCGATTGAATTAATGGTATCGTCTAAACGTTTCTCAACCAAATAGACAAATTTACTTTTCAATTCTCTCAAACTTGAAAAGGTGTGCTTTTAGATTTCAATCCTAAACATCAAGTAGATTAATCTAGTTACAGCATTAATCATAAGACGAGAGTTGGTAGTCTCGAATCCTCGTCGTTAATCAAGTTTCCGGTTTTAATCTCTTTACTCAAGCAAATTAAACCTAGGCATGTTCTAATGTTTGCAACCACTAGAAAATGTTACACAACGGATGATTAACAACGTGACAACATGTATTTTGAACCCGTCGCTACCCGGAATCTATCTTGCTACGTTTGCCATGGCTCCCACAACCCTAGTTGTGAGAGTTTTAGTTAATCATGCTTATAGAAGAATAGAAGAAAGTCATGTTCATAATAAAGAAAAGAAATCCTTACAATGTATTGAAAACAATCCTCAATAATCCAAGAACAAGAATAACAAGATCCCAAGAACGATTCAAGAACACGAATTCAAGAAGTAGAAAACGTGTTTCTTGATCTTCAAGTTGACTAAAATCTCTCCTAAAACTATTGTAAAAAGCTTTATTAATTGCATAATGAAAATAAACCTAACATAGGGTATTTATAGGAGTCTAGAAAACAAATCCCAAAATCGTCCGGATTCCGCGTAGCGGACTGCCCAGGTGTGACGGCCAGGCTGACGGACCGTCACTGGCTTGACGGACCGTCGCGTGGGCCGTCACCACTAGGCAGTGGTGCTGCCTTGGTTTGACGGTCACTGTGACGGACCGTCACATGTGTGACGGGCCATCACTCAGGCCGTCACTCTTAGGCAGAATGTCGTTTTTCGCGTATTTCCTTCCGTTTCCATGTTTGTCTCCATTTCTTGAAAATACAACATAAAAACATCAAAAACGACAACGGTTGCTTGAAAACGTATGAATGTTCTTAGCTTAAAGGAGTCAAAAGTACCGTAAAATAGCGGCACATCACCTATATCAACTCTGATGCTGTGAAGAAATACTACGCCTAAGGGTGGTTTTGTTTCATTTCTTTCCCTGTAATCGCACTTTCTAATTGTAATCGTTTCTATGCTTTGTAATAGCTTAAAAATTCCCTATACTCTTTTTATGAACTACGTTTGACCTGAATTCTCAAGAATAAGATATGTAGGCGGCCTTTGTTGGCCTCAATCATCCCTTTAATTATTTCCAACATTCTCCCACTACGAGTGTGAGAACTACGTTTGACCAGATTCTTGCCTCAATGGGATATGTAGGCGCCACAACGGTTCGGTCATATCACCCAGGAAATGGAAACTGGGGCAGAATTTTTGAGAAAGGAATCTCAAAAATTTAGAAGGTGAAGATCATTCTCCAGGAAGTCAGAATACATAATGTGCCGGAGAGCAACTGAAACAAATATCGAGAAAGAATATCGTAATCCCACAGAGTCTCAAGTCCCTTTCCAAGGGAGTAAGATTTATCACAAAACCTTTAACTGGGGCAGAAATTTTGAGGAAGACCTCAAAATTTCCACCTGGCTTCATTCAAGAGTTTGGAATTAAACTTCGAAGAATGCCCCAACACCGAGAGATTAGAGTCTACTTCAAAAAATCCCCAGTCTGAGGTGGATTAATCCCCAGCCGCGACAGATTTCTTGAAAAATGTTTCAAACTCCCATCTAGGACGACAGAGGATCTCCTGATTCTGCCAACAACATGTTAAGATGTCAAGGTCTCGAGTAAAGGATATTCATTGAGCTAGTACATGATATGACGGGCAGAGACCTTTCCAAACTATTCTTTTTTCAAAATCTTTGTTTTTCAAAGAACTTGCTTGAAAATCTTTACATAAGATTAATTTTACTCCTTTATAAATCGGTATTGTCTTATGTATACCATGACCCCGGGAGTCAAGGACGCTGAGTACCCTATAGTGGAAAGTGCCCAAAAAAGACAAAGCAAGGAGCAGAAGATCGGAGGAGGTCAACACAGATCAATTTCACCAAAAACTAATAATTTTTCTGTGGATGCAGGTTGTCCTAAAAAAGTATGTTAGAAATTAGTGAAAGCCCCTCGCTATCCAACGAGTTCAATGATATGCAACAAGACCAGATGATCCAAACTCGGTGATAATAGCCAAAACGGTGGGAAGGAGCCAAAGAGGCAAAAGTCCCTGGGGTGGGCAAATCTTCTTGTAGTTCATAGAAACTATAAGATAAAGAGAGACTGATAGCGTCCTCGAGTCCCCAAGAAGATTAGGACATTTTGGTCAACTCCAAAATAAGGACACCAAATGAGAAATCGACGACATTCTCTACCGACCCCAGCAAGTCAGGAATCACCACGAACATACGATGTTTGAAAATGGTACTTATGGCTATCCCCAGAAATAGGCACGACTATTTTATTCACATTTGAAATGAAAGTTTTTTCGATTAGCTTCATAGACATTGTCTTTAAAGTTTTTCAAGTTTGACTGTGGTCGCTAGGAAAAGCGATGTTGTGTCTACTAATTATTTGCCTTGAGCACAGGTACACACAAAGGAGTCAACAAGACAACACAAAAATCAAAGGTGATATTTTCTTCAACTGCTACGCATGTCATTGCATGATCATCCACATCATGTCATATTTGCATGTCGAGAGGACCATGTCAAGAGGACCATGCCAAGAAGGCCATATCATATTTGTATGTCGAGAGAACCATGTCACGAGGACCATGTCATGCAGACCATGCCAAGAGGGCCATATCATATTTGTATGTCGAGAGGACCATGCCAAAAGGGCCATGTCATATTTGCATGTCAAGAGGACCATCTCAAGAGGACCATCATCATCATTAATAACATAGATACATTCGCTGTGAGTATTATGTCCCTTTACCAGCCAGTATCAAAGAGGATGACATTCAGAGGCATCCTTAAGTTGCACTGGCTGTGCGGGATTTACCCAAGAGCATACCTACATCCAAGATCGCGTAAGACGGAGGAGTCTAATGTTGAGGATATTTTCATTTGCATATTTATGCCGCAAATATTTATGCATCCTTGTTATTATGCCAAGTCTGGCATTCAACACATTTATATCCAATATCGCGTGAGACGGAGGAGTCTGACATTGAGGATGTATTTTCTTCCTTATGCCAAGTCTGGCATAATTATATTTGATATCGCGTGAGATAGATGAGTCTGACATTGAGGATGTACTTGCTTCCTTATGCCAAGTCTGTCATATTTATATCCGATATCGCGTGAGATGGAGGAGTCTGACGTTGAGGATATTATTATTATTATGCCAAGTCTGGCATCCAGCATATTCGTATTCAACATCGCATGAGACGGTAGAGTCTGACGTCAAGGATATTTATGCACCCTTATTAGAGATAACAAAGTCTCGCTCTGAAGTATGCTTATACATACAAGAGCATCGATCGCCAGAAGATGTGGCTATATTTGATCGTGTGGAAAATGCCTTGTCACCCTGATAATCAAATACCGCTTGCCCTTGGGATCGAAAGAGTATGGTTCGAAGGATGTCTGTAAGACGCCATCAAAATTTGACGATGAATAGGAATTCCCCAAAATTGGAAGGCCAAAGGTCGTTTGTAAGTCACAGCGATATCTGAAAATGGATAGTTTTCAAGATTGCCCAAAACTTGATAGACTAAGAGTTATCTGTAAGACGCAGCGATATCTGAAATTGAATAGTGTGCAAGATCACCTGAAGATTGATAGTTCAAGGGTAATGCGTAAGTCACAATAATATCTGAAATTAGATAAAAGTGCAAGACTACCAAAAATTGATAGTCCAAGGTTTATCTATAAGCCACGACATATCCACGTTGATATTGTGCAGGACTACCCAAAGGCTAACAATTCAAGGGAAATCTGTAAGTCGCGTTACATCTAAGATCGGATAAAAGTGCAGTATTACCCAAAAACTGGTAATTCAAAAGACATATGTAAGCCGCCTCTATCCAAAGTCAGATGATGTGCAAGATTACTCAAAAGCTGGCAAATTAAAGGCATCTGTAAGCCGCTTCTATCCAAAGTTGGATGATGTGCTAGATTACCCAAAGCCTGAAAATTCAAGGAATATATGTTAGTCGCATCGATAGAATAATGTGCAAGACTTACCCCAAAGGTATATGCAAAGACTACCATCAATAGCCACAAAGGCTATCTCGTTCAAGAGAACACCGCAAATGGTTGCGAAGACCATTACATCGTAAATGACTACGAAGGTCATCATACTCAAAAACTGACACAAAGTCAATTCTATCCAATAGCTATGAAGGTTATCATATTCTCGTCATAAAAATCACTATTTCCTAAGACAGAGACAGGAAATGACGACATCTTCTTCAAGAAACAACAAACACGAAAAATGAGGTACAACCCTATCTCTCTTTATTGAGCTACTTTACAACTAACCATTTGTTTCAAAGTGTTGCAAAGAATATCCAAGAGGATGAAAATCTCGAACCAGAACAATAGGTACAAAATACGTCACCACACAGGATTCAAACATAACCCAAGGATGAGGTACGACAAAGAAACTATCTCCCAAAATAGAATTATGTTACTACTAACAATTTTGTTTTGAGATATTGTCGAGAGCATCCAATAAGGATGAAATTCTCAAAGAAAAACCACAGGTGCAGACTACATCAAAAAGGAAACATCACAATGTGGAACTTTTTCTTAGCAGCGAACTGGGACATAGTCCAAAAAGGAATATCAAACTCTTTGGATGTAAGCTGAGGAACGACTTTCACCACCATCAAAACATACCCCTATAAGTAGGCATATGGGTATTTCCTATCTTTGGGTCTTAGTATTGCATCCAGGGTATCTTCTGAACTCACACTAGAAGTAATATTCCTTCTTTTCAAATTTGGGTGATGATACACCTCGAGCTTTGGAAATTATGTCCAGATAAAATCTTACTTATGGGTGTGAAATGCACCACATTCATAGTTGAGAGGTTACAAGCCTCTTTTCTATAACTCAAATTATTCGTCACTCATCCCGAGCCAAAAGTGGTCTTAAACATAAGGATTACCTTTTCCACCAATTGAGTCGAACTACAAGCAGCCTGATTCCTAAGTCTTGGAATATGTAGGCGGGCTCTATATTGAAAACTCGGCTGCATTCCTAACTCCCCCCAATCCTCTTACTCCCTAGCTTTCCGGTCTCTCCGTACTCTGAAACCAGGATAGTTTGGAATCTTTTCAAAAATCATGCGTAAAATCAAGTGTCTTGAATTACAAGTGGCCTGAGTTCTCATGTAACCTGAGATATATAGGAAACTCGATACCAAAGTTCGGCCATGATTCCTTGAAATTCATGCTAGAACCAACCGCTTTCTGAAGATGAATTTATGGTCAGATAAAATTGGGAACGTCAATTCCCTTTGCCCAGTGTTCCTTACACTCACCCTATCCAAAAGGAGGGGCAGTTGTTGACACCCAATTTTTACCCTCCACATTACGAATTAATCTTGAGCCTCTTTTGAATTTTAAATAATTTTTGAAATAATTATTTGGTAAAAAGGAATAAAAAATTTCCCAAATCAACTTTATAATAGTTCTGAGTAATAATTTATATTTTCTATATTTAATTATGTGAAAGTTATATAAGTTTGCTTAAAGAATTATTTTAAAGTTTAATTTTATTAGAAAATCTATTCAAAAGATTAAACATTTGATTTTTCTCTAATTTAATTCAAATGAGAGTTAATTTTCATAATTAATTTTCATAATTAAGAGATGTAATTATGTGTTAAAAATAATAATTATTTAAATTTATTTAGATTTAAAAAAAGCTCAAATGGTTAGTTGTAATTAAGTCATCTCAATTCCTATCCTAGCCTAATTCCTTAAATCATTTAAATCCTAGCCAGATTTTCTCTAATTACTCCTAATTTGGCTATTCCTTAAATTTAAATGGCCACATTTGCGAAATGTTGCCATATTCTAAACCCCCTTTATAACTCCCTTGTCACAAGCCCCTGTTGGGCCAAACCTCACCCAAAACTCGCCTTGGCCCACTCCTTACCCGCTTCAGCCCACTCCTTACCCACCTTGACCCGCTCCGCCCAGGCCCAAAAACACTCTTATACTTTTTCCCTTCTATCTCATTTTACACAGATGACACAAACGACCCCTTATCTCTCCCTTTCATCTCCTTCTCTCTCTCTTTGTCAACAAATGACAACAACACCCAGGTACAAACTCCATCAAAAACCCAGCTCAAATGACCTGCAAATCAATGCCAAACGAATCCAAAACTCCAAAATCGTTACCCCTCTGTCTAATTCTCCATCTATTGTACGAAGATGTTGCACTGTGTGGTTCCAGAAGAATCTAGAAATCAACAGTTGTCTTCTCCAACATTTCTCACCATGAAATCCGACGTAAACCACTCAAAATAATTGGTTCTTGATCAATTTAGGTACCAAAAGTGCCTACGTGCCTCAATCTTAGAGAATCGACGATTTGGATTTCAAAATCCTCGGCCCTTATCCGATTTTGCCCCTTCTGTTTCCCCCTCATTTTTCCCCTATATAAACCACGAGGGTTTACAATAATAGGGGATGGCTTTTGGATATTGAGTTTCTTTCTTGGAGAACCATACTCTAGAACTCAAAAATACCAAAGGTTTCAGAAAAAAAAAATCTCAAAAACTCCAGCAAAAATCCTTATGAATTTTGATTGTGGAAGAGAAAGCTCCGACGAGGCTCGTTGTCCAGTTCACTGCTCCAAAGAAGGTAACCACCTCATCTTTATGCTCTTATTCTTTCCTTTCTGTATCTGGAAGATATAAATATAGAAATTCATTATTCTTGTGAGTAGGAAGACTTCTGGCTGGTCTTGATTGAAAATTTGTGTTTATTGTAGTGAGTTCTTGCGAATATGAATTAAAGTCTGTTTGTGTGGTTAAAGCCATGAATTAATTGAACAAAGTCTTAAGTTCTTCTTCACAAATTGCTTACTAATGCGTTGGATATAGGACTTGGTGTGTTTCCTTCAAAGATAGTTAAGTGGTTGCTATAAGTGTTTTTGCGCTGAAATTCCCTCTTAAAATCTTCTTAGTTCATAGTGCTAAGCAATATTTATTGGGAAGGAATGATTTTTATCCTTAGAGATTACTCTTTGGTTCTTCTCTAGAGTCAAAATTGATTGAATAGAGACAAACCTCATCATGGTTTGAGTTCTGTTTCAAATTTTCTCAACAAGTCTCATGATAGGTTTGATCATTCACTACTAATGGGTTAAGAGTCAGATATTGGAAATGTGATTCATTTCTCTGAAATTTAATCTTTGTTTTATGTTCTCTTAAAGATACTGTCTTACTTTAGCTTGTCCGGAATAAGGATCATTCCATGATCAATTAGTTTCTCAAATTAAGTTAAGTATTCATTAGAGTTCGTTTGGCTCATAATACCAAAAGAAAGTGAATGTATTATTATTTGAGAAGTAAAATCTCTTTGTGCAACTTCTTTTGAATCTGGAACTAGAGATGGAACATATCTTCATTATAGTATGTCACCATATCTGAAAGTTCTAGGTTCTAAGGCTCTTAGGCGAGCAATGACATCGTGACAGCCTCCCCATGGCTCTAATATGATATCATTGAGCCGATGATAAAGACAATGAGATTTGTTTTCTTTAATATGGTATTCCATCTTTATTTTCTTAGATGATTTTTAACATTTTGAAACCTATGTATGCTTAAAGAGTATTCATTTCGATACTATGTCCAACCTCTCTATGTGTGCCTAAACTACTTGAAACATGCATCTTTCCTGATTTAGAGTATGATTGATCTTGTTGATTCCCTCTCTAAAAGAATTATCCCATGACTTAGATTACAGCCTATCTATCTTGCATATGTAAAATTTCCTCACTATCCTCGATTGTTGCAAGGTATGTTGTAGCATGAATGTGGCGACTATTTGTCTATCACGAGTTTTCCTAGATATAATCCTTTGTTTGGTTTTGTCCAGTTTCCTGTTAAAGAACTATCTCTAGCTAAGAGTTAATGGTGTCATAACCTATCTGTGAACCTTTTAAACAAGCTACATGACCTTGAAGTCACTTATATTCTGCAAAGACTGTGAACTTCTATGTTCCTTTCTTCTAGTTAACCGAAAATCCTACTATGATATGTTCTGCAACCATTTTTCTTAAAGGAGTTGTTATTAATTGATATGATAAATAGTATTTTTGTTGTCTTTATTATCATATGATTCACAAAATTGTTTGTCTTCCTCCCCCCTTTTTGTTGTTTGCTCGTGAAATTATTCAAAAGGTTTTCAGATTTGCCAAAAACTTTATTAAATAAAGTATGTTCATATTGAAAATATTATTAAGAGCAGAATTCTAGTTATTAGTCTTTTTATATACATTTTGACTATCTCAGGCACCTTTAATCCCTATCATTTTATTTGTTACATGTGATGCCTCCGAGTCCGTCATGGGCCCCTCCATCTCTCTCCTTGCATTTTCAGTTGGGCCTAGCCTAACACCGTTCGAGTCATTCCTAAGAGCTTGATGAGCAGGTTGGAAATCTACGAAAAATGGGCCAAGCCCATAACAAAAGCAGCAGCAATATCAGTCCAAAAACATGGCTTAATCCACTTTCTTCTCTTAGTTCTTTGATTAGTTAGAATTATCTTTGTATAATTTGGACTGACTTTTAACTTAATTGATTTTATCCTCGAAAGGAATAAACATTTATTGTTTAAACGTTCTTTAAATCACTTATCGTTTTACCACGTTAAAAACAGTGAAGCATTTTCCCAAATCAAGCATGTTTTCCTTTTCGTGTTTAAAAATGAACTCTTTACGTATGTTCACTTCTAAAATATGCGTATCCACTTTTTATCAAGTCTCACTTATCATGTTTTCTCAAATACAAATTAAAACAAGATGTTTTAATGCAAGATCTTTTTAAAGGTTAGTCAATGAGTTAGTTTTCAATCAAGTTCAGATAACATCAAGTTAGCGGATATCCCGAGTGCCTTTAAAACCTTTTCGGGATATTAATAGGAACCTCTTACCCAAGATCTCTTTGAATTTTTAAAGTTATATATGTTTTTATCTTTAGAAATTTTCTTAAGTTTTTCTTGGTTTTACCTTTTTATAAAACTAAGTGGCGACTCTTATTTTAAAAATTGAAAATGTTTTAGAAACTTTAACTTGGGTTTTGAAATGATTTTCAAACATAAGTCTTTTTTTCCCCCAAAAATAGTGCCCTACCTCAGTTGTAGAGGCAAATATATCATTATTTTATTCAGACTAGACCTGTCCAAAGTTCTGGTGCATCAAGTTTCCATTGCCTGGGTCTCTCAGGTCAAATAAGGCCACCATTTCCACCTTATGTTCAGTGCGGTAGGAAGCATCCTGGTGCAGGTTTCCTTGGTTCAAATATATTCTATTTGTGTTGGTGTCCTAGTTACTTTATGTGAGAGTGTCTGAGTAGAGGTAGAGGTTAGATGAACCAGTCTACAAGGTCAATGACAACTTATTTATCTATAATTCATCCCCCTGGGACAGGCCCACAGGCCACAACAAATCATGATAGAGGTAGAGAAGGAGGAAGGGCATCCAGTTTAGGTAGTGGTCAGAACTACACTTATTCTCTAGCCGGTCACTAAGACTTGGAGTCACCACCTGACATTGTTATAGGTACATTGACTATTTTTACTCATGTTGTTTATGCACTTATATATCATGACTCTACTTTTTGTATGTTACCTTACTAATTGTTGGTAAGTTTGGGGCAAACCCAAAGTTTTTACCTAGACCCTTTGTTGTGTCTACGTCGATTGGTGAATTTATTATAGCCAGTGAAGTTTATTAAGATTGTGCAGTGTTCATTTATATCCATCTTGCTTCAACTTATTTGATTGAGTTAGATATGATTGACTTCAATGTCATTATAAGTATGGACAAGTTAGCTGCGTGTTACGATAATGTCGATTGCAGAGTTAAGGTTGTCAACATCATTTTTTTGGGCGAGCCAGCCCTAGAGTGGAAAGGTAATGCTGACACGCCAAAGGGTAGGTTTTTTCCTACCATAAGGACCAAAAAATTATTTCTAAAGGTCATATCTATCATCTAGTTTGAGTAAGAAGTATCGAGGATGAACCAACGACTCTTCAGTTGGTTCCTATGGTTAGTGAGTTTCTAGAGGTATTGCTAGATGAGCTTCAAGGAATCCCACTAGAAAGGGAAATCGAGTTCACTATTAATCTACTCTCAGATACTCAGCCGATATCTATTCCTCCTTATAGGATGGCGCTTTCTGAGCTAAGAGAGTTGAAGGATCTTCTTGAAAATGGATTCATCAGGCCTAGTACATTTCTGCGGGATGCACCATAATTGTTTATTCATAAAATAGATGGGTCCTTGAGAATCTGAATTGATTATCTGCAGCTAAATAAAGTTAAAATCAAGAATAAATATCCTCTTCTAAGGATTGATGACCTTTTTGATCAGTTGCATGGTGCCAAATATTTTTCAAACATTGACTTGATATCGGGGTATCACCAACTACGAGTTAAATGGATAGATGTCCCAAAGATGACCTACAGGATAAGGTATGACCACTTCGAGTTTTTAGTAATGTCTTTTGGGCTTACTAATGCCCCAACAGCTTCATGGACCTAATAAATTCGGTCTCCAAGCCCTTCCTAGATGTATTTATGATTGTATGTATTGATGGTATCTTGATTTACTTGCGATACAAAGTTGAACATGCGGATCATCTACGTGTGGTGTTGTAGACACTTCAGAATCATAAATTACATGCAAAGTTCTCCAAGTACGAGTTTTGATTGACTTTGGTGGCATTTCTTGGCCATATAATTACATATAAAGGTATTAGAGTTGACAACCAGAAAATTAAAGCTGTAAGGAATTAGCCAAGGCCCTTGAACCCTACAGAGGTTTGTAGGTTTTTGGGCTTAGCCAATTATTATCAGAGATTTATGGAAGGATTCTCTATTATCTCCACACCTTTTACAAAGTTGACTTATAAAATAGCCAAGTTCCAGTGGTTAGATACATGTGAGCAGAGTTTTCAAGAGTTGAAGGGTAGTCTTACATCATTGCCTATTTTAACTTTCCAAAATGCATGAAGGGTTATACTATTATGTGATGCTTCAAGTATTGTGTTGGGCTGCATTCTAATGCAACATGATAAAGTTATTGATTATGCCTCGAGGCAGCTGAGAAAGCACGAGCAAAATTACCCTATTTATGATCTTGAATTGGCGGCTGTTACATTTACCCTGAAGATTTAAGCCATTACTTATTTGGAGTCTGTGTCGATGTATTTATAGATCAAAAGAGTCTACAGTATTTATTCACATAGAAGAAATTACAATTGAAGACGAGAAGGTGACTGGAGCTACTAAAGGATTATGATGTAGATATTCTATACCATCCAGGTAAGGCTAATATAGTGGCTGATTAACTTAGCCACAAATCGATGGGAAGTTTGAGCCACATGTAAAGACAAAAGAATGAGATGACAAGAGAACTGCATCTGTTAGCAAATTTGCAGGTTTGAGTACTAGACCCACGTAATAGAGGAGTTGTTATTGAAAACACAATGGAATCCTCATTAGTAATAAAGGTAAAGGCATGGCAATGTGATGATCCAGAGTTAGTAAGATTGAGGAAAGAAATTATGCAATAAAAGCAACCATTATTAGAGCTTAAGAAAGATGGAGTTCTTAGATATCGAGGACGTCTATGTGTACCCAAAGTCAGGGAGCTTGGGGAGTAGATTTTGGTGGAAGTCCACTATTCCTGCTACTCAGTCAATCTAGGAGCGATAATGTGTATCATGATCATTGACAGATTTATTGGTGGAATAGTATGAAGAGAAATATATTAGAGTTTGTAGCCCGATTCCTGAATTATCAACAGGTAAAAATTAAGCATCAAGGGCCCGGAGGGCTAACTCAGAGCATAGTGATTCCGACCTGGAAGCTGGAGGTGACCAACATAGACACTATTGCTGGCTTACCCCATACTTATCAGAAGTATGATTCCATATGGGTAATTATAGATAGACTTATAAAGTAGGCTCACCTTCTGCTAGTTAGGACAACTTATATGGCTAAAGATTATGCGAAGTTATACATTGCAAAGATTATTTGTCTTCATGGTGTCCAAATATCCATCAGTTCGGATAGGAGTGCTCAGTTTACAATAAATTATTGCACGTGTTTCTAGAAAGTCTTAGGTACTCAAGTAAGTCTCTATACAACTTTTCATCCACAAATAGATGGACAAGCTGAGTGCACTATTAAAACACTCGAGGATATGCTATGAGTTTGTGTGATAGATTTTAAGGGGGTTGGGATGACTATTTTCCACTAATTGAGTTTGCTTATAATAATAGCTTCTATGAAAGCATTCAGATGACTCCTTATAAAGCTTTATATAGAAGAAAATATAGATCACCTATTGGCTGGTTTAAAGTTAGGGAAGTAGAATTGCTAGAACTCTACTTAGTTCATTAAGCAATGGAGAAGGTGTAGCTATCCGGGAAAAATTACTAACAGCTCAGAGTAAGCAGAAATCATATGCATATGAGCAACATTGAGATTTGGAATTTGATATTAATGATTGGATTTTCCTGAAGGTTTTGCCAATGAAAGGCATTATGCAGTTTGGTGAAAAGGGAAAGCTTAGTCTAAGATATATTGGACCATATTAAATCACTCCAAATGTAGGAAAAGTGTCATATGAGCTTGGGTTACCAGCAGAGTTGGAGGCAGTCCATCTTGTATTTCATATATTGACGCTACAAAAGTGCATAGGGGATCCCTCGTGTATTGGGCATGTAAAAAATGTTCAAGTTTTTGATGACTTATCCTATGAGAAAGTACCAATTTCTATATTAGATCATCAAGTTAGGAAGCTCAGAACCAAAGAACTAGCCTCAGTAAAGGTGTTGTGGAGAAACATTAATATTGAGGAAATGACGTGGGAAGTAGAGGATGAAATGAGGAATAAGTATCTCCAGTTAATTATTACCTTAAAATATTAAGCTTAGTCATATCCTTGTGTTCATAATATTTTTCCTACTGTGCAAATATGAATAGATTCAAACGTGTGCAAATGATTGCATTTATTTATATATCGATGTATCGCCTTGTAGGGCACCATGTTGGACTTCAATTGAGTTTCAAGTTTTTGGATAGTTCCAATTACAAGGAAAACTTTGCTGAAATTTTGAGAAATACTAAGAAAATAGAGCTTTTACACATTACCCTTATTCGAGGATGAATGATAATAAGGTGGGAAGGATCTGACACCTCGTACCTTTCAACACCTATATGACTATGTTGATATCGATGAAGGTACTTAACCTCGGGATAATAGGGCTATACTTTGGCCTAGAGTTTGAATGGACAAATGTATATTAGTTTTAAGTTAAAGTATAAGGATGACAGTTTGGAAAATAAAATAAAACAAGTGAGGTGCTTGTCAACTTATTTAAGCTAATAAGTGACAAGTAGGTGCATCACCTACTTATGTTAAATGATCTATGTTACAAGGGATGATTATGGGAAGAACTCTCTCATCTCTTGGCAGCCCCTCTTTCCCTTTTAGGATTCTAAAAATTTCACATTTTTTCAAATGAAGGTAAGTTAAACCACTTATTATTTTAGTACTAATATACTACATATCATGTAGTAAGAAGTAGATGAAGTATGGCAGCCCCTTCCCTAAGATTGGACACTCAAAATTGTGTAACAATTAAGAGGTTTCTCCTTCTCTTGTTGATGTATGTGTAGAGGATACTTAAGCTCTTTAAGACATCAAGAAAAAGAGAAAAAGACATCCCTTAAAGTGTGGTAAGTACTTTTACCATAGTAATCTTTTTGTATGGAAGTTTGGATGGAGAAATGTTGTTGAATTGTTGGTAAGAACTCACAGGACGATGATCAGAAGCCATGAGTTTAATGTGTTACTATTGTATTTTGATATGGTGAGTTGTGTAGGGGATTTTTTTTGTGTTTCATAGTATTGGAGGCAGTAGGTTGGTGTGTGTGTATTTTATTAAAATAGGGGAAGAAGGTGTAGTGATACACCATTTAATTAACGCCACTACATAAATCTGCCCAGATATTTTTAGCTACTATTTTGGTGAAGTTGCATCAGGTTCAAGAGCTAATATTATCTTTATTAGGCACTTGAATTGTAGATTAACTTAATAAAGGAAAGACCAAGTCTTGGTAAGTGTAATTTACTGAAGAAACAAAGTATGTCAAGGCTTGTTTATTCCGTATTAGTATAAATCTAGAAATGGAACTCTAAATTTCTGAAAGAAGGAATTTGAGTATTGTGTTGTGAGGGATCTTGTTTAATAACTAAATAATTCTTATGGAACTAAGGGATACATTATGGCGAGTCAAGTTGATTTCATATGAAAATCTGTTTTTTGCAAACAAAATCTGAGTTATTCTTTTGTCTAGTTTTCCCTTTGTATTGTGATCCCTAATAAATCTTTCAAGGTCTGAAAGGAAGGTTAGCAAGTCAAATCCCTATTCATATTCAGTTTGTAGGTTAAGTCAAACATTTAGTAAGTTAAGACTAAGAAGTTAGCTAAGAGACCTTCATAACGAATGAGAGTAGCTTTAATGGTCAATCCCAGTAATACACTTATTACACATGGGTTGCATGTGCTAATATGCGCCGAGGCGTTACTGCCATAGTGAGGCTATTATATAGAGTGCACTGAGGTTCTACTACTATATTGAGGCTATTATATACATAGTGTGCACTGAGGTGCTACTATCATATTAAAGCCATTATATATACATGGTGTGTCGAGGCACTATTATCATTCAGAGTGTGTTATAAAGAGTGAGTTGCAGCATGAGTTTAATTGTGATTGTGTTATATAAAGGAATTAAGAGGATAAGAAGTTAATGAGTCTTACTAACTATAGTTTACAGGTTTCATATTATATCCTATTCAGATTTACTACTTGCAGCTTACTAATATATTTTTACCTTACATACCACTACATTATTTTCATACTGACATCCCCATATCCTTGGGGGTGCTGCATTCATGCCTGCATGTCCAAACAGACACCCAGACAAACATCTTTAGTAGGAGTTGTAGAGTTCAATCATTTTGGTAAGCTCCATTCTTCCTGGGGCTGACGAGGCAGAGGTCTTGCTTATATTTTGAGTTAGGTTATGTATATGTACAGTTGATGAATAAGTCGGGACCCTGTATCAGCTATGAGATATTTTACTCGTAGAGACTTGAAGACATGTGATATATCTTACTATTGGATATGGCCTTTGTCACGATCCAAACTATCGTGAGTGGTACCCATACTAGCCCCTCCTCCCCTGTTGGGCGAACCATATCTTACCTACTTTACCAAACCCTAACAAATTAATTATACACATATTAAGCATTCTAGATATAATATAATATTCATCAAATATCGACTAAAATAAAATGTGAAAATCTAACTTTTACATCCTCAAGAAATTCGAAGGACTCTAATTATCAATATCTAAGAGTAGCAAAATAACTAATAAGTGGAACAATGTTTGAAGAGATAGACATCTATCACTAAGAAGATCTATAACAGCCTGAATAGGAGTATCTCACCTTCAGATTGGTTAACTGATTGTGCTAGATACAAGGTCGCATAGTGGTCTATAGAAAGCAGTTTGCATTCAAAAGAAGGTGCAAGAATAGCATCAGTACAAACACTATGTACTAGTAGGTATCATTGGCCGATCTAAATAGTAACAAGTATATATCATGAAGCAAATAAAATGAGTAGACAGGTACAACAACATATATCCAAAAGCTCAGATAATCAAGTAGTCACAACAGTCAAGTAATTAACGCAAATCCAGAAACATCAGTTATCACAGAACTCTGCAATATAAAGCAGTCACAACAAATCATGGAATTATCTCCATACTGATTTACAATTGTATAGCCTCTGAATCTCATTAGTCTCACTCTGTACCATATACACACTCATAATCTCTCACTCATCTATACACACATGTTAAGGGACTTTATTCTTCCCTAACTAGTCATGTCCTGCAGGGGACCCTAGGTGTCCATGTACCATACTGACGTGGTACTCGATCCATCACATAACCGCTCATCTATAAGCTCATATCAGACTCGAGTCAATCATTATCAGAACAATATGTATATTCTCAACCCTCATCATATATCTCTACACGTTCTTACTTTATTTATCTCTCATGACAATAATAACAACTACACAATGAATATCACAAGTGCACAAAAAAATCATACGTCATTTAAAGACAGGCTTCAATAATTAAATAACTTATTCATAAAATCATTGTCAAGCCAGTAGTACCACTCATAGACTATGTCTGAAAACCAATCAAACATGCTATATCAACTTATAAACACATACAACTGACTAAGAAAAGCTAACTCCACATAAATCATAACCTACCTCAATTGAAGAACTTAATAAGCAAGCTAATTCGCGTGAGCCTTCTCTTTTCTCAATGCCTCGGAATGCTCAAAGTCTAAAACAAGTAAATACAAGAGCATTCAATTATCTACTCTTCAAACACAGGCTTTGGGAATTCAAACCCACTTAACTCTACCTTTTTTCGAGGTCTAAATCATTACCTAGGGGTAAATTTATCATATCCTAGTTCCCCAATGTTCACATGATCTTAATTCATGGAGTTTCTACTCCCTTCATCCTCTTTAAAGAAGTTTTATGCTAAAGGTTCAATTTTAATTGGACTCACGGTCCCCATTTACCACAATGCATATTCAAGAACTTTAATTTCATGCTAGAAAGTGTTAATTTAAAACTTAGAAGTATTCTAGATGATATTATATCTACCCATAGGTTTTCCCATACCTATTTATAGTTCTAGGGTTCTAACCCCAAATTTACCATTACAATCATCCCCAATGATTCTAGGATATTAAAGGATTACTAGACAGAATAATCAACGAAGTAAATTTACCTCAAAGATAAAATAGCCGTAGCATTGGAACATTTGCCTCTCTCAAGTTCTGGAATGAGTTCTTAGAGTTTATGAGGTGAAACTTAAAATAACTGAAGTAAATCGGTCATTATAACTTGGGTCATCTGCTGCAAAAGATACTTCTATGCTGAAGAGGATTCGCCATGGAAACAAAGGACCCACTATAGAGAGTCCTGACAACTTTGCCAATTATTGCTGTAGCGGTACTTCGACTGCTATATCGATCTCGCTAAAGCGATAACTCCACCATTGTAGCAGTTCTTGTAAACTAGAAACTCGATAAAAACTAAACTTAACCCCATTTCACAAAACAAATTTCATTCTCAAGACATCAGAAAACCAAACCCAATGCAGTAGCCACTCTAAACACTTGCTATGAATTTACTCGTAGTCTCAAAATTCTCTATGCAAGTCTAGATCACAAGGTCACCCCCCCTAATGGAAGACAACCCAACAAAATAGCACAAAATTCATAACAATTACACAAGAGTTTTTAGTTCTAAACCACCCTACCTTTGAGTTTTTATTAGCTTAACTTACTGTAGGGATTCTAATAGGGTACTATGCCTAACCACCCCATAAAGACTGTAAGGGTCAATACAACCTTGCCAACCTTTTTATTAGCTGTCTACTCTGATGTTAACCTTGTCAGCCTTGCTTATATTTACTATTTGTGAGACCATCCTCATCAGCCTTGAGTTGGTTATATATTGTTGAGCTATTAGTGTTTCAGATTGCTATATTTAGAGACCTTATTAGTCTCGGAAATCCAGTAGGTTCAGTAGAGATACACTTAATTTTTATACCCTTAGCCTTCTGAAGCTCCAGGTGCTAGTCGTACCTCCCTTGGTTCAAGGCCATGACAAACTTTGTATCAGAGCATGTCAAGTCCTAAAAAGTCTACAAATCGTGTCTTGTAGAGTCTTACTTATGGGGGTGTTGTGCACCATACCAAGAATCATGAGGCTATGCGACATTTAAGAATTGTTACTCTTTTTTAATATGATAGATAGTGTAGTAGAGTAGGGTTATAAGATACTTGTTGTCTAATTTGTGCTTTTATGTTCCTTGTTTACAGAAATGCTTGTGACTAAATATATTACTAGCCGACGAGTTAGCATGGATGCGGAAAAGGTACTAGTCATTCCCTACCTATATAGATGGATAGATTGGAGGCTTAGAGTGAATCATTGACTCCAATGATCTTAGTTCAGCTAGTTTCTGATGAGAAGAGAGGGGATCCAACATCCTCGACCCACTTGCTTTGGTAGCACCTGAGATAGATAGAGATGACCCAACATCTGCAGTTCCTCCACTTAAAGTGAAGGATCAGGATGCTTGGAGCATAGTTTGTTTATTGACCCAGATTGTAGCTATACAAAAGCAATAAATAATGCATCGATGAGTTCAAAGTCAGGTGGCTTTGAGTGTTCAAGGGCTCGAGAGTTTATCAGCTTGATTCCTCCTATATTTATAGTCTCTAACTTGAATGAGGATCCTCAGGAGTTTATTGATCGGCTTTATCGAGTGTTTTGAGTCATGCATGCATCAATAAAGGAGGTAGTAGAGTTTTCATCTTTCAGGTTATGTGATGTGGTGATTTGTGGTTCGAGGCTTGGGATCAGTATAGAGGATCAAATAACCACCTAACTGATTGGGAAGATTTTTTTAAGGCTTTCCTAGCTCACTATCTTCTTTATTAGGTTTGGGAGTCTAGACTTAATTAATTTCTAGTCCTTAAACAGGGAAGTATGAGTGTTTGAGAGTACAACCTCAGGTTTAATTCATTAGCCATGTATGGTACCTATATTATGAGTACGATATGAGCTAAAGTTCATCGATATGTGGGTAGACTTAAGGAAGATTTGATTAAGGAATACACAATAGTATCCACATAAGTGCATATGGATATTTCTCGAATAAGGGCTATTGCTCAGACTATAGAGGATCTTGCACTCTAGAATGGATATAACCAAAACTAAGAGCGGGATCAAAATAAGATGGCTAGATCTATGGGTCTCGTAAGTTGGCAATTGTAACACCCCAAAATTTGAACAAACATTTAAACTCAAAAAATCTAGCTTGACCTGTAATTCCCAGGCCCCACAGGCACGTGCCACAGGCCGTGCGAGTCACGACATACTATCCGACCGACCATGGGAGGGACCTCAGCCTGCTCAGCCCCAACTGGCAGCCACCCCGACTATTGCTAGATCCATGGGCTATGGGCCTCAGCCGTGGGAATGGTTCAGAGGACCAGCCCAACTCTTTCCATTTCAATGGCTAGAACTAACGGTCCATCGCAGGTCCGACGACCGTCAGACAAGCCGTCCAACGAGATTTCTTTTCAACCTTTTAAATTAAGTCAGGGGTATTCTAGTGTTTCTCCACTCTTTTAAATTCAAAACTAAGTCATTTTTGGTATATTTGAAGAGGATTATAATCAGACTTAGAGTATTTTTTCCCCTCATTCCATCGATCAAACGTTAGAGAAATGAAAGGAACTCTCTCTCAGGCTCCAGGCTTGGGATTTCTTCTCGAAAGCTTCAAACCATAGTTCAAGCTCCATATTTCTTCTACCAGGTATGTAGATATTCAGTAAGGGTTTTGTTCACCCTTATGCCCAAAACATCATCCTTACATTTCAAGCTTTCTATAATTTTTAGAAACTAGGAGTTTTACCCTCTTATGCAGATTTTTATGGAATTTATTCCCATGCTTAGAATGTGGTTTTTACCTTGTTTAAATGATTCGTATCATGTTTTCAATAATTTGCATGAGTTTTACAAGAATTGAGAAATCAAGAACTTAGTCCTAATTTGTAGTATTTTCTCATGAATTAGTTTACATAAGAATCTAAATCAGAATACTAGCATGGAGGCTTTAAACAAAATCTAATCAATTTTCAGTTATAGATTTACAGAAAATAATGATTTCAGATTAGCCTAGTTCTGACACAGTAAATTCAAGACCTCAGTTTTAAATGAGCTTGAAGATCAATATTTGGGAGTAGTACTTAGCACCGAGTTGGACTAGGGTTCAACATACCCAAAGTCATAGAACTACGTGCCACCATAGGATTATTTATCCCCTTAGTGGGTCTCAGATTAGTAATCACAGCTATCATGCCTTTATACCTTAGAAAGGTCTATTGGGTCCTCTCAATGGGACGTATACATCAGACTCCATGTTTAGCTCATATTGTTTATGTCGGTTAACAAGCTCTTCCACAGATTTAGACTCAGTAGTGTGTACTAGGCCCTCAATTCAATTTTTAAAACTTTTCATTGTGCTTTTCAGAATATCCTTGCATTTTAGATTTTTATGCATGACTATGTTTGGGCCTATGTACTACAGTTCAACTTACAGTTTAAACAATATATCAGTGTTTTATCATGTTTATATATATATAGCTAGCTTTGAATATCTCTCATGCTCAGTAAATTCAAATTACTAATGATACTTTATGTGTTGCATCCTATTATGATGCAGGTTCAGATTCTCAGATTTAACCTCATGATAGCTCATTCCAGCGCCATCTTAGTGATAACTTATGGTGAGTCCTCATCATCCGAGGATGGTCTTTTGATGCTTTTCTCTCTCTAGTTATTTTGGTATTTAGTATTTTGAAGTTAGCTGGGGGCTTGTCCCTATACCTCATCAGTAGTAGAGGCTTTCAGACATAGAGTCAGATTTCAGCTTTTCAGTTAGTTCATTTATTTTAGACTTTATATTTGAACTCAAATATTCTCATTTAAATTTTAATAAACTTATATCTTCATTCAGTTTAGCTTCCACTCAGTTTAAATTCAAGTGATTACTTAGTATATTCCAGGCCATGGGTTATCTTGGGGTCACTTGTGACTCTAAGCATCATGTCATGTCCAGAGTGTAGACTTAGGGCGTGATAAACTTGTTATCAGGGAATTAGGTTCAAGAGTCCTAGGGTGTCTCAAAGACACATTGAGTAGAGTCTTTTTCATGGGTGTGAAGTGCACCACACTTATGAGAGAAAGGTTACAAGACATTTTAGGGATCCACTTCTTTCATGATTCAGTATCATGCGATAGATTTTAACTCTAATCCTTCCTTTCTAATCATTTCATTATGAGTTTCAGATCATTCCTCCCGCAGAGTAAATGCTTGTAATGCTAATCCTTCGATTCTAGATCACGAGGTCACGAACGCAGAATTCAGGAATGCCATTTAGATATTGGCACAAGCTGTGACTGCCCAAGCCAATTAGAGCCACTTGTTCCCTCTAACCAAAATAGTGGAATAGCTTTTGCCAGAGTTAGGGATTTAATACGCATAAATCCGCTAGAGTTCTTTGGGTCTAGAGTAGATGAGGATCTGCAAAACTTTATTGATGAGGTGAAAAAGGTTCTTAATGTGATGTAAATTTTAGGGGTTGAGAGTGTAGAGCTGGCATCCTATTAGCTTAAGGATGTGGCTCATATCTGGTTTACATAGTGGATGGACAACAAGGGAAGTAAAGCAGCTCGTATGACTTGGGACTATTTTACTGGAGCTTTTTTGGAGAGGTTCTTCCCTAGAGAGCTGAGGGAAGCTAAGGTAGAAGAATTTTTAAATCTGAGGCAGGGGTCCATGTCAGTCCAGAAGTATGGGCTGAAGTTCACTCAGCTCTCCAGGTATGCCCCAACCATGGTAGTCGAGCCAAGGGCCTGGATGAGTAAGTTTGTGTCTGGGGTATCTGACTTGGTAAAGAAAGAGTGAAGGACGGCAATGTTGATAGGACATATGGATATTTCTAGGCTAATAACCCATGCTTAGCAGATTGAGGAGGATATGCTTAAGGTGATAGCGAGGGAAAGCAAGAAAGCTAGGATAGGAAACTATGACTACTCACAACAGAGATCGGGACAAGGTAATCACTCATAGTTTTAGCAGAGATCTTCAGCTCCAGTGCCTTCATCAGCTAGTGCTCCCCATCTCAAACCCCGACAAGACTAAAAAAAGAAGGCACCCAACTCTAAGTCGCAGGGTAGTGTTTTAGGTAATCACATATTTCAAACATGCCCTAAGTATGGTAAGAATCATCCAAAGGGGTGTTTTTCTAGCAGAGAGGGGTATTTTAGGTATGGTCAACTTGGACATAGGTTAAAGGAGTGACCCTCTGCCAAGCAAGGACAAAGGAGTAATCGAGCTTAGTCTACCACTTCAGTAACTCCAGCAGGTCGCACAACTTAGCAAGGTACTACTTCTGGTACAGGTGGCGGTCAGCATCAAAATTGTCTCTATGCCATGTCATCATGCCAGGATTAAGAAATTTTACCAGACATAGTCACTGGTATGTTGAAAGTCTTCTATCTTGATGTTTATGCTTTGTTAGACAAAGGGGCTTCACTATCTTTTGTGACTCCATATGTTGCATGCAAATTTGGAGTCAGTCCTGAAAAACACTTAGAACTCTTCTCAGTCTCTACTCTAATTGGCGAGTCAATTCTAGCTAAGAGGGTGTATAGAAATTTGTCAGTGTCAGTCCTTCAAAGAATCACCTCAGTGTACTTAGTAGAGTTAGATATGACTGACTTTGATGTCATTCTTGGCATGGATTGGCTACATGCCTGTTATGCCTCAGTCGACTATAGAACCAGAGTCGTAAAATTCCAGTTTCCAAATAGTCCTATCTTAGAATTGTAGGGTAGTCCTCCAATATCAAAAGGTCATTTCATATCTTACCTCAAAGCTAAGAAGATGATCTCAAAGGGTAACATCTACCATATAGTCAGGTTTAAGGATTCTGAGTCCGATACCCCACCTCTTCAGTTAGTTCATATAGTCAGCGAGTTTCCAGAAGTGTTTCTTGAGGATCTGCCTGGAGTTCCTCCAGAGAGGGAGATTGACTTTGGGATAAACCTTCTTCAAGAGATGCAACCCATATCTATCCCTCCTTATAGAATGGATCCTGCAGAGCTTAAGGAGTTGAAAGATCAGTTAAGAGACCTCCTAGATAAAAGCTTCATCAGACCCAACATCTCTCCATGGGGTGTCCTAGTTCTCTTCTGCGTAATAAAGATGGTTCACTCAGAATGTACATATATTACCGTTGCTGAACAAAGTCATAATCAAGAATAAGTATCCTATCCTAGGATTGATGACTTGTTTGACCAACTTCAAGGTGCTAGTTACTACTCCAAGATTGACCTTAGATTCGATTATCATCAGCTCAGAGTTAGAGAATGTGACATTCTGAAGATCGCCTTTAGAACTCGGTACGGTGACTATGAATTTGTGGTTATGTCTTTTGGACTAACGAATTCTCCTACAACTTTTATGGATTTGATAAACAGGATATTTAAGTAGTACTTGTATATGTTCATCATTGTCTTTATAGATGACATCCTTGTTTATTCTCGGAGTGAGGAGGAGCATGCAAACCATTTGAGGGTTGTGTTGCAGACTCTCAAAGATCATTAGTTATTTGCTAAGTTGAGTAAATGCGTGTTTTGGTTGTAGTCAGTGGTGTTTTTGGATCATGTGGTATCTAAGGAGGGAATTCGAGTAGATTCGCAAAAAATAAAAACAGTATAGAATTGGCCTAGACCCGGTTCTCTGACATACATTAGAAGCTTTTTGAGCTTGGCTGGCTACTACAGAAGGTTTATTGAGGGGTTTTCATCCATAGCTGATTCTTTGACCAGGTTGACTCAGAAAAAGGTTAAGTTCCAGTGGTTAGATGAGTGTGAGAAGAACATCCAGGAACTAAAGAGTAGATTGACCACAACTCTAGTTTTGGCTCAACCAGAGGGTTTAGATGGTTTTGTTGTGTATTGTGATGCATCTAGAGTTGGCTTAGGGTATGTTCTAATGTAGCATGGTAAGGTCATTTCATATGCCTCCAGAAAGCTTAAGATTCATGAGAAGAATTACCTGACTCATGATCTCGAGTTGGTAGCAGTTATTTTTGCCTTAAAGATTTTGAGACACTACTTGTATGGTGTCCATATGAATGTGTTTACCGATCATAAGAGCCTCCAGTATGTCTTCACCCAAAAGGATTTAAATCTTCATCAGAGAAGGTGACTTGAACTTCTCAAGGACTATGATATGAGTGTGCTTTACCATCCGGGTAAGGTCAATGTTGTAGCCGATACACTTAGTAGATTATCTATGGGTTGTGTGTCATAGATTAAGGAAGAAAAGAAGGAATTAGCTAAGGATGTTCATAGGCTTCCTCATTTAGGGGTTTGCCTTAAAGACTCAGCGGATGGTGGTGTAATAGTTCAGAATGGTTCAAAATCTTCCTTGGTAGTCGAGGTGAAGGAGAAGCAAGAAAATGACCCTATTTTGCATCAGTTAAAAGGTGTTATCCATCAGTAGAGAGTAGAGGATTTCTCCGAAAGGGGAGATGGTGTCTTTTGATATCAGGGTCATTTATGTGTGCCTAATATGGACAATTTGAGACAGTGAATTTTGGTAGAGGCTTACAGCTCCAGGTATTCTATTCATCCCAGCGCCACTAAGATGTACCGTGATCTATGGGAAGTCTATTGGTGGAATCGCATGAAGAGAGACATCGCAGACTTTGTAGCTAAGTATCCCAACTGTCAGCAAGTTAAGGTAGAACATCAAAGATTAGGAGGTTTGACTCAGAATATTGACATTTCTACTTTGAAGTGGGAAGTGATCAATATGTACTTCATTGCAGGTTTATTGCATACTCACCGATAGGACAATTCTATTTAGGTGATAGTAGATTAGATTACCAAGTAACCCCTTTTTTTGCCTGTCAAGACTACTGACTCAACATAAGATTATGCCAGACTCTATATCTATGACATAGTCAGGATGCATGGCATCCCATTGTCCATCATCTTGGATATGGGTACTCAATTTACATCCCAGTTCTGGAAATCATTTCAGAAATATCTTGGTACTCAGGTTAATCTCAGCACAACATTCCATCCCCAGACCGATGGTCAGGCAGAGTATATCATCCAGACATTAGAGGACATGTTGAGGGCTTGTGTGATCGACTTTAAAGGTAATTGGGATGATCACTTTCCTCTTATAGATTTTGCTTACAATAACACCTTTCTTTCTAACATTCAGATGGCTCCGTATGAAGCTCTTTATGGGCGAAGGTGCAGATCACTGATAGGTTGGTTTGAGGTAGGTGAAGCAGCCTTGATAGGGCTTGATTCAGTCCATGAGACTGTGGAAAAAGTTTAGCTTATTAGAGAGAGGTTGAAGGCTTCTCAGAGTCGCCAGAAATCCTATACAGATGTCTGGAGAAGAGACTTAGAGTTTGAGGTTGATGATTGGGTAGTTCTAAAGGTGTCACACATGAAGGTTGTGATGAGGTTTGGTAAGAAGGGGAAGCTTAGTCTCTGATATGTTGGTCCTTAAAAGATTCTGAGGAGATTTGACAAGGTGGCTTATGAGTTAGTGTTGCCCACAGACTTAGCATCAACGCACCCAGTCTTTCATATATCCTTGTTGAAGAAGTGCATTAGTGATCCATCCTTAGTTGTTACTTTAGAAAGTGTAGGTGTGAAGGATAGTCTCTCTTATTAAGATGTACCAGTTGAGATTCTTGATCATTAGGTGCGTATGTTGAGGAACAAAGAATTCTCTTCGGTAAAAGTCCTTTAGAGAAACCAGTCCATTGAGGGAGATACTTGGGAAGCAGAATCAACAAGGATGACCAAGTACCCTTACCTCTTTTCTTACGATTCCGCTCCAGCTTTAGGTAATAGTTTCCTCCTTAGTATGTTCCTTCAGTTCTATTCAACCAGTTATTCTCATGCTCCTAGTATAAATTCATGCCTTACAAATCCAGTTCAACTATAATTTAGTTAGAAACCAACTAGTATATCAGTACTTTAACTTTTTAGTATTCCATTGGTAGGGATTGCGGCTCTTTCCCTCAAAACTTAGCTTGTTTAGTCTTCATTTGAGGATAAATGATCCCAACGGGGAGATATTATAACACCTCAGAATTTGAACTAACATTTCAACTCAAAAAATCTTGCTGTACCTACAATTCCCAGGCCCCATGGGCACGTGCCACAAGCCGTACGAGGCATGATGGCCCATCCAGTCAGCTATGAGAGCAACCTCAGCCTGCTCAGCCAAGACGGGCAGCCACTATGACCATCGCAAGACCGACGGTCCGTGGTCCATAGCCGTGGGAACGGTCCAGAGGACCAGCCCAACTTGTCCTATTATAATGGCTAGACCCAATGGGCCATTGCAGGTCCAGCGACCATCGGAAAAGCCGTCTGGCGGGATTTTTCTGCAACCTTTTAAATTAAGTTAGGGGAATTCTGGTCTTTTTCCACTCTTTTAAATCCTAAACTAAGTCGTTTTGGGTTTATTTTAAGAGGATTATAATTAGACTTAGATATTTTCCCCCTCATTCCATCGATCAAAGTTTAGAGAAAAGAAAGGAACTCTCTCAGAGGCTCCAGGCTAGGGCTTTCTTCTCCAAAGCTTTAAACTTGAGTTCAAGCTCCAGATTTATTCTACCAGGTATGTGAGTATTCAATAAGGGTTTTGTTCACCCTTATGCCCAAAACCTTAGCCCTAAATTTCAAGCTTACCATATTTTTTTAGAAACTAGAGTTTTTACCCTCTTATGCAGTTTTTTGTGGAATTCAATTCCCATGCTTAGAATGTCTTATATACCTTGTTTAAATGATCCGTATCATTTTTTCAATAATTTGCATGAGTTTTTACAAGAATTGAGAAATCAAGAACTTAGTCCTAATTTGTAGTATTTTCTCATGAATTATTTACTTCAAAATCCTACTCAGATACTAGCATGGAGGATTTAAACAAAATCTAGTCAGCTTCCGGTTATAGATTTTTAGAAAATATTGATTTTAGATTAGCCTAGTTCTTACACAGTAAATTCAGGACCTCAATTTTAAATGAGCTAGCATATTAGTTTTTAGGAGTAGTACTTAGCACCGAGTTAGACTAGGTTTCAATGTACCCCAAAGTTCCAGAACTACGTGCCACCATAGGATTATTTAGCCCATCAATAGGTCACAATTTAGTGATCACACCAGTCATTCCTTAATACCCTTGCAAGGTATATTGGGTCATCTCGATTGGGCATATACATTGGACTCCACATTTAGCTCACATGGTTTATGTCGGTTGATAGGATTTCCAACAGATTTAGATGCCTTTAGTTCAGCTTTTATAGCTTTTCATTGTGCTCTTCAGAATATCCTTGCATTTTAGATTTTTATGTATGATTGTGTTTGGGCCTATATACTATAGTTCAATGATAAGTTGGTAATCTACCAACTTATTGAGACTTTATTTATGAATTATTGCCATGCTTATATGAGAATTAGAGGTACTTAATGCCTTTATTGACATGAATGTAGGTACTCTTGATCCAGAGAAGACAGCAAAGGAATTGAACCCAAAGAGCCAAAAAAAATTTAAAGTGTGAAGGTGATCAGAAAAGAGGAAGGAACTGTCAAGAGGTGCGAGCCGCACATCACAAGATGCGGCCGCACCCCACTTCGCACTAGAGTCTCATAGGTGGTGTAACTTTCTACCTAGAGAAAAAATCCACATGCGGCCGCATAATGCAGTGTGCAATCGCAAGTGGCTTCGCATGTTGGTCGCACCAGCCCCGAAGGGCATTTTTGTCCAAAGTCATGTGACATAATTGGGAAGGTTCAAAAACCCATTTTGGGGCCTGACCTAATAGAGAATTCAGTTTTTACTTTCCTCAAGGAAGATATTGAGAGTACACTATTCTCTCTTCTTCTTCCCCAATTGAAAACTCCATTTGTAAAGAATTTGAGCTTGGATTTGGAGCTTAGCTTTGAATTTGAATGGAAATTTGAGTAACCCATTTTGTATATCCTCTTGTTTCCTTAATATAAGAAGCTAAATCCTTTTCTAGGGGTATGTGCATGATGGGTGTTTGAATTTAGGCATGGGTATTGATTAATTGTACTTATAATTGATTTTAGTATGCGTCTATTGAATTCTTCAAGGTTTAATTATAAAATTGATGGTTGCAAACATTAATTGAGTTTTCTAATTTTTTTCTTGCTTGAAAGAGGAGTTCAATAATTGGGTAAGAATTCAATAGTGGGAATTTGGGATTTCCACCATAGATTATGGCTAGAAATAGCTTGATCAAAGGAAATTCTCATCTAAGAGTCTAAGCCAGAAATAGTGTGATTTACCAAAGTATTTAATTGGTTGGTTGTATGGTAAAGCTATGGTGCTTGAGCGATGGCCATGGTACATATATTTGGAGGGTCAACAGACTACCAAATATAGCTAGAACCAAGCTACCCATACCTATAGTCAAAAGTGAGCATGATTAATCAATGCCCTATCCCATTATAGAACCCCATCGGAAGCATACCCTTAGTATTTCTACTCTTGATCAACAAGTTATGTTTACGATTGTTCTCGTGTTTAAATTGCGATATAGATTAATTCCCAATCCTTTTCCCCTTAATTTTTTCTTTTGTTTGCTTGAACACTTACTCGCTTTAGTGATTGTTATTCGATAATTTATTGGTGAATTATTACTCCATTCTCTGTGGATATCCCCCGTCATCTATTAGGTTTATTTATTGTTTTTTATGATAATCGTTAACACCTCCTACGGGAGAGTATTTTTGAACGTTATAAAAAATGACGCCATTGCCGGGGAATGGTTTTTGATTTTCCGTTTGATTATCATTTAATTCACTTTTGTTGAGTGTTTATTCTTTTTTACTTTTGCTTTTGTTTGCGTTTTTTGAATAGGTTAACCATGAGTCAAGCGGGTGACTAAGAGAGTATCTACGAATATATGGATGCGGATAATGGACTCGTGGTCCATGGTGCAGTAGGTGCAATTCACCTACCCCTAATCGTTGAAAATGTTGTGTTTCACATCACTAGCACGATGCTTCATTTGATACAAATGAAAGGGATCTTTGGAGGGATGGCTCCTGAAGATTCCAACTGACATATTCGAAACTTTGTCAAAATATGGCAGCCTTTCAACATCAGTAATATATCCCAAGAGTCAATCCGACTCTGATTATTCCCTTTCTCCCATATGGGGGGAGCGATGGCTTGGCTTGAGGAGCTCTTGGAGGGATCTATTACAACATGGAATGGACTTGTAGAATCCTTCTTGGTGAGATTCTTCCCACCTTATCGGATGATGTCTCTAAGGGATGATATCACCAACTTTTGAGAACTACCGGATGAGCCATTGCATGAAGCATGTCTAAGGTTCAAGAAAAAGCTTCTATTATATCCAAACCATGGGTTGCCGGATAATGTTCTCCTTCAAAGTTTCTATAGAGCCCTAGACTATATGAATAAATTCATGGCAAATAACATTGTAGGTGGGACACTTATGGACCAAAACTATAGTCTCACTACAACCTTTTTAGATCGAATAATGAAAACCAATAGGGCATGGCATACGAGAGAAGCCAATGTCTCACTGGGTGTTACCTCTTCCATAATGACTAATGAGATGAGGAAAAATAAGGAGGAAAGAGATGAGACCATGGCTAAAATAACGACATAAATCAATTTATTGTCCAAACATATGATGGGAGCTGGGACCAAAAGTGTTAATACCATGGGTACTAATGGTTCAAAAGATCATGATGATGTTGGTGTTTGTACATCAGCAGATGAAGAACTTTGCTATCATTTGGTGGGTTCTCACCCGGGGTATGAAGGTGCCAATCAAGGCAACTGGAGACCAAGGAATGAGAATCAGGGTTAAAGAGACCATGTGCGAGATAGTGAAAGGGAAAATGATCATTACAACCACCAAAGCAATAATCCCTATGTGCCTCCACTGAAGGCAAATGCTTCTCCTTATCATCAAAGTGTAAGTAACCCGGGAAGCTCTAAGATCAAGGATATGTTATCAAAAGTGCTATAAAGAATGGAGTCCATGGATAATGGGCTAAAAGATCTAAAGAGTGATGTATCTACTCTTCATCAAATTGTGAACTCCCATTCGGCATCAATTAAGCACTTGGAAGCTCAAATGAACCACCTCTCTTCTCAAATAAACCCTCGTCAAAAGGTTACTCTTTCTAGTGAAAATTTTGTGAACCCAAAGAATGATGGCCATGTAATGACAATAGTTACTAGAAGTGGAAAGAGGTTGGATGAAGTGTGAAAACCGATCAATGAAGCTATGATTGATTTGAATAAAAACATTGCACCGAAGGTTGTGAATGATAAGAGGGATGATGTGAGTCCAAATGTTAGGGTGAAGTTTAGTGCACCCAATGTGATTGTTGATGATGATAGGCCACAAGAGGAGAATTATGAAAGTAAGTTGCCTTCTCAAATTGCTATTGAGATCAAGGAGGAAGATCCAAGTGTGCCAAGGCCATTGCCTAAAAATTCTCTATATCCCCAGAGATTGATCAAGAAAAAGGAAGATAATCAATTCAAAAAGTTTGTAGACATGTTCAACAAACTATCTATTAACATTGTTTTTATTGATGCTCTCATACAAATGCTGGGTTATGTGAAGTTTATAAAGGAGTTGCTAAAGATGAATCAGATAATTGATATGTGGAAAGTTGAGGTGTCCCATACTTGCAGCGCGGCGATGACAAGTAATATTTCTCCCAAGCGGGAAGATCTTGGTGCGTTCACCATCCCATGCACCATTTGTGTGTTCCTATTCAAGAATGCCTTATGTGACCTTGGGGCAAGTATAAACTTGATACCCCTCATGATTTTCAGAAAATTAGGTCTAGGCACTCCTAAACCCACACCTATGAGGCTATTATGGCTGACTATTCAATAAAGCATCCGATGGGAATACTATTTGATGTGTTGGTGAAGGTCGACAAGTTCATCCTACCAGCTGATTTTATTGTCTTGGATTGTGATGTTGATCTTGAGCTGCCTATCATCTTGGGGCATCCTCTATTGTCACCAGAAAGGCTCTTGTTGATATGGAGCTAGGGGAGCTCAAATTCCAAGTGGGGAGCGAAGAAGTCACGTTTAATATGTGTCAACCCACCAAACCACCAGATGGGTATATAGTTATGTCCATGATTTCTATCAAGGGCAAGATGGTTGATGTCCTTGGAGAGGGTGAGATAGAGGATGGTCCACCCAATGATCAACTTTTTGTTTTGAATGTTCATGAAAAGAAGAATTCAAATGACACCCTCCAAGTGCCCATTTCTATGAAATTGTCAACTTGAGAACAAGAGGAGATGATGCAGATTATAAAGAAGTACTTCCGACGCTTTGGTTGGGATCATGTCCATTGTCTTAGCATGAACCCGGGCTATGATTGATCTATGAGGTACTATCATCGAGCTGCGATGTAAAATCAAGCGCTTATTGGGAGGTAATCCAAGTGTTTTTACTTTATTTCTTTTACCTTTTGTTGTTTTTGGTGTGTTTTAGGAATGCTTGGAGATGAAAAAATGACTAAGTTGAAGAAATATAGCAGAAGTCATGTGCGATGGGCTATGCTATTTTCACACCCCATTGTACGGCCACATATGGCACCGCACACACAACCAGAAAGCTGAGAGGAAAAAGAATTGGCTGAAGTGATGTGCGATTGGAGGTGCAAATCACACCTTTTGATTTGTGCTTTGCATATTCATCACATGCCAGAATAGAAAGCTGGGAAAGTTTTAGGCTAAAAATTGTCATGTGCAAAGTGACGTGCGAGACACATATTGTCATGTGTGAATCACACATTGCGGCACACTCAGGTAAATTTTAAATTTTTTGTTGACCTACCCATTGATTGACCCGACCCAAATTGTTGACTCGCATCTTCTCCACTTCTTTTTCTCCTATAAACCATCAACCCTACCATCTTTTCTTCCATAACTCCCATAAAACCTCCATTATTCTCTCCCACAACTCGCCAAATCCTCTAAATTTTCCTAAAATCTTCTCCCATCTCACCACTACTCCTTCACTTCCATAAAACCACCGTGCCACTGCCCTTTTTTTGGTCAAAAGGTTAGATCACTATTGTTAGGCAGTAGAAGCTTGAAGTTTTGCCTTTTACTTCCTCAGCTTTGCTTGTGGTAAGTTCCCCAATGTTAAATCCATGTTTTAAGTAGATTAGGACCACTGATTGTGAAGCATGCTAGTTTAATCCTCCATGTTGATTTTGGGTGAGATCTGATTTTTGGACCCCAATTTTAGGGCATATTTTCGATTTTTCTTGAGAAAAACTTGGTAGATATTAATTTTAGGTTGGTGCATGCACCTAGTGTTACTTTTTAGCCCTGATTTTCATGTTTTTGGGTAAAGTCTGTGTAACCCACTTGAGTTGATGCATGATATGTCCCAATGATAGATTAGGTGACATCATTCTTAAGGGCAAATCATCATCTTCGCAAGGTTTTTGTTGAATAATATTGTGTGGGCTGAAATTGCATATGTACCACTGTGCTCTTGTGTTGTTTCAACTGCATATAATTGTTTGGTGAGTGCTTTGGTTGAGGGTAGTGAATTCTTGTGCATTTAATGTGCCTAATTTCTTTTCATAAAGGCTTGGTGTTCTCGATGATAGATGGGATAACGTACTTCTTATGAGAAATCGTTAAGGTAATCTTTGGGTATTAAATATGTTGGGAGTTTTCTGGGGAAGTTTGAGTACCCTGATAACATGGTTATTGGTCAATCCATGCTTAGGCCTTGTTTAAATTTGTGTTTATCGCCTTGGTAGAACGTGCATTCCATAAGTATTACTTTATGAGTCACATATGTAATACACATGAAAATGAGGAATTGAAAAATTCCAACTGTTTCCTTGTGCGTTTTGTATGTGACGTGTAGATCTCCACCTGCAAAATACATAAGGCATCACATGCCTGTACTAAATGTGCCTATTCTCTATTTTGAAGGGCGAAGGCTTATGGGACGCGCACAATGGCTGAGGCAAGCCTTCGCACCTTAAATAAGCTGTATCTACTCAGGTTTCTATTAGCATGGGCTATGCCACATGAGGCTCGCATGTGACTCGCACATGCCAGCATTCAGCTGGTGTCAATTTCTTCTCTTTAGCATTCCATTTCTTATTAGTTATTAACTTCTTGTAGCATTTTCTTCTTTCAATATTCCTAAAATACAAATAGAATTTGCTATTTTCTTTGAATACTCACAATCTCCTTGTACAAAAAATGTCTTTTGGCTGGGGAAATTTGGGTCGCAGCACAAGAAGGCCTCCAGCTCCTCCTACCTCCACTTCCAAATACAAAGGGAAGAAAAAAGCCCCTACTGCTACCCAATACCTCCTCCTGTACTAGTTTTGAAGGAGGACATAATTCACTTTGGGGTAGAGGGCATGAAAGCCATCTATGACAGAGACAAGAGAAAGAACTTGACCTCGGAGTTGAGTTTTAACCTTGCAGTGGTCGAGGCTGATCTTCCCAACATCCATCAATAATTCACTACTCGCTAATGGTTCCCATTTGTAGATGTGCCCAAAGGGTATCACATCGAGGGGCTCTACAAATTCTATGCCTCTTACCAGGCCAAACAAGACTTGATAGGGTATACGAGCAATGTTGAGGATTACCTTTGCTTAAACTCAGTGATTGTCCAGGGAAAAGAAATTCATATCACACCACCTGCCATCAATGCCATCTACTGGGTAATCCAATTGATCCTGCACCAAAATATTTGGCTAAGATACTGCCAAAGGAAAAATCACTTGGCTGGGCTATTACTATCATCACTCCTAGGACTCCTATCTCGGTAACAATGGGGGGAACCATTCCACGCTGGAGTCTGTATTTTGAGGCACGCTTATGGTATGAATTTGTTCGCTCCCACTTCCTACCTTCTAAAAATGATCATAAGGTTACACAAGAGAGCGCTATTCTAGTAGCCTCTATTATGTCAGGGGAACATATGAATTTTGGTAAGATCGCAGTGATGGTAATAAAGAGAAAGGCAAGTCGTGGTGGTGACTCATTCCTATACCCTTTTCTTGTTTTTAAACTATATGCTAAGGCTAGGATCCCATATATTCCCTTGGATGTCTTCACCTCTGCCACTGGTGTGCTTGACCTTGAGAAGAAGACTGATGTTGAGGCCCCTAAGATGAAGAAGTGCAAAATACAGAGTTTTACCGGTTTGTAGATTGAGGACACCGATGTTGAGCCCACTGCTTTCTCTCCTTCTAGATCTACCTCAGGTGTACCTACCCCGACAGAGTCAGTAAATCCTACAACTTTTGCTCCTCCTGGACCTCTACCATCATCAGCATTCTTGACCCCATTTGGACTTCAAAAGCTAGTTGACATGACCTATTCTCATGATCGGCAGTTGACCACCATGGATGATAGACTGCCCGACATTATTCAAAGAGCTGTAAAGAAGGCCATGAAGGATGTAGTGAGCAGCGTGTCTAATTTGTGTAAAAGGGTAGATGTTGTTGAGAGTGTTGTGGCAGATCTCCAGAAAGATGTCGACAAAGCCAAGGGGAAGGCACCAATGGGTGATTCTAACTTGAGTACTTTTGAGGCTGTTTTGGCAGCACCCTGTCCCACTACTGGCCCCATGTATGAGTTGTTCGCTACCTATGGTGGCGATGATGAGGAGCTGACCGATGCTCAGGACCCAGCATTTTAGCAGGCGCTCTATGAGTAACAACATACCACATACTCTCATAAGGGCAGAGCAGGCACCAGTTCAGAGTCGGCAGAGTAGGAGGTGGATGAGGAGGAGTAGTCTGTACAGGGAGTTTTTGCACCTTTCCCTTACTTGTTTGAGCTTAAGCATTAAGGGAAATGCTTTATTCTTCTGGGGGACGTAGTGCATTATTTCTTATTGATGTTTGGTTACCAGTGTTGGGCCTTTAGATAATGTTTTTATTGCCCTTGTCGGGCCTTGATATTTTTATTTCCTGTTAGAAAATTTGGCCCTTTCCAGGCATAGTTTGGATGATTGTGATATTGCCCTTGCTGGGCTTGATTTATCATATTGATATTTGAATGTCAATGCTGGGTTAGTCCTACACGCACAATTATTTCACTACCCGTGCCTTGCAACGCTCTTAGTGCCTATACCGATGCTTGTTTTCCATCAATTTATAAGCGCTTTAATTTTGATCGCCTTGTTAATAGTAGAGTAGTGTATAAACTCCAAGAGTTTTCTTCATACCACAGTTCTTTCCCAAGGAGCAAATTGTTTTCTTTTTGTTAATTTCTTTTAGTGTTGAACCAGGTTGGTGTTTCCCTATGATAGATTGAGAGGCTACTTTCTTAAGGGAAAATTCTAAGTTTTAGTTTAAATTGAGTCGGTGTTTCGCTTGTCTCAAAATAGGCCCACCAAAAACAAAAAATCTTGGCAAGAAATTTTGCAAATTGAAGGTAATAGGGGAAAATGATTTTTTGCTAAAGCATTCTTTTATCATGACTTGCACATTCCCTATTTTACTTGATCGATTCACAAATGAGTGTGTAAAAGAACTCGAAATAGCTTGTTAAAAGTCATTTGTCCTAATTAATTGTTAGACTAATTGTGAAATTCTTGTGTTGTGATACCTTGTGTGGTAACGTTATACTTTGTTCTTATGTACATGTGTTGTCTTGAACTTACCCCAAATGTGATTCAAAGCAAAATCCTAGATGTCACCAAGCTTGGAAGATGACCTTTGGCCCTTTTTGAATAGTCACTTCACCCAAATTGACTCCCCTTTTCATTGATCCTAGTATGCCTCTTTGAGCTTGTGACCTTTCTTTGGCACCTTGTTACATACTTTGACCATTTTTGGATCCTCTATTTTTGCACCCATCCTCTCTAATAGCTCAAAAGTGAAATGTCGGGTAAAAGCCTAAGTTTGGGTGGGGAAAAATTAAATGATAACATAGGCAAAGGCCTAAGTTTGAGGGTGTATGTACAAAATATGGAGAAGAAAAGGAATGCATTTTATGCAAGGTAGAACCATATGTCTAAAATGAAAATTACTTCCAAATGTCTAATGAAATGAGCAAAATGAAATAAAGGAAAAAATTGGTGCTACCAAGTTAAAGTAATAAAAGGTCGTTGAATCATCAAGTTGAGGGGAAACTTTGGTTGTGAGAGGGAGAAATAAGGTGAAGTTATTGTTTGAAAATGTGAGCGATATTTTGAATGATCATAATGAGCATTAGGGAGGTTTAGTCACTTCAGCCAAATGTAATCCTCACCTTAAACCTAGCCAACATCATAACCCGTAAGTCCTTAGTGATTCCGAGCTTGGTAACTCTACATTAGTGGAAAATTATATGAAGGGGGCAAGCCTATGGTTCGATACGTGTGCACTCAAACTTCTTTGAGAGAGTGAGAGTCTTTTTGGTTCTCTTATAATCCCTCCTTAATATGAATTGCATGATTGTGAGTGAGATTCTCTCTTGTGGTGAGTGGCATCACACACTTGAAATGAATGATGAATTCTCTATTTCAATTGGGAGGAATAAATGAGACAAGTTATGTGGCGAATCTCGAGGCAAACATTGAAGGTCCATGCCGCCAATGACTTGAGAAGCTTGATAATCTTGTTTTGAATAACAAATCCCCAGTTTTTGAATGAGAGATGAAATCCTTTTTGACAATGTTTTGAAATGAGCACTTGCCTTGAGAGTATAGTGATACCATCTGAGATGAACATTATAGTTGAGTATTTTTATTTTGAGTCTATTGTTATTATTTTCATAGGTTTTAGAGTTTAGATAATCTTGTATGCATCCCTTGTGTTTTGAGAATCTATTTCATTCCTTACCTTGTGAGTATCTTGCTTGAGGATAAGCAATAGTTCAAGTTTGAGGGTTTGATAAGTTGGTAATATACCAAATTATTGAGCCTTTATTCATGAATTATTGCCATGTTTTGATGAGAATTAGAGGTACTTAATTCTTTTATTGGCATGAATACAGGTACTCTTGATCCAGAGAAGAAAGCAAAGGAATTGAACCTAAAGACCCAAAAAGAATTTAAAGTGTGAAGGTGATCGAAAAAAGGAAGGAACTGTCAAGAGGTACGAGCCGCACATTACAAGATGTGGCTGAACCCCACTTTGCACTTGAGTCAAACATGTGGTGAAACTTTCTGCCTAGAGCAAAAATCCACATGCAGCCGCATAATGCAATATGCGATCGTACGTGGCTTCGCACGTTGATCGCACCAGCCCAGAATGGGCATTTTTGTCCAAAGTCATGTGATGTAATTGGGAAGGTTCTAAAACCTATTTTGGGGTATGTACCTGATAAAGAATTCAGTTTTTACTTTTCCCATGGAAGATATTGAGAGTACACTCTCCTCTCTTCTTCTTCCCTAATTGAAAACACCATTTGTAAAGAATTTGAGCTTGGATTTGTAGCTTAGCTTTGGATATGAATGGAAATTTGAGTAACCTATTTGGTATATCCTCTAGTTTCCTTAATATGAGTAGCTAAATACTTTTGTATGTGCATGATAGGTGTTTGAATTTAGGCATGGGTATTGATTAATTGTTCTTTTAATTGATTATTTTGTATGAGTCTATTGAATTCTTCAAGGTTTAATTATAAAATTGATGGTTGCAAACATTAATTGAGATTTCTATTTTTTTTTGTTTGAAAGCATAGTTCAATAATTGGGTAAGAATTCAATAGTAGGAATTTGGGATTTCCACCATAGATTAAGGCTAGAAATAGCTTGATCGAAAAAAATTTCCATCTAAGAGTCTAAGCTAGAAATAGTGTGATTTACCTAAGTATTTAATTGGTTGGTTGTATGGTAAAGCTATGGTGCTTGAGAAAAGGCCATGGTACATATATTTGGAAGGTCTATAGACTACCAAATATAGCTAGAACTAAGCTACCCATACCTATAGTCAAAAGTTAGCATGATTATTCAATGCCCTAGCCCGTTGTAGAACCTCATCGGAAGCATACCCATAGTCTTCCTACTCCTTATCAACAAGTTGTGTTTACGATTGTTCTCATGTTGAAATTGCTACATTGATTAATTCCCAATCCTTTTCCCATAATTTTTTACTTTTATTTGCTTGAACATTTGCTCGCTTTAGCGATTGTTATTCGATAATTTATTTGCTAATTATTAATCATTCCCCGTGGATATGAACCCCGACATCCATGGGTTTATTTATTGTTTTGTATGATGATCGTTACCACCTTCTACGGGAGAGTATTTTTGAATGTTATCATTCAGCTTACAGTTTAAACAACATATAAGTGTTTTAGCATGTTTATATATATATATATATATATATATATATATATATATATATATACAAGCTTTGCATATCCCTCATACTCTGTACATTCAAAGTACTGATGCATACTCTATATGCTGCATCCTATTATGATGCAAGTTTAGGTTCTCAGATCCAGCCTCACAATTAGCTCATTCTAGTGCCATCTCAACGACAGCTTGTGGTAAGTCTTCTTCATCCAAGGACGGTCTTTTGATGCTTTTCTCTCTAGTTATTTTGGTTTTCAGTATTTTGAAGGTAGATGGGGGTTTGTCCCAGCAACTCATCAGTATTAGATGCTTTGATACATAGAGTCATATTTAGCTTTTCAGTTAGTTCATTTATTTCAGACTTATATTTGAACTCAAATATTCTCAGTTAAATCTTAAAGAACTTATATGTTCATTCAGTTTTGCTTCCGCTCAGTTTAAATTAAAGTGATTGGTTAGTTTATGCAAGGCCATGGGTTAGCTTGGGGTCACTTGTGACTCTAAGTACCGTGTCATGTCCAGGGTGTAGACTCGGGGCGTGATAGTAATCTACCAACTTATTGAGCTCTTAAGCATTAATTAGTACCTAAATCTTATGATTTTAATAAGATTTTTATGTCTTTATGTTCACATAAGCAGGTATTCAAGAGTTTTGATGTAAATCAAGGATTAGAACGCAAAAAGGCAAGAAAAGATGGCAAAACCCAAAGTAATGAGTTGAAGAGAGAACACAAGCCAATAACTTGCAAATGCAAAGTGCAAAAGTCCACTTGCGGGTGAAAATGGGCCGCAAATGAAGAACAAAGGCCATGTTCTTATGACTGGATTTTGGAAAGACTACCTTTGGCAGTTATGGGTGCAAACAAGCAATTTCGGATGCAAATTTAATGAAAATGACAACCAGTAAATTGGTAGCTTCTCTGGGCACTTGCGGCACGCAAGTGGGCAATTACGCTCGCAAGTGAGGACCAAGTGACAACGCGAGGGTATTTTTCTCCATATCATTTTAGCCAAATTGGGGCTTTTTGAAAGGAAAATTCCAGATTTTAGGATGATTCTTTTTGATTTCTGAACATTCCCTTTTTAGAACTTGCACTAAGAAAGAAGAAAGTACTACTTATATCATCTTCTACCTTGGAGAAACACCATGGTTGCTACATCAAAGCTTAGAATTTGAATTATTTACTACTTATGGATGAATTAGAGGAAAACTCTTTGGGTATAATCTCTTTTTCCATTATTATGAGTAACTAATTTGATTTCTAGGGGTGTGGATAGTGATGGGTGTGAAGCTATGATTGAGTGTTTATAAATTGATCTTATATTTGATGATTGATTGTAAGTCCAATGATTTTTTCAAATTTTCAATATAAAATTGATGGTTGTAAATATTAGCTTAGTTCTCTAGTTCATATCTAACCTGAGAAAGGGGATTTGAATTGGTGAACAAGTCATTTGTAAGGGTTTGCGTATTTTCCCATCTAATGGATAAGGCTAAAGATAACTTAGTTTACTTGAGCTCTAATTGGTTGATTAATAAGATACTTACCTTAGGGTTTGAGAAAACCCAATGGTAGAGATGTTATTGTGTTAATCACCCTACTATAATTATTATTGTATCCAAAGACACCCCTAGGTATCCTTACTAGATTGAAATTCAATTGTGTTACGTGTTGAATTTGGTTACTATTGATTTGAAACATTCTTGTTACAACGAAACCCCCATTTAATTTAACTTAATTAATAGTTATGCAAGGTGCATTTCAAATAGTGATTTGAAATACAAATTGGTTGAATCTATGTCCTAATCCCTGTGGGATCGACCCCTACATAGTAGGGTAAATTATATTGCCAATGACCGCGTACACCATCTCTTGATTGAGAGGGATGATTTGGGCATTATTAAAAAAAATTCACTGTTGTCAGGGATAAGGTTATAAATTTCCCATTTTGTGCTTTGATTCACTCTTTTGTGCACGTAGCTTTAGTTCATTTTGTTTGTTGTTTTTGATTTTTTTCTAGGTGAAAACATGAGTAACCATGCTAGCGACAATGCTAGTTTTAATTGTCAAATGGATGAAGATGACCCAATGGGTCATGCGGGTGTGGCAAGTGCAATTCGCCTACCTCCGATGGTAGACAATGTCGTATTTCATGTCACAAGTACAATGTTTCATCTATTGCAAATGAAGGGGCTGTTTTGTAGATGTCACGCCCCAAACTCGGAGAGGCACGACTGACACCTGGTGGCACACTTGATCAAGCAAACCAACAGAAATCGAACCAAAAAATGTTGGTGGTCCATTAAGGCCAAACTAAGAAGAATGAATTGCAACAAAAATAAATTCAAATATAACAAAAGTCTAATACAAGGCTGACCAAATCGCAACTGAATATCATACCTACAACAAATGTCTACAAGCCTCTAAGATGAAAAACTGCTAACTATGAGTCGGGATAGAACCCCAACATACCCATTACCAACACAAAACCAAGGAACACTTTAGACTTAACAACTCCAGAAAGAATAGAGCATACTAATCATCAGCTGAACTCGACCACACGCAATAAGGACCACTGTCTACCTGATAACCTTTATGCATGAATGCAATGCACCCAAGCAATAGGGATGTTAGTATGAAAAAATGTACAAAATATGAAAGGCGACAGAATAACAGAAACAACATAACCCAAAACTGAAACAAGAATATGAAGAAAGTCAAAATAGGAACAATACCAACATTCCAGCCATAACGTGTATAGACACAATGTCAGCCCAACACTACCTTATCTTCCCCTAATCTAGTCCCCACAAGAACCATAACCTCAACAACTCATCACCTCCGAAGCTCAAGATGCAACTAACCACAACAATCATAACATATGAATGCAATACGAGATGAACAACACAATACAAAGGCTCAACCTGCGGAATGTACTCACGCTTTATGGGAGAGCAATACACAAAGGAGGCCATGCAGAAAAATACTCACGCCTTACAAGTCCTCATAATGTCATGGGCTCGACCATGCGGAAAGGTCTCACGCCTTACAGGTCTTCACAGAGCCATAGGCTCAACCATGCAGACAAGTCTCATGCCTTATATGTTTTCATGATCCCTCTAAGAAACAACAACCACAAAATGCAATAAAACATAATAAAATATGCAATACACTATAATACAAGCTTTAAGGCATCCCACAAATATCCAAGAACCACCGTACCTCCTCTGTACCACAATCATAACACCATGATCAACCCGACAATCTTCGTCATATGATAACCACAAATATACACCACATCCTTCCAACTTAACACTAAACCAACATAACCAAATATGATCTTTAACAAGAATAACATCAATAATAATTTAGAGTTACCTAATGATCGACTCTTTGATGACACACTGATAAGTTAGTATTCTACCTACTTAATTAGCTTCTAAACTTATGCTTTTGATAGTTTAAAGTGGTAAAATAGTGCAATTGACATGGATTACTTTGATTTTGTAGGTCTCTATATTTTAGAAGTGTTCGGGAAGAATTTAGATGAAAACAAGTCAAAAGGAAGCTATTCGTAGAAATATGGAAATGGCAGCTGATTGGCCTGTGCAAACGTGGCATCCCACCGCGTACGTGAAGGCTACTTGAGCATAAGCTCCACGAATGTGGTAGTACTTCTGCATATGTGAAGATCAATCAGCTAAAAGACTTTTTGCGAATGCGGTAGACCACCCGCGTAGGCGAAGAAAGAACGTCAGCTGTGGGGCAAAAATGGAAATTTCCCTTTCTGGAAACCCCAATCCACATAAAAGACTTCTCAACCATTTTGGAGGCTATATTTAGATATTCTCATAAATTTTGGCAAGCTTAGAGAGCAAGTTCATCAACCTATACCATAGGAGTGAAGATTTGGAAGCTTTGTATTGTAAAAATCTTAAATTCCATTCTTCAACTCTTATTCTTAATTGCTAATTTGTAGGATTTAATTTTTGAATTGAGATATGGGTTTTGAGTTAGAGATAATACTTATTTGGGATTCTAATTCTAAATCTTGTTCTTTCTCTTGATTTATCATTTGGGTCTATTGAATCCTTCATGCTTGAATCTATAGTTAATGGTTGCAAACATTGACTTAGCTTACGAAATTGGGTGATTGCTTGAAAGAGGAGTTCCTTAATTCGGGAAGGTTTAATAGTGGGGATTTGGGGTTTCCACTCTAGATCAAAGCTAGAGATAGTTTGGTTGCCAAAAACTCCCATCTAAGAGTTGAGGTTAGAAATAACCCAACTCACCCAAGTTAATTTGTTGGTTATTGCTCACTCGTGGTGATTCGAGAGAACCCATGAGGATTGACGCTTGATTGGTTGAAAGACGGTTAAGTGCACCTTTAGCCAAGACTACCCATGTGTTAATTGGGTGCAAGTATTGTGAATTGAATTCCCATTCCCAATCTCCCTTGTTGTTCTTGCTTGACAAAAGCAAGGTGAAAGCCATTGATTAATCTATCTTTTATTTAATTTTCTTTATCTTTTTTTTAGTCTAAAACCCCCCTATCGAGATATTTTCTTTTGTTAATTGAGCTTCAATAAGTTGCTTAGATTCTTTGTTAGCTCGATCACAATTACATTGTTCTTTTTGGGTTCGACTATGACATCCGTTGGAAATTATAAATGTTTTTTGCTTAACGATCGTCGATACCTCCGAATTAGATAGTAAGTTTGAGCATTATAAAAAATGGCGCCATTGCCGGGGAACAATTTGGCGTATTGAGTTAGTTTAGAATTTGAGTTTACTTACTCTAGTTCAATTTTGTGAATAGTTGTTTCTTCTTTTGTTTAGTTTCATTTTGTTTAGTAATTTCATGGAATCTTGAAATAATAAAAATGTTGGTGGTTACATCCCTGTTTATATTCCCAATTATTGTGTGTATTGTGGAGGACCCCACCTTAGGCGTAGATGTAGAATTGGCCCTAGGAGAGGGAGGTATTCACCTTCTCGCTCCTATGATGGGCGTAATTGTTCTTTATGTGGTAGTCGTGATGGACATTGGAGAAAATTCCCTAATGATGACCGTCCTCCTCCCCCTCTTGTGCTAACAATGTTGCTAGTGGTGCTTGTGATCTTAATAGGAACCAAGAATTGGAAAGAGAAGAAGGCATGTGTGCCAAGATCCACACCCTCTTGGCCTTGCTAGAAACCCAAGAGGAGGGTGTGAAATCCATAAAGCAAGGCTTGGTGGACATGACAATGAAGGAAGGCGAGGAGAGAAATTATGCCACACAGTCCATATCTGATTTGTGTAATGACCCTCCCGGTTATTTGCATATTTTCACCTTTCTTATACCATTAGAGCTTCCCCATAGCGGCCCTATGTAATTTAAGGTTTGCTGGGACCAGTAGTTTGGTGCCCGAGCCATTTGTTTGGTCTTTTGTCCATTCATGGTTTAAGAGCTTTTAACTTTGGAAATCATTGACTTCAGTCAACATTCTTGGTGAACGTGCTTGGAATCGAATTACGATAGTTTCGTTAGCTTTGGAGCGTGGACTTTGGTGCAGAGGGACCTTTGGTCGGGATACATGAGCTTTTCAGCTTGGAATTCTCTCTCATTCTGTGTTTTGAGGCTAGTTGGGCTGGTTTGATTGACTTTTGTCAACATTTGGAGAAGATGGCCTCGGATGGAAATTCTGTCAGCACTTTTAGCTCTAGAATGCCGTGTTTGGGTTAGGTAGGTGGTTGGTTTGGGTTTTGGATGAGCCAGGCTCATTTTGGGTGTTTGGTTGGCATTAAATAGTGTTGACTTAGGTCAACATTCTTCTAAAACGACCTCATATGGGAGTTTCATCGATTCCATTGAGTCCGAAACATCGTTTCCACTCTAATAGCTCTATTGGTTTTTGAGTATCGAGTTTCGATTATGCCCAGAATACCCCATGGGAGTTTTAAGTTTTACTGGTTTTTTTAGTGCAGGCAGGGCCTTCAGCGCCAATGGCGCCCATGCAGTGAGATCGTGCTAGCCTGTGGGTTCCATAAACATCGATGGCACCATGCCAGCGTGATAGCGCTCAAGCATCCACCCGCGTGCCAGTGCGATGACGCCCTTCTGGGAAGACCATTCCTTGCCACCGGACATGTGTTAATTGACTTAGAGACTGGGCATATGAAGTTCAGATTGAATGATGAGGTAGTTACTTTTAATGTCTGCCAATCTATGAAGCATCATGATGACATGCACATGATTTCTGTTATTGATGTGATGGATGAGGATCAGCTAACTGTGCCTGTTGAGGAGAGACTTGGTATTGAAGCACTTGCTCTTGTGATTATGAATTTTGATGGAGATGATATTGAGGAGTATGATAAGATGGTTGAAGCACTTGCAGGTATAAGGTCCTATAGCTATGCTCCAAAGAAGCTTGATTTGGGCTTGAAGAATAGGCAGACACCGCCTGCCAGACCATCTACTGAGGAGACTCCACAGCTATGCCTTATAACATAGTGAGGACCCCAAAGACACTAGTTCCTCAACCTCCCCGCATTGCAATTTCTGATGCAAATTTTAAAGGAGTGATTCATATGCTCATATAATTAGTTGTTGCACAGTCAGGTCGCTAGGGCTCAGCACCCAGCAGCTCTAGGTCTCATGAACCTTCAGGTGGATCAAGAATTAAAGAGTTTCTGAGGATCAATCCGCAAGTGTTCAAAAGGTCTAAGGCTTATGAAGACCCTCAGAACATCATTAATGAGATGTGGAAGATCATGATAGTGATGCATGCCACTGAAACCAAGGGAGTAGAGCTTGTGTCTTATCAGCTCAAGGATGTGGCAAATATGTGGTATGATCAGTGGGAGGATGGTCGTGGTGAGAATACAGCTCCATCAGTTTGGGACAGCTTAAACCGAGCCTTCTAGATCCACTTCTTCCCTCAGCAATTAAGAGAGGCTAAGGTAGAGGAATTTGTGAAATTGAAATAGGGTACCATGAGCGTGAGAGAATATGGCCCCAAGTTCACCTAGCTATCAAGGTATTCTCCAGAGATAGTGCCTAATATGAGGGCTAAAATAACAATGTATGTGTTAGGTTTGAGTAGGCATATTAATAAAGAGGGCAAAGCCTCATTGTTGATTAATGATATGGATATCTGTAGACTTTTGGTGTATGTACAATGGATTGAGGAGGATAAGTAGAAGGACAAAGAGAAGAATCTGAGTAAGAGGGCAAAGTCAGCAGGTCGTGAGGCCAATCAGGAGAGAATGTAAATGGTAATAGAATATTTTTAGTAGAGGTCATATGGATTTGCATAGTCAATGGCTCGTGCACTAACACTGATGAATTGGTATGATCAAAAGATCTAGCACAATAAAAATTTCAAGGCTGAGAGTTCTCAAACTTAGGGTAGTGTAACTCAAGAAGCTACTCGATACCCATTTTGTGGAAAGTGTGGCAAGAACCACTTGGGAGAGTTTTGTTTAGGTAGAGATGGATGTTTTGGGTATGTCCAGCAGGACCACTTCTTAAGGGATTGTCCATCTATATGGCAGGGCAACTTTAGTAGCTCTAGCATGCAGAGTTACCTATATGGGCACTACATCAGGGACAGGAGGGGGTTAGAACCGTCGGTATGCCATGTCTAGCCTCCAGGATTAGGAGAACTCCCAAAATGTCATTACTGGTATGTTAAAATTCTTCTCTATATATACTTATGCCTTAATTGATAGAAGCGCCACCATGTCTTTTGTGACTCCTTGAATAACAGTTAGGTTTCGAATTTTCCCGGAATAACTTCTAGAACCTCTCAATGTTTCTACTCCTATAGGTGAGTTAGTCATAGTAAAAAGAGTCTACTGAAATTGCACTATTTCAGTCCATCATAAGAACACCACAACTAATTTAGTTGAGTTAGATATGGTGTATTTTGATGTCATTCTAGACATAGACTAGTTATAATACTTTTATGTCTTAGTCAATTGTAGGACCCGAATAGTAAATTTTCAGTTTCCAGATGAACCAGTCTAAGTTTGGGAAGGTAGTCCAGCTGTGCCTAAGGATAGGTTCATTTCATACCTTAAGGCAAGAAAGTTAGTTTCTATGGGGTGTATTTATTACTTAGTCAGAATTAGAGACTCGAATGCTGAGGCACCACCCCTTTAGACAGTTCCTGTCATAAATGAGTTTCTAGAAGTCTTTCCTGATGATCTTCCCTGAGTCCCTCCAGCTAGAAAAATAGACTTCGGAATAGATATCCTTCCTGATACTTAACCTATCTCTATTCTACCATATAGAATGGCTCCATTAGAGTTAAACGAGTTAAAAGAGCAGTTAGAAGAACTCCTTGATAAGGTTTCATTTTCCCAAGTGTCTCTCATTGGTGCACTCCAATTCTTTTTGTCCAAAATAAAGATGGTTCTCTTAAGATGTGCATTAACTATCGTCAATTGAATAAAGTCACAAAAAATAATAAGTATCCCCTTCCTAGAATTGATGACTTATTTGACCAGCTTTAGGGTGCCACTAGCTTCTCTAAAATAGACCTCATATCAGGCTATCACCAGTTGAAAGTTAGAGAAAGAGATATTCCTAAAACAGCTTTCAGGACCCATTATGGTGACTTCGAGTTCCTTTTCATGTCCTTCAGTTTGACTAATTCTCCCGCAACATTCATGGACCTCATGAATAGAGTATTTAAGTAGTACCTTGACATGTTCTTCATTATGTTCATCGATGACATCATAATCTACTCTAGGACTGTGGAAGATCATGCTAATCTCCTTAGAATAGTCCTTCAGACTCTCAAAGACCATGAGTTGTTCGCTATGTTTTCTAAGTGTGAATTTTTGTTTCAAGTCTGTGGAATTCCTAGGCCATGTAGTTTCCAGCAAATGTATTTAGGTTGATTCTCAAAAAATAAAGGTAGTAAAGAGTTTGCCCAGACCCATAACCCTGACATATATTAGAAGTTTCTTGGGTTTGGCCGGATATTATTGAAGGTTCATAGAGGGGATTCTATCCATCCCCACCCCATTGACTAAGTTGACTCAGAAGAAGGCTAAGTTTCAATATTCAAAAGATTTTGTGGAAAACTTCCACACATTGAAGACTTGTTTGACTATCACACCAATCTTGACCCTACTTGAGGGTACATAGGGTTTTGTCGTGTATTACAATATGCCGAGAGTGGGAATTTGGTGTTTGTTAGTGCAGAATGGAAAGGTTATAGCTTATGCTTTCATACACCTTAAGAATCACGAGAAGAATTATTCGACTCATGAGCTTGAGTTGGAAGCTGTAGTGTTTGCATTAAAAATTTGGCACCATTACCTCTATGGTGTGCATGTTGATATGTTTACTAATCATATGATCCTTCAATATATTTTCATCTAGAAAGAGTTGAATCTCAGCCAGAGGAGATGGCTCAAACTGCTTAAGAATTACGACATGAGTATCTTCTACTATCAAGGTAAAGCTAATGTGGTTGTTGATGCTCTTAGTAGGTTGTCGATGGAAAGTAAAACTCATGTAGAGGAAGGAAAGTAAGAAATGGCTAAAGAAATGCATAGACTGGCGCATTACGGAGTTTGTTTGTTTGACTTCAATGAAGATGGTGTGCTCATTCTAAATGGAGCTGAATCATCCCTAGTAGTGGAAGCTAAAGAAAAGCAGAACAGTGACCCCATCTTTCTCCAGTTAATGGAAGATGTTCACAAGCAGGAAGTGTTAGTTTTTGCACAAGGGGGAGATTGTGTCTTGAGGTATCAAGGTAGATTGTTTGTTCCAGATATGGATGGTCTCAGAGACAGAATCATGTAAAAAGCACACATTTCCATTTATTTAATTTCATCTAGGTTCCACGAAGATCTACCATGATTTGTGGGAAGTTTATTGGTGGAATGGTATGAGTAGAGACATTGCAGACTTTATTGCCAAGTGTTTGACTATCAGCATGTTAAGGTACAACACCAAAGGCCATGTGGCATGACTTAGAATATTGCACTCCTTGAGTGGAAGTGGGAAATGATCAAAATGGACTTCATCACAAGCCTACCATGATCTTGACGATAGCATGACTCGATTTGGGTGATTGTGGACTGAATGACCAAGTCATCTTATTTATTGCCTTTAAAGACTACAGATTCAGCTGAGGGTTATGTCAGATTATACATATGTGAGATAGTCTGTCACGCCCCAAACTAGAAGGGGCACAACTGGCTCCTGATGCCAAAACTTAGGCCCAAGTTGACCCTGCTAAACCATTTACCAATATCATATAGCAGCCACACGAAATCAAGATAACAAACAAGTATATCTCGGCTTAAAAATAAGCCCTCAATCGGCAAGGCCCTTGTCAACAGCTCTACAAAGAAAATAGCTACTCCCAACAGTTTATATAAAGCAATTAATACATAGCATGCAAATCCTGTTTGGGCCGTCGAAACCACCGATATCTATATAAAATTGAAGGTAGGTACACACAATAAACACTAGGCCAGTAGGCTGCTGAACTAATAAAAACAACAACAAGGCCCAACTGGCCAACAACGTACCTATATGACCCATCAGACTAGTCTTCAAGCCTCTATCAGTAGATTACTTGGCGATACAAGGCCCCAACCTACCCAAAAGCTATAAATAGTAAAAACTGCAAACATTTGAGACTATGGCGACCCACGGAAGAAAAAGAGTCAGCCTATCCGCTGAGAACTAGTTGTGCAATCCAGCAAGTTTGTCTAATCATTATTGGGGACCTGCAGGAATGAATGCAGCTCCCCCAGGAAATGGGGCATCAGTAAGAAATAATGTAGCGAGTATGTAAAGCAATTGAAATCTGAAACTGAAGCCAATGACATACTCATTATAACTAATCAACTAGGAGTGTAAAAGATAATATGACCGTATTTACCTACTCCTAAATCTATAAATAGCTGAGGTTGATATCTTAAGTACTATAAACACTTAAGTAGGATCCAAAGTGTCATGCCCCAAACCAGGCAAAGTGGGACCGGCACCCGGAGCCCCAAAAGGCTGAGGGCACCAAAATAGAGTGTATCCTTATTGAACCTATTGGGGGTCTGAGACCAACAAGGTCTCTAAGTATAGCAATCAGAAACACTAATAGCTCAGCAATAGGTAAACAATTCAAGGCCGACAAGGCTAATATTATAGTAGATAGTTAATAACAAGGCCGACAAAGCCATACCCAATACTGATATACATATACACATCTACAAGACTCTACGAGTAAGTAAAACATCTCATATCCAGGACAGGGCCCTGGACTACCCATAAACTTTACATATACATAAGTCAAAATATAAGCTAGACCTCTGACTCGTCAGCTCCAGGAAGAATGAAGCTTACCAAAATAGCTGAACTCTGCAACTCCTATCGAAGAGGTCTATCTGGGTTTCTGTCTGGACCTACATGCATGAATGCAGAACCCCCCAGGAAATGGGGACGTCAGTATGAAAATAATGTACTGGTATGTAAGGTAGAAACATAATAGTAAGTTGCAAGTAGTAAATCTGAACAAGATATAATATGAAACTTGTAAAATGTAATCGGTAAAACTCGTTAAGCTCTTTTCTCCTTTATTATTTTTAGAACACAATGCATGCATTAACTCACACTACAACTCACTCTTTATAACACATGCTGAACCATAATAGCGCCTCGGTGCACCTATATATAATAGCCTCAAGATGGCAGTAGCGCCTCGGTGCATACTATGTATATAATGGCTTTAATATGTTAGTAGCACCTCAGTGAACACTATGTGTATAATAGACTCAATATGGCAGTTGCACCTCGGTGCACACGATTTATATAATAGCCTCAATATGGAAGTAGTGCCTCGGCGCACACTAACACACAATCCATGCGAAATAAGCATATTACTAGATGGACCTTCAAAGCTATTCTTGTTAGTTATGAAGGTTCATTTAGATAACTTCGTTATCCTTGACTTACTAGATGTTGGAATCAACTTTACAAACACATATGAGTGGATATTTGACTTGCTAACCTTCCTTTTATACTTTCTAAAGCTTGATTCGGGATCACAATACAAAGAAGAAACTTGACAAAAGGATAACTTATGTTTCGTGCAAAAAGAATTATATTTTTTTATAAGAAGGCAAATTGAATCACCATAATGTATCACTTAGTTCCTTAAGACTGGTTAAGTTACCAAATAAGCTCTCTTACAACAGAATACTCATATTTCTTCTTTCGGAGTTTTAGAGTTCCATTTTTAGATTCATGCCGATAAGGAATAAAGAAGCCTTAACATACCTTATTCCTTCCGAAGATTGCGCTTAACACAACTTGACCATTCCTTTATTAAGTTAATATACAATACAAGGGTATAATGAATCTAATATTAGCTCTTAAACCTGATGCAACTTTGCCAAAAAAGTAGCTAAATATTTCCAGGGCAGATTTACGTATTGACATTAATTAAGGGTGTATCGTCACACCTTTCTCCCCCATTTAAATACACATCACACACACACTAACCTAATGCCTCCATCCATACCAAAACATCAAACATATCCTACACAACTCACCATACCAAAATAAAATAGCAACACATTGAACCCATGACTTCTGATCACCGTCCCGTGAGTTTTTAACAATAAATCAACAACATTTGTCCATCCGAACTTCAATCCAAAAAGATGATTATGGGAAGTGTACTTACCAAACTTGAAGGGGTGTTTTTATCCTCTTGTTATTGATGCCTTTCAAAGCTTAATTACCTCCTACACATACACCAACAAGAGAAGAAAAAGTCTCTTAATTGTTACACAATTTCTAAGTGTCCAACCTTAAGGAAGGGGCTGCCATAGTTCATGTATTTCTTACCATAGGATATCCTAGATATATGTAGTAGATTAGTACCAAATTAATAAGTTGTTTAAATCACCTTAAGCTTGAATGAGTCTTGATATTCTTAGAACCCTAATGGGAGAGAGGGGCTTCCAAGAGGAAAGAAGATAAGAGAGAGTTCTAGTAAACAATTTCCAGCTTCTTGTGATCACTATTGATCAACAAAAGGTCTGTATAAGGGGGCCTCTTTGGCCGACTTTTTTGAGTAGATTTGGGCCAAAATGGGTCAAGAAACTAGGGCCAAATTATCCTTTTCTTGGGCCTCAAAAGAGTTAAGTTTTGTGGCTAATTTTGGTCAACATTGGTGGCTACCCTTTGTAGTTGTTTGGGCTAGATTTGTTTGTACTTTGATGGGCCAAATTTAAGCTTCATTTGGGCTACCATTAGGTCTAATAATCCATGGTGTTGCTGCCCGAAATTGGCCCTCGAAACTTAATTCGTTAGCGTAGGTAGGTGATGCACCTACTTGTCACTTAGGAGCTTAGATAAGTCGAGCAAACACCTCACTTGTTTTATGTCATTTTCAAAACCGTCATCCTTATACATTAACTTAACACTTACATACATTTGGCCATTTTAAATTCTATGCAAAAGTACCCTTTCACAATCTCGAGCTCAAGTACCTTCGTCGATATTAACTTAGTCATATAGATTTTGAAAGGTACGGGGTGTTACACAAAGGTTATTCAGAATGTACTTACTTGTTCTCGAAATAAACCTTACAAGCTATAACTGACCGAGCAATCCACTTCTCCAAACAAGCTAACTAATATCATCAAATAATGAAGTACTCAGGGAAAAATATCAATAATCGTCATAATACATCCTAACTACTCCTAAGACAAATCATACAATAATAATCAAACAATAACCTAATTGGCTCCCATAAGCACAAAAAATACAAACAACAAACAATACTACCTACCCTGGCTCTTATAAGCTCAGAAGGTGCCAATTTAGTCTATATACCCCTATAGGTATTCCCCTATCCCCATAGGCAGTCATTGCATCTCAATAACCCCTAAGGCATTCTACACATAGCCCTGAAGGAAATAGTATGTCCCGTAGCCCATTAGGCACTTTGTATATCATGATAGCCCCTATAGGCATCCTATATCCCTTTTAGGCATCAACATAGCCCCGTAGGCATCATATATCCCTCTTAGGCATAAACATAGCCCCGTAGGCATCAACATGTAGCCCTCTTAGGAAATCAGATATCCTGTAAGTGAACATGCATCACTATAACCCCGTAGGTAACCATAATAGCCCATTGGCTTCATATTAGCCATGAAGTCAATTCTTTGGCCCGAAACCCCAATATAGCTCCTTTAAGCAAACATTATAGCCCGTGAGTGAACACGCTTCATTATAGCCCCTTAGGCAATCAAATTATCCCATAGACTTTACTATAGCCCTATAGGCGATCAGAGTAGCCCGTAGGCTTCAACTCATCTTAATATTCCCTTAGGCAACACACATATAGCCCGTAAGGCACTAGTCATATCTCTACACCTAACTATAATAGCCCTAAGGGCAAAAATGAACAACTGAATGGCCTAAAGACAACTAATATAGTTATAAGAGACCTATATGAATAGTCTCTAAGTCATATCTAAGATCGAGGTCGCTATCAATAGAATACAAATCCCTATGAGGGACGACTATATCAAGTAAAGCATCCAACTAATTCAAATAAGGTTACGAGTGATTTGGCTACAACAACTAGCTTTATTGTTTTTTAAACTTTAAGGAAACTTGTCGAAAGAAGGGACTAGCCCTAGCACACTTTTTATGACGATTTCTAGCGAGATTATACCAATCAAGAATTTCTACGAACAACTTTATGATTGCACACTGAACTCAAAGTCTATAACATCTATAATCAATCACATTTCTTATTTGTTGATCATTTTATATGCCTCAAACATTATTCTCACCTAGACCCAAGGAACTGTACGATAAGATTCTCAACTTTTACAAATCCCTTTACCCAGGGGTCACACAAACTAAACCTTAGATCTCGTGCAAGGTAATCATGCCAATGTACATAGCCCCGAAGGCAACCATACATAGCCCTGTAGGTAAATAGTAAAGCCACAAGATAAGCTACAAGCGACTATACAAGTAATCTAAGTCATGTCTGGAACGAGGTCGATATCTATAGAGTAAGAGTCCCGACAAGGGATAAATTTATGTACTCTATCAGCCAACACAATCAACTAGTACGACTATAAATAGCTTATCTATAATATTCTAGCCATAGAGCCTACAAGTTGTAATAGCCAGTACCATTTTGTAGGAGGAAAAATGATAAGTAATATAGCCCAAAGGAATACAAACGGACATACACTATATGCGACCTATAAGCAAGTTTAATCCATGTCTAGAGTTTAGTCACTAATAAAGGAAGAAATACTTACCAAGGATATAGTAATCTACGCAAATAACAAACATGGAGAGCTACGGCTACAAGTCATTCATCGATAGTAATTAGCTAGCCTTATAACATTATGGGCTATAACGGAACATGCCAAGAATAATGGTGACCTTAAGAAACCTTTTAATTGAAGTATCAAAGGTGTTGCTATAAAGCTTGATGAATTGGTCGTTACGCGACGATTGCGAGAATTAACAAGACCATAGAAATGAGCCCTAGCCAATCGATAAGGCATTTAAGATTATCATTACAACCAACCCACTTTAACTCAAAAATCTACATCACAATCCTCCAGGCTAACAACTAATAACAACAACAAAAAGATATCAACACCTCACAAGAGTGGCGAGCTCCTGAGGCAATAAAACAAGGTGTACTTCATGCCGTTCAATATGAAAACCATCGAACACGACTCTGAAAAAAAGTGTACAAACCCACCAGTCCCTCCAATACCTTAACACCAACAATTTAGAATATTCATAACCCAACTTAATGAGAAAAGGGCTTTCCATAGCAACGATATCCAAAATGCAGCTTTGTGGCTGAAAAATCTATAAAAAATGATTCTAGGATGTGGAATTACGAAGAAAGGTCATGGGAGGGAGATTAATTCGACAAAAGCTTTAAAATCTCAAACTAAACAAGCTGTTATAAGGACCCACCACTGCAACTACATCAAAACTAGGTCGAAACACAACTTTATCATAATTTTGGCCTTACCTAGTTCTTCCCGGATAGTCCGTGGTAAAACAATCATAACTTTTTACTCAGATATCGTATGGACAAACGGTTTGATGTTCTAGAAACTAGACTCAGAGAACTTTAATTTATTATAATTAACTCTCTAACTCTTTATAGATTGGGAGATATGCTTGCCCCAATTTAGCTAATCAACAAGATTACATAAGTAATTACTATATCCGACTTGACCCAAAACCGATACTAACAAATACGTGTTCATACCGAGTAATAACTCTACAAGAGGTATACAACAACATACCAAACCAAAATCTCTACAAATAGATCTTCCAAAGCACGATAAATTTGAAACCTCTAATATCAAGTAATATCAAGGAATCATGCCAAGAAAAGAAAGAAGTAGCCTTTACATACCTTACTTCGAGACTTTCTCTCATATGTTATACCACAGACGTCCTTTTTGTGATATTTTATCTTGATTCCTTTTTTATACGGGTGTAACTACCATGAATCCCAAAAGATTAATTGAACATTAGTTTTGCTACAACATAGACGGGCCAACGAACTAGAAGTGGTAAGTCAATTGCTATGTAGTTCTGTGTTTTACCTTTAGCGTAGAGATGACCTTCACTTCTTTAAAAATCACATTTCTCTCTCAAGAATATGATTTGCAAAATTCTGATTATGCATCTGTTGAACCCAATACAAATTGCAAGCTTCTTATATATTACTTGGCTATTAAGTTGGTTAATTTCCCAACAGTTAACTATTAAACTAGTGCACATATATATTTATCCAACAACAGCCCACGTGATTTTGTATTGGGAGAAGTCAAAAGAATTAAAACATATGTTTATATAATGAAATTACTACAATAACATAATATCCTAGTATATTCTTAGCCATTATGTATTCTAGGACACCCATTTATAGCCTGTTTGGCCAAGCTTTTAAAATCAGCTTATTTTGAAAAGTACTTTTTTTAAAAGCGCTTTTCTAATAAGTACTTTTGGTGAGAAACAGTTTGTGTTTGGCAAAAAATTTAAAAAGTACTTTTAAGCAGCAATTAATGTTTGGCGAATCTTTTTAAAAGTGCTTTGAAGTGTATTTTTCTCAGAAGTGTTTTTTAAAAAAGTGCTTTTGAAAAGAAGCTATTTTTTTAGCTTTTCAAAAACAGCTTTTGCTACTCCCCAAAAGCACTTATTTTCTCTCAAAAGTTTAGCCAAACACCTCAATTTTTCAAAATAAGCACTTTTGAGAAAAAATAAGCACTTCTGACAAAAAATAAGCTTGGCCAAACAGGCTATTACTCTTGGATGAAACCCGTTTCAAGTATGCACTTTGCTCCGCAAGGTCGTGGTAAAATACACATAATTTATTTTAACATAACTAAACTTTCTATCTCCGTTAAAATGTTAAAAAATTATAAAAACTCTTATAAAATAAATACATACACAAATATATTGCCTAAAGAGTTTTTCATAATTAATTAGGGAATTTAAAGAAGAAAATAAAAATATATTATTTGTCTAATCTAATTTAAATCAAACATCACCAAATGTGCAAGGTCTCACAATAAAATTCTCAAATGTAGCCCCGTAAGCCTTCGACATGAGACGAAGGACAACAGTAAACACTTGAGGTGTTGCATAGTAAGACTTGATGGAGTTTCGTTATTAATCATTTCAGATAAGGGTGCTTAGTGCACCACACAATTTTGGTAATCATTTCAGAGAGGTTTGGGTTCCAAGGGGAACCTTAGTACCGCTTTTCACTTGCAGACAGGTGGTCAGGAAGAGCGTACTATTCAGACTGTAGAGGATATGTTAAGATCTTGAATTATTGATTTTCAAGGGAAATTAGGATGGCTATTCACCTCTCATAGAGTTCGCATACAATAAAAATTATCATTCCAGTATTCAGATGGCTCCTTATGATTCTCTTAATGGGCGAAGGTGTAGATCTATGATCGGCTAGTTCGAAGTCGGCAAAGCAAGGTTGATAGGGCCCGAACTATTTCATCATACAATGGAGAAGGTTAAGACCATTTTGGAAAGGTTAAAGACTGCTCAGAGTTGCCAGAAGTCCTATACAGACGTTAGATGCAGAAACCTAGAGTTTGAGGTTGATGACTTTGTGTATTTGAAAGTTTCACCTGTAACAACCCACCCATTTGAACATTGGATTAACTCATACTTTTGAGATAAGAGTAAGAGCTTAATATGTTAGAAAAAATATTTTATGAGGTATTTAAAATGCACAATGATTGTATGTTATATTTTGAAGCCACGCAAGTTGCAAAAAAAAAGTCGCAAAAAGTTATTGTAAATTCCGTTAAGAAATTCTCTAAAAATTTGGGTTAAATATCTCAAAGATTTTCTCATAAAGAGTTAGAAGGCCCTCGACCTACAAAATTGAAGGTCTACGAGCCTAGTTTCCAACGCACTAAACCATTTATACAACTTCAGAATAAATAGATATTCGCGTGTTTATAAGACAACACAAGAAGGCATGTCAAGGTGGCCCCCTTAGCCCCAAGTTAGTTTAGATTTATATAAGCTGATTTACCTTAGTTTTAACTCATAAATTTCACCCAAAAATCATAGAAAAATATAGGAAAATCCCCTAAGTACTCCATGGAATTTTATGCTTTCAATTCGGAAGTTTAACATAAGTTGCTCTACGTCGCAAGCTCATCATTTTGGTATAGTTTGCCCCATCAATTTCATGGCGTATCTTCATGGGTGTTGCGGCAGCGAGGTAATAGCTATTTATTGAGTACGTTTCAGTAACTATGGAGTTATATTGGCAAGCTAAGGATCTCGTACACTTATCTATTTATTAAATCAAGATTCTAAGCTTGTAGTTACAAAAAGTTGTAGTTGCCGAAGACTTGTAGTAGTTTCTTGTTGATTTTGGCATCGGCTGTTGTTACTTCAATGAGGCAGATTGTTTAGCTTGGCATTTCAAAAGTTTTTGTCAAGGAAATCATTCCCTTACGACCCTCCTTTATAATCCCATGTTCAAGTATCAATTTTATAGATTTTTGAGCCACAAAGTGGTGTTTTAGATACCATTGCTCTGGGCAGCCCCTTTGTCATGTTAAGTTTGATTATCATTGTTGTGTACTGATGGTGTTAAGTTTTGGAGGAACGAGGTTGGTTTGATTCTTATCAGAGTCACATATGATGGTTGTTGGATAAAATAACGTGAAATAAGCCTTGAAAGAGTGCTCCGAGAGCTTGTTGCTCCTTCAAGATATGGTTAGCATATTATTAATAGATTTAGCTACTATTTATTATTGTTAGTAGCCTCATTTTATGACTTGGACTTGGCTGGTCACAAATATGATATTAATGCCTTATCAATTAGTTATTGCTCATTCTTGCAGTGTCACAACCCGATTTCTCAGGTGATGATGGCACCTACAACCCCCTAGTAGGCGAATCAATCCCCGTAGCCCGGAACGGTTAGTAATAGGCTACTACCTAACCAATATGCATAGTAAGCAGAAATAAGCAGAAGCAGAATATAAAGATAGACAAAGCGGAAGAAAAAACCTGAATATATACATAATGAAACTACACCAACCCCAAGACTTGGTATCGATAGTACATAAGCTTCTAATAGAATACAAGTGCTAGAAGTAACAAAATGATAAGTACAACTATCTCCTATTATACAAGAGTAACAATACAAAAGATGAGATGTGGTCAAGCCCCGACCATCAGGCGCTCACCCTAGTCTCGAATCTCCAAAAGTTGCCTGAATCTCCAATGTGATCAACAGTGAAAGCTCAACTAATATCTTCACTAGAACGAGGCAAAAGTGTAGTATGAGCACCAATTTCTAAGCAACGGGTACCCAATAGGCATCATCGGCCGATATAGTGTATATAAAATATAAAGGCAGTAATAAGCAGAAATACAAAGAAATAGTCACGGAAAACAAGGAGGAAGCACAAGAACTCGCACAAGAATAATCAACCAATAGTTATAAGTACAACATGCTAGAATAAAAGATATACATACATAAAAACACAGGTGAAAAAAGGAAGAAGGACGCACCTGGGATCCTTAAAACAAAAGTACATATAAGAGAGAGAGTTTAAGGAGATGGGCGGTATACCGATAACCTCAACATAAAGGGGAAGAAGGAGATCAATTCAACAATTGAAATAAAAGTCATAAACTAACAAAAACATGCTTAGGACATCAATATCAAGACAAGAATAGATGAACAATAGTCCTTCAAGTATAACCCTAGGATGGAATAACCAAACCACAAGCACCCAGATTCGCTAATGAAAACCACAACAAGGAATAGAACTCAATACCCCACAACCGCTCAGAAGGCTACCCAATCAGAGCCTAAATAATATAGGACTCATTAGCCCCTCAATACTTAAATTCAAAAAACCTCGAAGCCCCAACAGGATAAAATTCGCTAATCGATCAAGAACTAAAAGCCATAACTATCTCTATAAAATGATAGAAGTAATATAATCTACCTACAGTCCCAATGGCCGCCCATACAATTGAGGAACGCAATCAAATGAAAACAAACCGTCCGGCCACCCATACAATTGGAGCGTACATTGAACACACAACAAACAAGGGTGGAATCCAAGTGAAATATGCATGATGATATGATATGATGAATCTGGAACCAAGTGTGATTGCAGTGCCATATGTCACCCCCTCCGGTGCCCCAAAGGCCCAATAGAGGCAGGATCCATGGAAGGACCTTTCCCGAGTACCTCTCCTCTATCGTACACCCTTCCCTCCAGTCACCATATGCCTTTAGCACATGGTATGGAATGGTAGGGTCCATGGAGGTCTACTCGTAGACCACATACCAATACAAAACTCAATGTAACTCAATAATCGGGATCTCGTAGTACATGCCTAGATTTGATCTGAGTCTAAATTAGTAGTCATGTATAAATAACCCTCATCAAGGGTACCTGGAGCATATCCAGGTCTAAAATACTATGCAAATCTGAATAACCCTTAAAAAGAGTGCCCAAAGTATTTCCGGTTCTAAATCAGAAATCAAGCATCAAAATCCCTAAACAGGGTGCCCGACTCATATCTGGGTCTAAATTCATAGAAAATAATATCTAGCGCTATGGCCCAGCCAAGCCTAGTATCAGAATGAAAACCATTAATCAAATAATTGTAATATACCCTCTACTCCGAGAGGTTCTATAAAAGTCAGTTTCAAAACCCTTCAGAAGTTATATAACCAAAAATGGGCCCTCAGGGCCATGCAAAGTTTAGAAAATCATTTATAGTAGACCCAAAGCCAAATCAGTAGTAAAACATGCAGGGAGAACCTTTTTCATGTATGATATGATCACAAACAATAGAGTATCCCAAAGTGGCTCACAAATAATTCCTACCGGCCCTGCAAAGGCTAAACAGCTCTACAACAATATAACCAGCCTAGAAGGATATCTCTATGTCCATGACTCACAGACATTCCCCAAATAACCCACCATCTATGTTCCAGAGTCAATACAAGGCCACACAGGAACATGATAAGTCGGTAATCTACCAACTTATTGAGCCTATATCCATGAATTATTGCTACATTTTGAATTGATTTAGAGGTTCTTATTGACTTTATTGATGTCTATGCAGGTACTTTGGATAGAACAGGAGAAACAAGGATATAGACCCAAAAAGAGCTAAAAAGGAGCTAAGTGTTAAGAGTTGAGAAAAGCTGGAGTATTTGCTGAGAGGTGCGGTGGTTGGGCGACACGCATAAGCCGAGGTGTGGTTTGCATCTCCTCCACATGAAGCTGCAAAGATGACTGAAGATTTTTCTAAGGAGTAGAGTCGCCATGCGACGTGCACATCTCGTGGTGCGAAACGTATCACCTTTCACACAAAGCCTACTTAAGCGACTGAAGTCACTGGTCAACCAGAAGTAGGTGTGCGACGCGCACACTATGACGTGCGAACCGCACGCCATATCGCACACCACCAGGAGGATAATTTTGTCCTAAGTTTATGTGATGATTTTGGAAACATATAAAAGACAATTTTAGGCTTGTTTTGTATATACAATTTTAAGCAGATAATTTCAGAAAAGAACTTGAAGATATTTTCTTCTTGTATACACTTTTCTCCATCTCCATTGAGAGAGGGTTTTCAATCCAATATTTTGGTTAACAAATTGTGTACCTAATTTGACTCTAGAACATGAGAATCAACTACAATGGATGGGAATTTGATTTACCAAGCTGGTATATCTTCTCCCCTTCCTATGAGTGGCTAATTTCTCTTATCTAGGGGTGTATTAATGATGGGTGCTTAGCTAATGGGTATGGGTGTTGATAATTCGCTTTTATAATTGCTTATATAATATGGGTCTAGTAATTTCACCATGTTTTAATCTAATAATTTGTTGTTGCAAACATGAATTTACTTTACTTGGCTATATAATTGCTCGGGAGAGAATTTTGTAGTTGTGGATGTGAAATTGCTAGTGGGTACTTGGGAATCCACTTAGATTGGAGGCTAGACATAGCTCCAATCACGGAATCTCCCATTTAAGGGTTTGAGCTAGAGATAGGACAACCTCCCTAAGCAAATGTTGGTTGGCTATTTATCACACCGAATGATGTTCTAATCGAAATAATCGGATATGTGGATGTTGATCGAGAGATAGCATTCCACACTTTTGACCAATGCTACCCATGTCAATAGGAGAGAATTTAAGTAAATTAGTGACTACCCTATCCTATAGCGAATGCCCCATCAAAAATGCACCCCTAGTCATCTAGTCCTTATTGGTACACCCATCTCGATTTTATACTTTTATTGAATTGAGTTAGTAGTGACAACTTTTCCAATTCCCCCATTTTATTGCTTTGGTTTTGTTGAACAACTACTCTCACTTTGAAACTGCTTTGCACAATCTCTAATGAGCTAAATCAGGTCCCTTGGGTACGACCCTGACATCTGTTGAGTTTATAAATTTTGTTTTGACTACGTGATAGCCGTGACCTCCAAATTGGAGAGCCACAATTTGAGCGTTCATCAAAAAATGGCGCCGTTGCCGGGGACTTGAGTATTAGCTAGTTTTTGATTGTTGTTGTGAAGTCAACTTGATAGTGCTTGTTTTCTTTTACTTTTTGTTGTTTTTGAGTGTTGATTAAGAAGGCCGGCTATGGAAGAATCCAAGGACAATGAGAACATTGGCAGCTTCGATAACGCCAATGCTGCTGAGCCAATGATGCAAGGCGGTGTAGGTGCAATCTGCCTACCCTCCACGGTGGGAAATATTGTCGTCCATGTGACAAGCACCATGCTCCATTTGATTCAAATGAAAGGGATATTTAGTGGATCTGCCTATGAGGATGCCAACCGGCATATTCGGAACTTCGTGGAGATTCGCCAACCATACATGATCCACAATATCTCCCAAGAGTCCATCCGATTGCGCCTATTCCCTTTCTGTTTGATGGGGGAAGCTACTGCATGGTTGGAAGAATTGCCGGATGGATCCATCACATCTTGGGCCGAGTAGGTTGAGGCATTTACCTAGATATTCTTTCCTCTATCTAGAATGATGAAGTTAAGAGATGAGATCACCAACTTCAAGTAACTTCCGGATAAACTCTTACATGAGGTTTGGTTGCACTTCAAGAAGAAGATTATTTTATGCCCGAACCATGAGCTATCAGACAACATTTTGCTTCAAACCTTCTACCAGTCCTTGAATTCTATGAATAAAACAATGGCTAATAGCCTCGGGGGTGGCATTTTCATGGACATGACATACCCTGTTGCCTCGTTTTTCTTAGAATGGATGATGAAAACTCATCAAGCTTGGTATACCCGAGAGGCAGATGTGCCTACCACAGGAGTAACTCCCTCTATCTTGGCTGATGAAATTAGAAAGAGAGGCAGAATTCAAGATGAATCAATAGCCAAAATGATGGCCCAAATAGACCTCTTGGCAAAGCATGTGATTAGTACAAAGGCGGCGAGTGTAGTAGACACCCCGGAAATAAGAGCCAGTAATGAGGAGCTTATGATGGTGGTTTACGGGAAGTTGTGTTTTGTGTTGGAGGGTTCTCATCCCGGGTACTATCGCCCAAGAGAAGAGAACCAAGGTTGGAAATGAGATGATCGGGATAGGTACGGTGAGCGGTACAATCATCGAAGTGTTTATGCAACCCCAAAAAAAATCGAATTCCCCCCACCAACCAACCACAAGCAATCCTGAGCATTCCAAGTTAGAGGACATGATTTCCTTTGTGTTGAAAAAGGTGGATACAACACACGCCGAGGTATATAAGCTCAAGGGCAAAGTCTCCACACTTCACAGAACCGTGAGCTCTCATTCAACCTCCATGTAGCAACTTGAGACCCAAATGGATCATCTTTTTGTTCAAATGACCCCGATGGTAAGGACACCACTTCTTAGTGACACCACTATAAATCCTAAACCCGACGGGCACATCATGGCCATTTTTACTAGGAGTGGTCGAACAACTGGTGAGATAAGGGAACCCGTTATGGAACCGGTCACACAACCAAAAGAGCTGACAGTTGAAATAGGCAAGAAACTAAGAGATCACGAGGTGGAGCATGAGAATGTAATTGACACCCCGAAGTTAAGGAAAGAGCTTGAAGCATCGAGTGCGTCAAGAAATGTTGGGATTGATAAAGATAAGGAAGAGATCAAGACCTCTCCCCAAGAAGTCATTGATGACAAGGTGTACTCTCCTCTTGTACATAGCATTCCAACCATAACACCCAAAGGACCCCCTCTGTATCCTCATCAGCTAAACAAGAAGAAGGAAGAGCAAATATTTAGCAAGTTTGTTGACATGTTCAGCAAGCTGTCAATAAACATTCCTTTGGTCCAAGGTCTAATACAGATGCAAGGATACTCTAAGTTTATGTAAGAGTTACTTAAAAAGAGAAAGGTGGTTGAAGTGGGCATGGTTGAGATTTCACATAGTTGTAGTGCGGTGATGACTATCAATGTGGCCACGAAGAGGGATGATCCGGGTGCGTTCATGATACCATGTACAATTGGTTTATTTGTATTTCGAAGGGCCTTGTGCGACTTGGGGGAAATCATCAACTTGATACCTCTTGTGATTTTTCAGAAGTTAGGATTGGGCACTCCCAAGACCACTTCTATGCGGCTACTGATGGCTGATAGGTCGATTAAGCGCCCTGTGGGAATCTTGTTTGATGTTTTGGTAAAAGTGGACAAACTAATTCTTCCTGCTGATTTTGTCATCTTGGACTTTGAGGTATATGTATAGGTACCTATTATTTTGAGACGACCGTTATTAGCCACTGGGTGGGTCTTTATTGATGTCAAACTCGAAGAACTCAAATTCTGAGTGGTGGATGAGGTAGTGACCTTCAATGTTTGCTAATCGACTAAGCATCCAGAAAATTTGAGAGTCATATATGTGATAGAATTTGAGGGAAAAAGGGATGATACTCTTGGAGAGTGTGAAGTGTGCAAGGCGCCCGCAGTTGATTCATTGCAAGATAAACAACTTGATGTCATCTCTAAGGTGTCAATGGAGTAATTTCCCTTGATGGAATGGGACCACGCTAATCGGATTAGCATGCCTTCCGACAATGGTTGAGGATTGAGGTAACATCATCGAGCCACGACGTAAAATCAAGCGCTTCTTGGGAGTCAACCCAAGTGTATTTTCTTTCACTTTCCTCACTTTTTGTTGTTTTTGTGTTTTTAGGGGATTCATGAAGTGGAAAATGAAATTGAGCACTAAGTACGGCTGAAACTTATTGTGCGGAGCACTATGCGGACCGCACGAGTAATTGTGTGTGTTGCACAGCCAAGCGCACACCATAACAGAAAATCTGGAGGAAAAGTAAAAATAGGAGGTAACATGCACTGGGTTGTGCAGGCCACACAAGCCCACATGCGTATCGCACCTCCATCGCATAGGGAAATAGATGCCTGGGCAAACCCAGGGGAGAAAAAGAGGCATGTGTGATACGTTATGCGGTCTGTACCTTGCCTGGTGCGAATCGCATGTCGCGGCACATAGGAGGTAAATTTTAATTTCAAATTGACCTAACCCATTGACCAACCTGACCCGGAGATGACCCGACCGACTCTTCTTCTTATTTTTCTTTTAAAACCGCATCTCTCTCTTCTTTTTCCACCATATATATCTACAACTCTCACAATCCTCCACCAAAATTCTCTCTAAATACCTCAAACTCCCACAAATCCTTCTCCTCTTCTCACCCCATCTTCTCCACCACTTCTCCATGTCGCTATCATCATTCTCCAGGAGGTCTTGTAGGTCACCATTGTTGGAATTCAATAAGCTTCGATTTCCATTCTTTTTCCATAATCTTCACTTATGGTAAGTTCTCCGACGTTAAAAAATAGTTGTTTGTATGATTGTTGGGAACTCATATTGTGAAGCATGATTAGTAGATTAGCCATGTTGATAATAGGTGAGATATGAAAATTTTGGGTCCCCAATTTTGAGTTGTAATGATGAAATCTTTCAATGTCAACTTGGTAGATTGTAAATCTTAACTATGCATATTGATTGGTAGTAATGTTTAGCCTTAATATCTGTGATGGGGTGAAGTCTGAGTAACCCACTTGTGACTAGTGCTTGATTTGGCCCGATGATGGATTGGATGATGTCGTTCTTAAGAGAAAGTCATCGTTAGTCATGAGGTTTTGTTTGATAATTGATAATTGAGGCTGAATGTTGTTGGTCGTATGCCTATGATCCTGATTGAAAATCTAGTTGGGGTGTATGATCTTGTGCGGGGAGGACGTTAATTATTGATATGCTTATTGGTGCCCATTGTTGCAAGGAGGGATTGATGTTCCCGATGATAGACGGGGTAACGTCCATCTTAAGGGAAGTCATTGAGTCCTTTCTTGTTGGATATGTGTTAATGGAAATCCGGGGAAGTCTGAATACCCGGATGTTAGAGTCATGAACCCCTCTGCCCCCTTGTTATTATGAATTGGTTATGTGTGATGTTAAGTGCTGAAGCTCATCTTGATCTATGGATCATATGCGTAACTCAAGAACACAAGGACCAAAAGTTCAAATTGTGCCATTGTGTGTTTCACATATGATGCATAGATCTTGATGCGTGAGTCGCACGATGCGTCACACATGGTTGAAATGAAAGTGCAGCACACTGCCTTGAGAGGCAAAGTTCGGTGCGATGTGCACTTCAGCTGGTGCGGTTAGCACCTAATTCGCACCACAAAGAAAAATCACTGGAAGAATTTGTCGTCTCATGCGATGGCTTCTGCAATGCGCAGTTGTGCTGGTGCAGTTCACATGTGAATCGCACGAGCCAACAACTCCCTCCTTTGTTTTCACTTCACTGATCCCCAAATTTATTTTAGTAGTATATATTCTATTGTATGCTCCTAACATGGAGTCGCAGGACTATGTATTCCAAAATGCACAATCAGAAGAGACGCTCCCTAGAGCCTACTCTGACTATGGGAGTTTCCATATATGAGGCAGGACATTATGAGTCGAGGGTTTGCTTTGGGCTTACGGGAATGCAAGCCTATTATCTTGAGTACCAGAAGCACCCATTCTTAGAGGAAAAGGGATTCAATATAGATGATTTCCAAGAAGAGTTCCCAAACATGCCAATGCAATTTCGCATAAGGGCTTGGGAGAATTTTGCCAAAACACCAGGCCACTACTTTCCTGAGTTGGTACGGGAATTCTATGCTTCATACAGGGCCAGCCTTGACATGCTTAATCCTAAAGGTCCCCTAAGAAGGTCACCATGCCTCAGCTCAGTTTTGGTAGAGGGTAAAGAAGTGAATATCACCCCGGAAGCCATTCATTCATTCATATGGGACGACGAACCAGTCCCTAAATCAAGATACATGGAACGTGTGGCAAAAAAGAACGAGGAATACAAATGGGTTGCTAGTGTGATTGCGGAGGAGAACCCCTTTGGGCCACCTCAAGGTGACAAATTTATTGCTCGAATCTCAGATTCAAAGCACGCATGTGGCTTGACTTTGTGAGCACCAGATTTATCCCGACTGGCCATACCACTATGGTGTCCATTGAGATGGCCATTCTTCTTGCATACATCATGAGAGGCCTCAGTGTGAACGAGGGCGAGATCATAGCTGAACATCTCAAGAGAAAAGCATGACATGACGCCACATCCATGGCATTTCCTGTGCTCATCACCCTTTTATGCATTCAAACTGGATTCCCCTTGTTTTGAGGATTCGACAAGGCTAGGAAAGCTACAGGTATGGTTTTCCTAGACACAAAGAGGGATAAAGATGCTTCGCACGTCAAGAAGAGGTAACTTGAATGGACTTTTGAGGCCACTAGACTCAGTACTCGGGGTAAAACATAGTGCATGATCAAGAAAGAAATTCACCCGCATCTCAAGGAGCATCGAGCACCATCCATGGAGTATCAGGAGCCAACCCTCTAGGTAATTACTCAAGCTTGCTCAAACTACCAACAAAAATGAGGAATGGTTGCATAAATTGGCCAGAGAAATTCCAGCTTTGATTGAATCTTCTATCAAGTCAGCCCTCAAATCGGTTGTGTCAAGTGTGAGCAAGCTTTGTTCTAGGGTTGAAACTATGGAAATAGAGGTTGAGAGGTTCAAGCAAATGATCCCACCTGTTGAAGCAAATTGGGATCTTAACCTACTGGCTCCAGGCTCAACTTTCCTACAAGATGTACTAGCCCTCCTGATACTTGGTGTACAAGTTGGGATGCTGATCAAGAAGACAACTCTGAGATGCAAGAAAATGGGATACCGGTCGAGATCACCACAGACAACACAGAGTCGGTCATCCACCATCAACCAAGACCTCCAACACCATATGTGAGAAGATAGGGACTTCAGCAAAAATGGTTCTCGTATCACGAATTAATAACGTGTGAGGACAGGTGGTTTGTGGAGCCCTAGGGCCTCCCTGAGGTCCGATGGTATCCATCAAACCCTATGCTGGAAGATTTTCATCTAGAACCAGCATATGCTTGCATATCACCACTGGCACCACCAGCTCCACCGGTATCTCGACCACCTCATCAAGTATATTCATGACGGAGACACCGACATCATCATTAGCCTACTCAGGGAGTTTTTGGCACTCATTCTTATTTGGTTATCTTTTTGTGCATCGTGGGCTATGCTTGTTTTAAGTTTGGGGGGAGTATGTAAGAATTAACTTCATGATTGTTGTGTTGTGATTGACATTGCCCTCGCCGGGCCTTTACCCTATGTTTTGCTTTAATTGTTATGCTTTACTTGTTACTTTGAGCTTAATTGTGCCCTCGCCGGGCTTGAATTTTATTGATGGTGTGCCGGGTTGGTCTTACATGCCCCATTGTCCCACTACCCGTACCATGCAAATATGCTAAAATGCCTACACCGAGTCTTGTTCTTGATTGATTATGAGCGCAAAAAGTTATGGATCGCCTTGTTGATAATAGTGTAGAAATAAACTCCAAGGGTTTTCTTAATACTACGGTTCTTTCCCAAGGAGCAAAAGTTTTGATTATTTTCTTTTTCTTTTCTTTTGTTTTTGTGTGTCAAACCGGGTTGGTGTTTCCCTATGATAGATTGAGAGGTGACTTTCTTAAGGGAAAATGCAAAGTTTAGTTTTAAGATTGAGTCCGTAAATGCTTGTCACATGATGGGCCCACCAAAAAAAAATTCTTGGTAAATTGTTTTTGAAAAGGAAAAGTGGAAGGGAAATGATTTTTTGAGAAAAATGTTCTCTTGTCATGACTTGAACACTCTCGCTTAGGCTTGATTGACTCACAAACGAGTGTGTAATGAACTCAGAATAGCTTGTCAAAAGTCATTTGCCCTAATTAATTATGGGACTAATGGATGAAGTCTTGTGGCATGATGCCTTGTGCGGTGAGGCTTTACCTTGATTCTTGTGCATAAGTGTCATCTAGAAATTGCCCCGAATGTGATTCAAGGCAAAATTCTAGGTGTAGCCAAGTTTGGGAACTGACCTTAGGCCCTTTTTGATAGCCACTTCACTCAAAAGACCTCCTAATGACATCAAATCCTAGTGAACCCCTTTGAGCTTGTGACCATTCTTTGACACCTTGGTAACACCTTGACCTTTTTGGAACTTCCATCTTGGCACCTATCCTTCCTAATTGCTTGAAAATGAAATTTAGACTAAAAACCTAAGTTCGGGGGTGGAGGGTGGGGAAGCAAAAGATAACATAGGCAAATGCCTAAGTTTGGGGGGTGCATGTGATCAAATGAGGAAAAGAAAAGAAATGATCTTCAAGTGCAAGGTAGCACCTTGATTCGAGAATTGAAAATTACTCCAAAAGATTAATCCAATGAGAAAATTGAAAATAATAATAAAAAAAATAGGTGCTACCAAGTGAAGGTGATATAAGGTGTGAATGATCATGAGGTAAAAAGGAGAAATCTTGGGTTGTGTGAGGTAGAAATAGGGTGAAGTTAAAAAATTGAAAAATGTGAGCGGCGTTTGAAATGAAAAGAAATAGCATTAGGGAGGTGTAGTCACTTGAACCAAATGATATCCTCACCTTAACCCTAGACAACATTATAACCCGCAAGTCCTTGGTGATTCAGAGCTTGGCTATCCTACATTAGTGGCGATTTACATGAAGGGATAGCCTATAGTTTGATGCACGTGCACTTGAACTTCCTTGAGAGAGTGAGAGTCTTCATGGTTCTCTTATAATCCCGTGGTTAAGAATTGAATAATTGTGAGTCGGATTCTCTCTTGTGATGAGTGGCATCATGCACTCGAATTGAAGCATAGAGTCTCTATTTCAATTGAGGGGAATAAATGAGACAAGTTGTGCGGCGAATCTCAAGGCAAACCTTGACTGTCCATGCCAATGACTTGAGAAGCTAAAATGTCTTGTTTTGAATGCCAAATTCCCTTGATTTTTAAAAGAGATATGATGTCCTTTTTGAAAAAAGTTTTGAAATGAGCAATTGCCATGAGCATGTGGGGATCCAAATTGAGATAAGCATAGTAGTTGAGTCTTTTTTTTGTTTATTTTTCTTAAATTTTTAGTGTAGAATAGTTTTTTGTGCCTTAATTGAGACTTAGCATAATTCATTCCTTGCCATGTGAGTATCTTTCTTGAGGACAAGCAATAGTTCAAGTTTGGGGGTTTGATAAGTCAGTAATCTACCAACTTATTGAGTCTATATCCATGAATTATTGCTACATTTTGAATTGATTTAGAGGTTCTTATGGCCTTTATTGATGTCTATGCAGGTACTTTGGATAGAAGAGGAGAAACAGGGATATGGACCCAAAAAGAGCCAAAAAGGAGCTAAGTGTGAAGAGTTGAGAAAAGCTGGAGAATCTGCCGAGAGGTGCGGTAGCTGGCGACACGCACATCTCGTGGTGCGAAACGCATCACCTTTCGCACAAAGCCTACTTAAGCGGATGAAGTCACTGGTCAACCTGAAGAAGGTGTGCGACGCACACACTACGACGTGCGAACCGCACGCCGCGTCGCACACCACCCGGAGGGCAATGTTGTCCTAAATTTATGTGACAATTTTGGGAACATATAAAAGGCAATTTTAGGCTTGTTTTGTATATACAATTTTGAGAAGAAAATTTCAGAAAAGAACTTGAAGATATTTTTGGCTTGTAAACACTTTTCTCTATCTCCATTGAGAGAGGGTTTTCAATCCAATCTTTTGGTTAACAAATTGTGTACCTAATTTGACTCTAGAACTTGAGAATCAACTATAATGGATGGGAATTTGATTTACCCAGCTGGTATATCTTCTCCCCCTTCTATGAGTGAATAATTTCTCTTGTCTAGAGGTGTATTGATGATGGGTGCTTAGCTAATGGGTGTGGTATTGCTAATTTGCTTTTATAATTGCTTATTTGATATGGGTATAGTAATTTCACCATGTTTTAATCTAATAATTTGTGGTTTCAAACATGAATTTACCTTACTTGGCTATATAATTGCTCGAGAGAGAATTTTGTAGTTGTGGATGTGAAATTGCTAGTGGGTACTTGGGAATCCACTTAGATTGGAGGCTAGACATAGCTCCAGTCGTGGAATCTCCCATTTAAGGGTCCGAGCTAGAGATAGGATGACCTTCCCAAGCAAATGTTGGTTGGCTATTTAGCACACCGAATGATGATCTAATCGAAATAATCGGATATGTGGATGTTGATCGTGAGATAGAATTCCACAGTTATGACCAATGCTACCCGTGTCAATAGGTGAGAATTTAAGTAAATTAGTGACTACCCTATCCTATAGCGAATGCCCCATCATAAATGCACCCCTAGTCATCTAGTCCTTATTGGTACACCCATCTCGATTTTATACTTTTATTGAATTAAGTTAGTAGTGACAACTTTCCCGATTCCCCCATTTTATTGCTTTGGTTTTGTTGAACAACTACTCTCACTTTGAAATCGCTTCGCACAATCTCTAATGAGCTAAATCAGGTCGCTTGGGTACGACCCCTACATCCGTTGGGTTTATAAATTTTGTTTTGACTACGCGATCCCCGTGACCTCCTAATTGGAGAGCCACGATTTGAGCGTTCATCAGAACATAAGGGTGAAATAGCAATACTACACGAATTCTACAATAACAAACAGAAAAGGCGGAGAAAGTCTGAGGGTACCAACCTATAACAAACCAACCAAGGATGCTAATTAGTGCAATTATAGTTGATATACGAAGAGTCTAGATAGGAGAAGCCATAACCTACCTGTCGTCCAACACCTAGCTACGGGGATGGAGTCGTCCAAGATCGAACTGCTCTAGGAAGCTATAAATCGTGAGACCACTATCAATACAATAATCTAGGTGTTAATACAAGACTAATGATACCCATAATTCTATGAACATAACCGGGTCAAAATTCGGGTCACAAATAGGTCTGTGGGCCCACGACCCAAAACTGGAAACAAAAAACACCCATGTGTTCCTTACCATCCTGGGAGCACATGCTCAAAATTTGAGCAAAAATGGACATGAAATGGGGCTCCAAAACAACCCACCATGCAAGGAATTAAAGAGGGAAATCAAAGGGGAAAATGGGAATTAAATAGAGAACTTACCCGTCTTAGAAGCCAATAAATGAGCTAGGATCGAAGAAATATTATCCTCCAATCAGTTGGGATCAATAATGGTGAAATATGGTGTTCTTGGGAGTTTTTGGCAATGGAGGATCAGACTTGGGTGTGTTGGGAAATGAAGAAGAAGAATGGAAATGCCAACTTAAAGTTGACTGCCTTGGCCTATGCGAACGCGGCCAAGGCGTCGCCTATGCGAAGAACAAAATGGGCGGCTGGCCAAATGCCCTACGCGAATGCGGCCAAGTCCCGTGAACGTGAAGAACAAAAATTGGGGCAACAGGAATTGACCAATGCGAACGCAGCCAGATCCACACGTTCACGAAGAACAATAAAAGGCTATGATAGCAACAAGCTGTCAAGGGAAGATTTTTACACTTTGGGTCCCCGAGAACGCATCCGGGGTCCCGCAAACAAAAATGACCTGAGCTATTCGAATAGAAACGACATTCTAGATCCAATGGAATCGATAAAAATCCTATCAGAGGTTGATTTAACAAAAAGTGGACTCCACGCCCAAAATCAACCTTTAGCCTACTATTTCCAAAATGGGACTCAAGGGCCGAAATCAAGTCCATAAGCCTCGGGACCCTAACCAATGAACCTTCTAGCGTAAACTCGACGTTTCAGAGCTAACAACACTGCTAGAATTTTCATCTGAGGCCCACTTCTCCAAATGTTGACCTAAGTCAACCAAGCAAGCCCAACTGGCTTGTAAACACAGAAGAATAGAGAATTCCAAGATGAAAAGCTCCCAGATCCCGACCAAAGGTCCTACTAGACCAAAGTCTATGCTATGGAGCTAACAGAACTGTCAAATTTCTATTCCAAGCACGATAGCTAAGAATGTTGACCGAAGTCAACGATTTCCAAAGTTGAAGCTCTAAAATAAGGAAATGGCCATAAAGACAAATAGACGGCATGAGCACCGAACTACAGATCCTTGCAAGTCATAAATGACTTGGGGCCACTACAGGCAAGCTCTAATAGTACAAGAAAGGGAAAAATTGGTAAATAACTGGAAAGGTCATTACATCATCCACTATTAAAAAGACTTTCATCTCTAAAAGTCAAGAAAGAAGGAAGGACGAGAGATTAACAGGACAGTGGATACAAGGCCCACACTGCTCTCTCGGACAACCCTGATAGCCTCCTCGACCGGATGGCACCTAGCAAAATAGAACCAAAGAAAACCACCAAGCCTAAAACTCATTACTAACCAAGCTAGATTCCAAACTCAAACTCCAAACTCCAAGGGTCTACCAACCCAAACTGAACCTTGAGCTTGAGAAACACATAACTTGAAAGCACCGAACCAACACCGAAACCAGAGAACCAAGGCGATCCACTCACCAAACTCGAATCCTTAAAAACCAGAACCAAGTTTACTAGAAAGCCAATAACCAAAACACTAACTCATGAACCCGCTTATCTGTAAAACCCTTTGATTCTGAATAGAACCCTTTTTCACCACAAATATGAAGCTGCATACAAGTCGAACACTCAAACCACCCTCGAAGCATCAACTGACACACCGGAGATCCATAGTACCTGCTTATACTCTACCACGAATGAAGTCTCCCTTTTACTCAAAATCTTTCCAAGCCAGTCTATAGTCTACTAGCCCTTGCTATTCTAGATAACAACCCTTAGCATATCATAAAAAACTGGGGTTACCTTCCCCGACTGACCATCAACCAATGAACGAACACTTTTTCTAACATCAAACTTGCTAACATAACTCGACTAAAGTTGCACACCAGGGTTAGGAAAGCCATGTATGAACACCCTGTGTTGACGGAGAAATTTCCAAACTATAGAATGAACCCAATTTTGCTGCACCATGTCAAGTCTGAATCAACTGGAAGCGAATGAACTAGGGAAACCTGCCCAACAGACCCAATCCAAATCCAAGCCTCTGCAAGGAGTATGGTAAGCCTACCACAAAGGTTGTAATCATCAGCTAAGCCCCAAACCCTAAGAAACATTGTTGCTACTCCGAAGACTCGAATACCATTCGGATTTGAAATCACCTTACAACTCTCACCTTAGGAAGAAGTCCACCATGCCATGAATATCAAGTCAAAACACCCTGTAGGCAAAGGAAAATGTGCCTGGGGTTCAAGGTCGCTAGCTAGCTATAGAAATTTTTATATACACTACTAACTCATCCCTTTGGCTCGAATCAACCGCTCAACTATATCAGCACACAAAACTACCAACTGTGAAGCACACAACACACTGAAATTCTAGTCCATACTGGCCGAGTCTAACCAACACGGGAACCCTACATAAAAGACTACCCTGGATGAATCAACTAAACAAGCTTTCAAAATCTTGACAAATGAATGGTCACCACCAGTCTCTAAGTACCATTAGAACTACAGAATAGCCTCAACCCGCACAACCTGATCATATAAAGCATACACCACCACTGAATCTCAGACTTACACCACTGATTCTGTCCAACCATGGTAGAAGGAACCTCGTACTAACTGGAACACCGCTGAAATCTAGAAGGTCCAACCTAACTCAAAGGTTATCCAATGACTAGGTGTCTATGGCCAACTGTCACTCCAAAACTGAAGATGGGGAAGCTAAGTTGTCTGAACTCATTGCCTTCCAACCCAAGAAGCTAAAACTGAAGAGAATCAACCACGAACCACCCTGAGTAGTTTGCTAACCCATAATTTTGAAACTCAATCTCAATTGCCAATCAATGCTTCTGTCAGAATCTATAAGTAGACCCATACGCTGTTAATGAACAGTTAGGTAACGGAGCCTACTAGGATCTGAATATGTAAGTTGCCTAATCCATAGCTACTATTGAGACTTATTTCCTCCAAAGAAGATAACAAGGAAGCCAAGGCCGATGCAACAAGCTCCCAAAGGTAATATTGGGAATAGCCAATACCTCAATCTCAGACTAGAAGGAATTCTTACCTCGAACCAATCAAAGAAAAAGCTACTGCAATCTGAAGTCAGTCGAATCAAGCCACAAACCCACAACCCAAAGCAATCTCTTAGTCGTCACCTCAGTCAGCTACTAGAATGCACATGCACGAAAACAGAGTTATCTCCCTCCCTTTTCAGCTAAACCAAACCCTTTCTTAGCATATACAGAACCTTACAAATTCTTTCTCAAATAAGAAACTGGAGCCATTACCTTAGCTCCCATACTTATATTGTCAAAACCTAACAAGGCAGGAGAAGAATGGGCCGGATGGCCCATTCACCCAGAATGCTACGAGTACAACTCAGCCACAAGGCTACTGTCAACACTTAGTCAAAAATGCTAAAGCCAAAACACAATCACAATGCCAAAATCAAAAGCTCATCCAAAGAACTATGATCGAAATTCATTCTGACTGGAATGGGGGAAAGTGATAATACAACCCAATCGGACAAGAAACTGAAGGAGACTATGGGAGAAACCCACCTACCTTCCAACCTCCTTAACCAACCAAACAAAGAGGGTCGACTCTAATCACCCGAGAAAGAAAATCCAAACCATGCTCACTAACATAACCAACACCTTTAACTCAAAACAAGAGCTCAAAATCTGGCACAACTATCGGTAACACCAAACCAACACCAGGAGAAAATGCTAGATAACATCCTAGGCAACAACCATCTAGGAACACTCAGCAAAGAAGACTCAACACACGGCTAGAGTCATAACAGAACTAGAAGCAAAACCAACCAGAAAAGAGACTAACAATAATTTCCCATGAGCCACAAATCCGGGTAAAAACCTCACAAGGATAACTCACCCCGTAGTCAAACAACTAAACAAGTAGCAGGTAGGCATATAAGCAAATAAATGATAGAAAGGATGGAATCGCATTGAAAAAAGAACTATCACTAACCAAGGTGACGAAAGTCTTACCTAGAGAAACAATATCAGAAGCCGCTACCTTTGGCCCACCAAGAGGGGCATCATATTGGCGGGATCTAACTCTAGATTAAGTAGTCAAAGTTGAAGGCTCAACCATCACATGCCGGGGATAAGCCCTCTAAAGGTGACCCATCTCTCCACAATCATAACAACCAGGGTGAACATGATACATAATCGTGGGGAAATTCCTAGCAAAGTGTCCATGTTCACTGCACAGATAATAACCTTTACCTGAACCACTGGCCCGAAAGCCACCTCTCACTAACTAGGGACCACCCTTACTACCCTGCACTCCACCTCTAGCCGGTGGTACTGAAGCCCTGGGAGATAACATTTATTGACCCTGCTGACTTGAAGGTGGGATCGTGGGACAATCCCTAGAAAAGGGCCCATGACCACCACACTAAAAAAATTCCCACTGGGTAAATACGGGCGAGGAGATCTCACTGAACCTGATCGGTAACCATGGCCTACACAACCTAAAAGTGAACCTCAAAGAATTTGACCCGTACTATGCCCACTAAGCTCAACATGCCATGTACCACCACCCTCTGAAACTTGTGTAGTAACTGAAACTGTCCTGGTAGACAAGAAGCAATGGAACTGATCTCTAGAAGAGAATCCCCTACCTCATGTCTGAGAACCTCAAAAACTGTCCTGACAATGATGTCTCTTAGCACTACCTCTATAAGCCTCACGGCACAAACCCTCGATATGCCAAGCATTATCCACTACCTGAAGGAAGGTTGTCCCAACTGTAACCAAATGCTCGATCACCAAATGGAGCAGTGAAATCAAACCTCCAACAAAGCTCTAAACCCTATCAAACCCTGAAGGCACATTCCTAGCAGTATGCCTAACTATCTTATGAAATCTCACCTCATAGTCCAACACCGACATACAACCCTACTTTAGAACTGGGATCTCAACCCTAGATAGAGCATCGCTCATAGATTCGAGTACTGAAATACCCATCGAAGGACTCAGGGTCCTAGCCACGGTGCCTTATAGAACTAGGGTAGCTGTGAATCCAATCGGAGGCTGGGCTGACCCCACACCCCTATCTGATGCAGTAAACTCTCGCTCTGAAGTCCTAGCGCTGGTGAAAGCATTAAAGCAACAGGTACAAAAGCCTCGATATCACCCATTGTCGAACTCATCTTAGGCATCTGAGAAGAAAAGAAACAACCTAAGTTTAAGAAGTCAATAGAGCCAGGAACGCATGATAAGGAGCCAAAAAGATAAAACTTTTCCTAATAATGCCCTGTAGCCTCCCGCAAATAGGATACATATGTTATCATACCAATCTATGAGACTCTACTTAGACACTTACTTCGGTACCACAACATAGGTGAACCTAGAGCTCTGATACCAAGTCCTCATGACCCAATTTCTCAGGTCATGATAACACCTACAACCCCCTAGTAGGCGAATCAATCCCCATAGCCCAAAACAGTAAGTAATGGGCTACTACCTAACCAATACGCATAGTAAGCAAAAATAAGCAAAAGTTGAATATAAAGATAGACAAAAAAGAAGCAAAAACCTGAATATATACATAATGAAACTACACCAACCCCAAGACTTGTTATCGATAGTACAAAAACTTCTAATAGAATACAAGTGCTAGAAGTAACAAAATGATAAGCACAACTGTCTCCGAATATACAAGAGTAATAGTACAAAAGATGAGATATGGTCAAGCCCCGACCGTCAGGCGCTCACCCTAGTCTCGAATATCCAAAAGTTGCACAAATCTCATACACGATCAACAATGAAAGACAACTAATATCTGCACCATAATGATACAAAAATGTAGTATGGGCACCAATTCATAAGCAAAGGGTACCCAGTAGGCATCATCGGCCAACTGAGCGCATATAAAATATAAAGGCAGTAATAGGCAGAAATACAAAGAAATAGTCACGGAAAGTAAGGAGAAAGCACAAGAAACTAGCACAAGAATAATCATCGAAGAGTTACAAGTAAAACATGCTAGCATATAAGATATACATGCATAGAAACATAGGTGAGAGAAGGAAGAAGAACGCACCTGGGATCCTTTCAACAACAGTACATATAAGAGAGAGAGAGTTTAAAGAGATGGGCAATATACTAGTAACCTCAACATAAAGGGGAAGCAGGAGAGCAATCCAACAATAGAAATAAAAGCCACAAACTAACATAAACATGCTTAGGACATCAATATCAATACAAAAATAGATGAACAACAGTCCCTCAAGTATAACCCTAGGATGGAATAACTAAACCACAAGCACCCAGATCCTTTAATGAAAACCACGACAAAGAATAGAACTCAATACCTCACAACCGCTCAGAAGGCTACCCAATCAGAGCCTCAATAATATAGGACTCACTAGCCCCTCAATACTCAAAGTCCAAAGACTCAGAGCCTCAACAGGCTAAAATTCGCTAATCCACCAAGAACAGAAAGCCATAACCATCTCTATAAAATAATGAAAGTAATATAATCTACCTACAGTCCCAACGGCCATCCATACAATTAAGAAATACAATCAAGTGAAAATAAACCCTCCTGCTGCCCATACAACTGGAGCGTACACTGAACACTCAACAAACAACGATGGAATGCGAGTGAAATATGCATAATGATGTGATATGATGAATCTAGAACCATGTGTGATCGCACTGTCGTATGTCACCCTGTTCGGTGCCCCAAAGACCCAATAGATGCAGGATCCATAGAAGGACCTTTCTCGAGTACCTCTCCTACACCGTACACCCCTCACTCAGTCACTGTCAGCCCGTAGCACTTGGTCAAGAATGGTAGGGTCTATGGAGGTCTACTCTTAGACCACATACCAACATAAAACTCAATATAACTCAACAATCAGGATCTCATAGTACGTGCCCGGATTAGATCCGAGTCTAAATCAGTAGTCATGTATCAATAACCCTCATCAAGGATGCCCATAGCATATTTGGGTCTATAATAGTAGTCAAATCTCAATAACGCTTATAAAGGGTGCCCAGAGTATTTCTGGGTCTAAATTAGAAATCAAGCGTCAAAATGCCTAAACAGGGTACCCGGCTCGTATCTGGGTCTAAATCCATAGAAAAAAATATCTAGCGCTACGGCCTAGCCGAGTCTAGTATCAGAATGAAAACCAGTAATCAAATCATTGTAATATCCCCTCTACTCTGAGAGGTTCCATAAATGTCTGTTTAAAAACCCTTCCGAAGTCATATTACCGAAAACGTCCCCCCAGGGCAATGCAAAGTTTACAAAATCATTTATAGTAGTCCCTAAGCCGAATCAGTAGTATAACATGCAGGGAAAACATTTTTCATGTATTATATGCTCGCAAACAATAGAGTAGCCCAAAGTGGCTCAGAAACAATTCCTACCGGCCCTGCACAGGCTCAACAACTCTACAAAAAATATAACCATCCTAGAAGGATATCTCTATGTCTAGGACTCGTGGACATTCCCCAAATAACCCACTGTCTATGTTCCAGAGTGAATACAAGGCCGAACAGTACCACAAGGATGAAATGGCAATACTACATGAATTCTACAATCAACGTACGAAATAAATGGACAGAAAAGGCAGACAAGGTCTGAGGGTCCAACCTATAACAACCCAACCAAGGATACTAATTAGTGCAGTTATTGTCTATGTACGTAGATTCTAGATAGAGGAAGCCATAACCTACCTGTCATCCGATGACTAGCTGCGGAGACAGTATCATCCAAGATTGAACTACTCCGGGAAGCTCCAAATCATGAAACCACTATCAATACAATAATCTAGGCATCAATACAAGACTAACAATACTCATAATGCTATGAACATAACCGAGTTGAAATTCAGGTCACAAACAAGCCCGTTAGCCCTACGATCCAAAATCGAAAACAAAAAACACCCATGTGCTATTTACTATCTCGGGAGCACATGCTCAAAATTTGAGCGGAAACGAACATGAAATTTCACTCCAAAATAGCCCACCATGTAAGGAATTAAAGAGGGAAATCAAAGGGGAAAAAGGGAATTAAAGAGATAACTTAACTGTCTTAGAAGCCAATAAACGAGCTAGGATCAATGAAATATTATCCTCCAATCAGTAGGGATCAATAATTGTGAAATATGATGTTCTTGGGAGTTTTTGGCAATGGAGGATCGGACTTGGGTGTGTTGGGAAATGAAGAAGAAGAATGGAAATGCCAACTTAAAGCTGACTGCCTTGGCCTATGCGAACGCGGGCAAGGCGTCGCCTATGCGAAGAACAAAATGGCTGGCTGGCCAAATGCCCTACGGAAATGCGGCCAAGGCCAGCGAATGCGAACAACAAAAAATGGGGAAGCAGGAATTGCCCTATGCAAACACGGCCAGCTAGACGCATTGGCGAAGAACAAAAATAGGCTATGACAACAATAAGTTGTCAAGGGCAGATTTTCACACTTTGGGTCTCCGAAAATGCATCCGGGGTCCTGCGAACAAAAATGACCTGAGCTATTAAACTAGAAACTATGTTTCGGATCTAATGGAATCGAAAAGTATCCCATCGGAGGTTATTTAACAACAAGTGGGTCCCACGCCCAAAATCAACCTTTAGCCAACTATTTCTAAAACAGGACTCAAGGGCTGAAATCAAGCCCGAAAGCCTCGGGACCCAAACCAATAGCCTTTCTAGCCTAAACTCGATGTTTTGAAGCTAACAACACTGGAAGAATATTTATTTGAGGCTGTCATCTACAAATGTTGACAAAAGTCAACCAAGCAAGCCCAACTAGCTTTAAAACACAAAATGAGAGAGAATTCCAAGCTGAAAAGATCTTGAATCCTGACCAAAGGTCCTACTAGACCAAAGTCCATGCTCCGGAGCTAAAGGATATATCAGAATTTGATTTTGACCATGATAGCTAAGAATGTTGACCAAAGTCAATAATTTCCAAAGTTGAAGCTCTAAATGAGAAAATAGCCATAAAGACCAAACAGACGGCCCGGGAACCAAACTACAAGTCCCAACAAGCCATAAATGACTTAGGGATGCTACAGGCAAGCTCTAATAGTACAAGAAAGGCAGAAATGCATAAATGACCAAAAATGTCCTTACATGCAGCCTAGTTGATTCTCACATTTGTTGCGTTACATTTGTTGCGTTACATTTGATTGGTCAAGCTTCATAGAAACACCTTTGGGGTTTAAGTTGAAAGGTATGTTATGGCTTTCTTTTCACTTTTTGCATGACCTTTTAGGCCAAAGATTTTATAGCTTGTGTAACGTTGTTATTTGACTAGTGGCATTATAGTATTGAGTTTTGCCTAACAACATGATAAAATGACTATCAACAAAAATCTATTCCTTACTTAGAGGCCTAGAAGAGCATGATATGATTGTATTGAGGTCACTTATGATTACATGATATTATTCTATTATTTTTATCGTCTTGCAGCAGCCAATAAGCTTGTTTTGTCCATAGCAGACACTGACACTATAGGGTTTTTGAGCCTACATTCTTGTTACTATTACCGTGCCTTTAGGCTGGGTAAACATTATCTACGGGCAGGCTGTACCTATAGGCAATCAGTTAAATTATATTACCATGCCTTTCGGCTGGGCAGACCATGCCTATAGGTTAGGTAGACTGTACCTACAGGATGGGCAGGCTATACCTACAGTGTCTCACTTATATGGTACCACAGAGCGTCAGAGTTGCACTAATTCATGACACATGTAAAGTCAGACAGTTGAGATCATATTATCACTAGGGTCCAGGTATGGGATTAGTATGGGTATTTAGCGACTGTTTGCACCTATTAGGACTTATGGAAATTATATGTTGTTTGTACTTGCTGAGCTTATGGGTTCCAGGTATGGTTATTGTTTGCTATATGCTTAAGAGTATCTTATTGAAGTAAGGTAAGATATTGTACTTCTGTTTTACTCCTAACCTTTTGTTCAATTCCTACAGATCAGTTTTATATTTAAGTTTACCTTATATGCTCGGTAAAATATTTCATACTAATGCCCTTTTGCCTGGCGCTGCATTCATGCCTGCAGGTCTTGAGCGATGACTAAATAGATCTTTCGAGTAGCATTGCCAAGCATTCAGTAGGTTAGTTGACTCTTTTTCTTCCAGGGGTTGCCACAGCCTCAGAGGTTTGGCCTTTTACTGTTTATAGTTAATGGGTAGGTTGGGACTCCGTCCCACCAAGTATTGTTTCATAGAGGCTTGCATACTAGTCAATTGGATTGCATATCTATGATGGTGGTCATTTTGGCCTTCTATGTTTATTAGTTCTGGCTTGCTTTCTAGTTGGGCTTTGTTGTTGTTTTTTTGGTAGTTTAGCGGATCATTGGCCTAGTTTACATTTTATATGCATGTTTCAGTTTTTATAAAGAGATCATGGTGACCTCGATGGCCCGAACAACATTTATGCTTTCCTAGATATCATGGCGGCCTCGACATCCTAAACAGGACTTATGTGCTACATACTTATATCTTTATAAGAATTGTTAGGAGTAGCTATTTTCTTTCTAGAGCTATTGACAAGGGCATTTCCAGCCGAGGGCTAATTTTTAAGCCGACATATACTTGTTTGCTTACTTGATTATGTGTGGCTGCTATGCCCCATTGGCAAATGGTTCAGCAGGGTCATCTCTATCCTATGTTTTGGCATTAGGTGCCAGTTGTGCCCCTCGAATTTTGGGCATGACAAACTTAGTATCACAATAACGTCGTATCCTAGGGAGTGTTCAAGCCGTGTCTAGTAAAATCTTATTTATAAGTGTGTTGTGCACAACATTCTATAAGCACGAAGCTACAAACATTGTTCAGGAAAGGTACCATTCTTTTGCTCAAATCATGCTATAGAGCTGCGTCATAAGGGTTGAGTTCTTTGACTTATGATTGTTATTGCGCTTGTACTAAAACCATACATAATGAAAACATAGACATCACGGTAATACATGCCGCTGCATAGAATATAGAGGTGCTTTGACATCAGCAATGTATGATTAAGAGAGTTGAGAGAGGGCAACAAATGAGGGCTAGGCCCAGGGGTTTTAGATAGAGACCCAGGGTGGCTCCAGGACTCAGTATTCTGGGAGACCACCTAGGCCCCCAGTACATCATTTCTAGGGTAGAAGGTTGGATCGCTGAGGGCTGTCAGGTTTTGGTTAGAGCTCACGAGCAACAGGCTCGCAACAGTATAGGGTCCCAGAGCAGTTTAGATCAGCTGTGCCATATTGTGATATATGCAATAAACACATGTTAAGAGATGCCATCAGGCCTTGACAACATGCTATTTTTGTTTCCAAGAGGGTCATATAAAAAGATATTATCCATTAAGGGGCCAGCAAGGTTCAGAAGAGAGGGATCGATCAATAATTAGATCATCTTCCTCAGTATATCCGATCAAGCATGGGTCCCTGATTTCATCAGATAGAGGTCAAGGACAATAAGGAGCATCTGGTTCCAGCACTAGCCAGAATTGTACTTATACACTGATATATCATCAGTATTCAGATTCATCACCATATGTTGCGATAGGTACATTGAGTGGTTCTCCAACTATATTTATGTTTTGATAGATCCAAGATCCACATTATCGTATGTTACCCCATTTATTATTGTGAAGTTGTGTATAGTACCCAAGTCATTGCATCGACCTTTTACTGTATCTACCCAGTTGGTAACTCTATTATCACCAGTAGAATTTATTGAGGTTGTATGGTAGAGATTGTTAGTTATTAGACCTTTGAAGTCCTGATAGAGCTAGAAATTCTTGACTTTGATATTATTATGTGTACGAATTGACTGGCATCTTGTTATGCTAATGTCAACATCCGAGCAAAGACTGTTGGATCACACTTTCAAAGGGAACTAATTTGAGAGTGGAAAGATAATGTAGCATTCCTGAAAGGTAGGTTTATTTCCCATCTTCAAGAAATGAAAAGGATCGCCAAAGGATGAATTTACCATATTGTCTGGAATTAAGATATTGACGCTAAACCATCGACTCTTCAATTTATTCTAGTGGTTAATGAGATTCAATATGTCTTTTTAGATGAGCATCCTGGTATTTGATAAGTTGGTAATCTACCAACTTATTGAGCCTTTAATCATGAATTATTGCCATGATTTGATAAGAATTGGAGGTTCTTATGAACTTTATTAATGTGACTGCAGGTACTCTTGGTCAAAAATAGAAAACAAGGAATTGGACCTAAAAGAGCTCAAAAAGAGTTAAAGTGTGAAGTGATCAAGTGAGATGAAGATTCTTCTGAGAGCTGAAGCAACTATGCGACATGCACAACCCATGGTGCGGTCCGTACCTCCCTCCACATAAAGATTAGAAGAAAGAGAAGCATTTATTAAGGGGTGCGGCCATCGTGCGATGCGCACAAGGCTTGGTACAAACTGTACCTCACTTCACATGATGACTTAAGATCGGTCGAAGTCACTTGTTCACTTGTGCAGAGATGTGTGATGCACACAACGTGATGTGCGAACTGCACGCTGTGGCGCACAGCTCTCTCGGGGCAATTTTGTAAACTTTTGTATGAAAATTGGGAACATTCTAAAATCCAATTCAGGCATACTTTTTCATAGTCTTGGATAGTTGTTAGTTTTTGGAGCAAGTTTCTCTCCCAAGGCAAGAAAGAGGGTTTCACTCCATTTTCTCAATCTTCAACCTTGGACTTGTAAATTTAAGCTTGTATATTGGATTCTTTCTACAATTAATGAAAAGAAATTTGAATTTACCTATGGGTTTATTTTATTCTTCCTTTAGCATGAGTGGCTAAGTCTCCTTGTCTAGGAATGTGTTAATGATGGGTACTTGATCAAAGGGTATGAGTCTTGCTTATTTGTGTTTATAATGGCTAATATGATATGGGTCTAGTGATTTCACCATATTTTAACTCTAAAATTGGTGGTTGCAAACATTGATTTAATTTACTTGATTGTGTTCTTACTTGAGAAAGGGGTTCATAATTTTGAATGTGAAATTGCTAGTGGGTACAAGAGATTCCACTTAGATTGAGGCTAGAAATAGCTCAATTTGCCGAAAACATCCATTTAAGGGTCTAAGCTAGAGATAGTGTGACCTCCCCAAGCCTATATTGGTTGGTTTATGCCTAAACAATGGTGCTTTAACAAAGACCATTGGATAAATGATTGTGAGATCAAAAGATTAACATTCACGCTTAAAACCAATGTTACCCATGTTGTTTAGAGAGTATTTACACATTTGTGAAAGTACCTAGACCTGTGTTCAAGTCCCATTGGAAGCACATCCCTAGTCGTCCTCTCTCTTGTTTACACCTCGCATTTACTATATTGTTTGGTTTGTAAGTGAATTATGACAGATTCCATATTCCCCCCTTTTTACATTATTTGTTATTTGGACAATCTACTCTCATTATGAGGTCCATTTTACAATCTCATTGGCTAAGCTACCATTCCCTCTGGGATCGACCCCGACTCCCATCGGGTAATATAAATTTTATTTTTCTTAACAAATGCCGTCACCTTCATAATAGAGAGTGTCATTTGGGCATTATCAAAAATAACGTTGTTGCCGGGAAATAATTGGCGTATTGAGTTAGTTTAGAATTTGAGTTTAATTACTTACTCTAGTTCAAATTTGTGAATATTTGTTTCTATTTTGTTTAGCTTTATTTTGATAATTGGTTCTATGGCATCTCGAAATGTTAGAGGTTTTGGTGGTCGCAACCCTTATTATAATGATCCTTGTTGTTATTTTGGAGGACCCCACCTTGGGCAAAGATGTAAAATTGGTCCTAGGAGAGGGAGGTCTTCACCTTCTTGTTACTATGATGGGCGTAATTGCTATTTAAGTGGTGGTCGTGATGGACATAGGAGCGATTGCCTTATTGATGACCCTCCTGCTTTTCCTCTTATGCTAACAATAGCGCTAGTGGTGCTTGTGATGTTAATAAGAATCATGCCTTAGCAAGCAAGGAATGCAATGCTCACCAAAAAGGTATACATACCAGGCTCCAAGACCTCTTGGTCTCGATAGATATCCTAGAGGAGGGTGTGAAGTCTATGAAGCAAGGCTTTGTGGGAATGAGAGCTAAGGAAGAAGAGGAGACAGATCGTGCCATGCAATCCATGGTGGATTTGTCAACCCCTCTTGATCAAGTTAGTAAGAAGGTACCCACCCGGAAGGTATACATTCCATGCTTCATACTATCTTGGCCACGGTAGATATCCTAGATGAGGATTTGAACTCAATAAAGCAAGGCTTTGTGGACACGAGAGATAAGGAAGAATAGGAGAGAAATTATGCCACGCAATCCATGGTGGATTTGTCCACTCCTCTTAGTCAAATTGATAAAGATGACCCGCCAAGCCGAACACATGAACATGTCTCAAACATTGAACTCAATCAAATTCACTTTGGGGAATTTGAAAAATATGGAATCACCCGAGAGTGAGTTTGTACCGGTAGTGCTTGAACCCCAACAAGAGGAAAAACTTAACTTAGGAGAGATTGTGAGCCAAGAATTTGTGTTGAATTGAGCTAACCAAATTGAAGCCTATGGGGAACATAGTGAAAGAATTCTACCAATGTTCATGATTTTGTTTAAAAGGCATTCCAAGAAAAGTCAAAAATAAGGGTTACTTGATATTGTTATCCGGAATTTGAACACCAAGGTGAATGCTCATGTTGAAACGTGCACGATTGTGGGTAGTAGATTTGAGTTATTCCTTATTGAAAAGGAGGACACAAGGAATGATCATGAATTGAAGGTGTTGTGGCAACCAACTAACCCATACATGAATCATGATATCAAAATCAAACGAATGATACTAGAGTTGCAATGCAAAGTCCAACGGTTCATTTTGAATGATTTTAGTTCATTCGAAAGTGAGGATGCTATGAATGAGGCAAATTTGAGAGTGGAGATGCCCAAATCTCACTCCAACCACTTTTCAACCTTAAGTTTGGTTGAATGGACGAAAGTCAAAGTAATCAAGCTTTTGGAAGACCTTGGAAGGAGGATGGATCGAGGTTTATCCTGTTTTAAGTTTGTTGTTGAAAGAAGGCAAAACAACCTTTCTCACTTGAAGCCAAAAAAGTGAAAAATGTGACACCAATAAAATGCCTTCTCATGTTCTCACCTTCACCCCGTGATTTTCACCATAAGTTCGATTCAAATTTGGGTCGAAGTTTCAAAGAGTCAAAGTGGAGATCCATATGGTGACATGACTTGCGTCGCACCGCGATGTTAAATTGAGCGCTTGATGGGAGGCAACTCATTGTTTAAAATTCTTTATGTTTTACTTCACTTTTGGTTTCTGTTTGAGTTGTTTTTAGGTTCCCAAGGGAATGAGAAGAGGATACAAGTGTTAAGAACCACCAAAAATATCTTAGAAAAATGTGCATTTTGCACCAGGAAGAGTGCCCGTCGCACATGCCATCGCATGAGCAACAAGTGAACTTGGCAACAATATTGGCTTGTGAAAATGTGGTGCATTTTGCAAACCTTATTGTGCCCGTCGCACCAGTCACCACATGCCAAAATAGTGCACTGGGAATATTCTAAAATTTCAGCATGCACTAAGGCATAGTGATCGCGAGCCCTGACCATCGCGATCGAAATGAAGTAAAATTCCAGTAACTCTTCGCGACCGCGTGGACTTATCATGTGATTGCATGTGGTTAAGGAATTTTAATTCATCGCGATCACGTGATAAGGCCACGACACCACGAGGCACCGAACAGTTTCCAGGTAATAAACATTTAAAAGAGCCGTTTCAAGAGAAAAAGTTTGCTTTAAAACTTGGCTACTTCTCTTCTCCTAAGGCACACAAATAAATTCTTCCATCAAATTCAATTCCATAGCATCTGTGCAAATCCACAGGTATGCGTGCTATATTCCACTCTCTTCTTCGATTTTCTTATAGCTGTGCAAAAAATTAGTGGCTTTGATAACCCAAAGCGAGTGTGATGGTTGTTGTCTTAATGGGTGTGAATTTGGGGTGTTATTTTGTGATTCTTGGGTGAGGATAAATGAGGGGGTTAAGGGCTATTGGTTTACTGCCTTTTGTGATAAAAATGGACCCCAAAGAGGTATGAAAAAGGATGAAAAAAAAGGTGCAAAGCACCTGTTCAACGAAATGCTTGAATGATTTTTTCTGGGCAAAGAAGATGACCCTCGCGATCATGATGCAAAATCCCACGATCGCGAGGAATAACTTATATGAACTCCGTTATCATGATGCCCCATCCTGCGATTGCGATGACTTAAATTTATGGAAAAAAATTGGGGTGACCAGTTCTGGCAGTCCCAAAAATAGTAGCTTTGCCCACCTCTGTCTGGGGTCATTTTGCCTTGTTTCATTGGCCTAATGTTGTCCCAACACATTGTTTTACATGTCTATATTTTTGTTTGACAATTTTTCTCCACATGTAGGTACTTAAAGCTTGAAAATTACTCTAACATCGAATAAAGTTGAACAAAATGATGCCAACTAAGTGGCTGAAGAGGAATACTTTGCCCAAAGCACCTTTGTCTCACTCAAATGCTCCCAATTTTATGATCATCATTTGAAGAAAACCATCATGAGGGAGCGAGGTATTGTGTTGGATGGGTTGGAAGGGAAATGGGCCGATTTACATGGAAAGTTGGTTACAAGTGGGTGGTTATGCTTTGCCACCGAGCCTATCAAGGTGAACTTTTCCATAGTCTGTGAGTTTTATGCTAATGCCACCGAGATGGACTTTGCGAATGACTTGGTTATGATGGTTCAGGGCAATTTGGTACGATTTGATCCGGAGTTGATCAACGAATACTATAACCTCCCAAATGTTCATAATGCCATAATGAAAGCTTGGGCCGAAGAATTGGGAACCGATTGGTTTGTGCAACACTTACATAAAGTTACGATCCCTCAATGGATAGCTTTGAACACAATAATTGAGTCTTCTGAGTTCATCCTCAAAGCTCACACTTGGATTTCTATCTTTTGTGCCTGAATCATGACTTTGAAGAATTAATCTGATGTGACACCTGAAAAATGGTTGTTATATGTGCTATGATGAAAGGTCTCCCAGTGAATATGGGCCAATTGATTTGTACAAGAGATTCAACAAGTGGTGCCTCAAGGTAAAAAAAGTTTGTTTTCTCTTCATTGATTACATACTTATGCTACCAATTTGGGGTTCAAAAAAGGGATGGCGAGAATGATAGGAAACCTTGAAAGATAATTCACCCCTTGAAGAAGAGAGGAGCTGGGCAAGCGTTGAAGAAGAGGAAGATCAATGTGGCTTCACCATCATTTGGTATATTCTCAGGGTCCAGCGTGGCACTTGAGTCAGTCGATGCTGCTGAGGCTATTGGTCCACTCAAGATCAGGCCCCCGACACTCTGCCACATCTCTAGCTAGGTCTATGGCATAGATACCCAAATTTGCCAGATTGAAGCGGGTCTACCTTTGGGATTGGGAGAGAGTTCCACCATTCTAGCATGCTGTCCATCATCTTCTACTACTCCTAGTAGCCCTACACTAGCTAGTGTAGTAGGCTAGAAACAACATATCAAGGACAGGTTGGCAAAGCTAGAGAGGTGAAAGAATAAGCATAGGGACCATGTTAGGAAATAAAGCAAATTCCTCACAAAGATGATGAGCACTTTGAGGAAGCTATATGGATCTGAGGCGAAGGATGATGCTCACAAGGTAGATTGGGTCCTTTTTGGGCCTAGCAGCTCTGGTTTAGAGTGATACCCTTTAGGGAGCCCCTTCAAACTTATCTCTTGTTTTGATGTAATGAGGGCACTTAATTATGTTAGTTTGGGGTGGCTGGCATACCTTATCTAGCTTCTTTTACTTTTGATATTATTATGCCCTTGTCAGGCTTGTTTTGGATATTATTATGCCCTCACCAGGCTTGTTTATTTTGATGTTGGATATTGGTGTTCCCTTGTCGGGTTTGTTTTTATACTATTGTGCCTCGTTGAGTTTTGGAGTTGCCATGGATGGAGTTGATGGTCTAGTTCTTTAGTTTCTTTACTTGTAGCTTCTTTGGTTTCTTTTTGAAGTTGGCTTGTTCGATGTTTTTGAGCCAGGGGAAGTCTGAGTACCCGGTAGGCTAGATAGAACCCATCGGAGCTGGGATCACTACATAACACATGTTGATATGCGAAATGCACATGCTGGGTAGAAGGGAAACCTATACTTCCTGGCTTGTGTATTGCACGTGTGATTTGCACTTTGGCACATGCGAATCATATGTGACTTGTGTGTTGGGATTTGTGTGTTGGTGAATCTTGAGTAGCCATATCAATTTAGATAGATAAATTTTCCCAATGATAGACTGAGCGACGTTATTCTTAAGGGAAAATCATAGTCTTTTGAGATATTGGGAGCGATTGACTTGTTTGGTACTAATGAAGTTAGTCTTGCATGCTAACTGAAATAGGCATACCCTTCCAAATTTTTTTTGAAAAGTACAGGGCAAGGAATGGTTTTTGTGATAACTCCTTTAATCTTTTTGTGACTCTTAATGCATTAGTGGTGATAAATTGGAATTGAAGAATGTGACTCAAATTGTTCTTGTTTAGGAAGTAAAATTGACCCTTCTTGATTAATTCGCATGCCATGTGTGGTGAGGTTTATTTGAATAATTCTTGTACTCAATTGTGTTAACTAGAACTTGCCCGATTAGTCGTTTAATGCTAGTCTCAATTGCATTGGTTGGATAAATGATCTTAGGCCTTCTTTGTGATTGTTGAAGCCTACTTAGCCTTAAAATACACCATTGCACTTAAATTGTATCATTAGTCACCCCTCTTGAGCCTAATACTCCTTCTTTGGCAACCTCGGTACAAGCCTTGAACCATTTTGAAAATGAATCCCTCTCTTAAACCCTTCCCTCCTTGAACTCTACAAGTGTGAAATTGAGGCTAAAAGCCTAAGTTTGGGGGTTGACAAAAGGTAACTTAGAGGAGTGCTAAATGAGCTTATCTTGATTTTTTGCCCAAAAAGAATTGCCAAAAATAAGGAAGAATTTGAAAAGAAAAGCAAAGAGGAAAGAAAAGAAAGAAATCCTCCAATGTGAAGAAAATGATAAAAATTGGGGCTTCAAATAAAATCAGTGAAATGGTGCCTCGTGTTGAGTGAAGATGAAAACAAATAGCTTTGCTTTCGAATTGAAAAAGTTGTGTAGTGTTCGAGGAAGATGTATTCACTCTAATCCAAAACATTTATCCTACCCTTCCCCAAACCTACATTACAAGCTTAGAAAAGCCCTTTGAGATCTCCGACCGATTGTCTTTGAGCTAGTGGCGAGCGAAAATAAGGGAAAGCTTATGGTTGATACTTATTGGTACTTGAAATCCTTTGTGAGTGTGTTTGTGCATTTGTCCCTTGTGATTGTCTTTGTATATAATGTGTTTTTGAGACTTTCGTTCTTGTGAGGGAATGCGAATTAGGATAATTGGTGATGTTGATAAATTCCAAAAAATGAGTCAAATGAGCATGTTTTGGTAAACTAGTGGTTTTGAGTCACTTCTCGAAGATTTGTTGTTGTTATTTGGTTGTTCTTGTAGTCCCATTGCATCCTTTAATTGTGTTTTGAATAGAGGGGATTGCTTAAATTATGTTACCATGTGATTGACTAATCATTAGTACCAACCGAAGTCATGTTTAATACTTGAAATGGATTCTCCTTGATGTGTGAGTGATGTCATTGCACTTGTGTGTATGTCTTCTGAATTAAAATTTTGAGTTGCTTGAGGACAAGCAATAGTTCAAGTTTGGGGGTTTGATAAGTTGGTATTCTACCTACTTATTTAGCTTTTAATCTTATGCTTTTGCTAGTATAATGTTGAAAAATAGTGCAATTGACACGAATTACTTCTATTTTACAGATTTTTGTGTTTTAGAAGTGTTCGGGAAAGATTTGGGTGAAAACAAGTCAAATGGAGCTAAAAGGAGTTCTTGATCACTGGCATCAAGTTGCTCATCGCGACCGCGAGCTACAAGGCACACGAACTCGATGCACAAGAAATCAATGCCATGCAACCACGAGAGTGAAGTCATGCGACCGCATTGAAGGAGAATTTAAAACCTCGCGATCATGAGGTGAGGTCACGAGACCATGATGAAGAAGTCAGCAGCTACATGGCCGAATTGGAAATTTGCATTTTTTGAAACCCCAATCCACATAAAAACACAACCTAGTAGTTTTGGAAAGATATTACGGTTTTTTACAATTGTTCTTCAACCAATTCATCCTTAGTCTTAGAGTGAACAACTTAGGCTAGCTTGGGGAGCAAGTTCATTCTCCAACACCATTGGAGTGAATATTGGAAGCTTTTATTGTAAAATCTTTAGTTCCTTTCTTAAACTCTTGCTTTGTATTGCTAAATCTATTGGTGTGTTGGTTGATTGGAGATTTGGATATTATGTTAGATATAAACAATATTTGGGTATAATTTCTTATTTTGTGCTTTTACATGAATTGGGTCTTTGAATCTCTAATTAATCTTGTGCTTGAATTAAATCTAAAGGGAGTGACCAACCCTTGGACTTGGCCTTTTTACCTTGATTTGGCTTGAGAGAGTGAATTAAGGCGGGGAAGGATTGATTAGCACTAACTTGAGGCTCTAACCCTCATTTAAGAAATTAGCTAGAAATAGTAATTCTAGTATTGTCATAATTGGAAGAGCTTTGTTAATGCTTAGCTGGGTTCGAGAGAACTGGTTGAGGTATATTTATCGATGGTCGATAGACGTTGGTAAATAATTGATACTTCTGAGGCTTGTTTCATTTGACCCATGAGTAATATAGTTTTTATTTAATAAACTTGTAATGGATCATATGAATTTTAAGTAATACCCATTCCCAAATCTCCCTTGTGATCCTTACATTGGGAAGAGGTGGTCAACCTTGCAATTGCAACATCGCTCGTGTTTTTGACTACAAACCCCGCAATAATTTTACTTATTTTGCTCCTTGAACTTGAATAAGTTTCTTTAATTCTTTACTATCTCTATCGCGATTACATTGTTCTCTGTGGGGTCGACCCTGACTCCCATCGAGAATATAAATGTGTTTTACTCTGATGATCGCAATCACGTCTTAACAGGGAGTGGCGTTATCGGGGAATAATTTGGTGTATTGAGTTAGTTTAGAATTTGGGCTTAATTACTCTAGTTCAAATTTGTGAATACTTGTTTTTATTTTGATAATTGGTTCGATGGCATCTCGAAACGTTAGAAGTTTTGGTGGTTGCAACCCTTATTATAATGATCCTTGTTGTTGTTGTGGAGGACCCTACCTTGGGCAAAGGTGTAAAATTGGTCATAGGAGAGGGAGGTATTCACTTTCTCATTCCTATGATGGGCATAATTGCTATTTGTGTTGTGGTTGTGATGGATATTGAAGCAATTGCCCTAATGATGACTGTCCTCCTCCCCCTCTTATGCTAACAATTGTGCTAGTAGTGATTTTGATCTTAATAGGAATCATACCTTAGAAAGGAAGGAATGCAATGCTCACTTCGCCGCGGTAGATATCCTAGATGAGGGTTTGAACTCCATAAAGCAAGGCTTTATGGACACGAGAGCTAAGGTAGAAGAGGAGAGAAATTGTGCCATGCAATCCATCGCGGATTTGTCCACTCCTTTTAGTCAAATTGATGAAGATGACCCTCCAAGCCAAACACATGAACACTTCTCGAATATTGAGCTTAATCAAATTCACTTTGGGGATGATGATGAAGATTTGCAAAATATGGAATCGCCCGAGAGTGAGTTTGTATCGGTAGTGCTTGAACCCCAACAAGAGGAGAAATTTAAATTAGGAGAGATTGTGAGCCAAGAATGGGTGTTGAATTGAGCTCACCAAATTGAAGCCTATGGGGAACAACGTGAAAGAATTCAACCAATGTTCAAGATTATGTTAAAAACGCATGCAAAGAGAACTCAAAAAGAATGGTTACTTGAAATTGCTATCCAGAATTTGAACACCCAGGTGAATGCTCATGTTGAAACGTGCACGATTGTGGGTAGTAGTTTTGAGTTATTCCCTATTGAAGAGGAGGACACAAGGGATGCTCATGAATTGAAGTTGTTGTGGCAACCAACTACCCTATACATGAATAATGATGCCGAAATTAAATGAATGATACTAGAGTTGTAATGCAAAGTACAACGATTTATTTTGAAAGACTCTAGTTTATTCAAAAGTGACGATGCTATGAATGAGGCAAATTTGAGAGTCGAGACTCCCAAATCTTACTCCAACCATTTTTGAACCTTATGTTTGGTTGAATAGACAAAAGTCAAAGTAATCAATCTTTTGGAAGACCTTGAAGGAGGATGGATCGAGGTTTATCTGGTTTTAAGTTTGTTGTTGAAAGAAGGCAAAACAACCTTCCTCACTTAAAGGCGAAAAAGTGCAAAATGTGACACCAAGAAAATGGCCTTCTCATGTTCTCATCTTTATCCCGTAAATTTCACTGGAAGTTTGATTCAAATTTTAGTCGAAGGTTGAAAGCCTCAAAGTGGAGATCCAAATAGTGACATGACTTGCATTGCGCCGCGATGTTAAATTGAGCGCTTGATGGGAGGCAACCCATCGTTTAAAATTCTTTATGTTTTACTTAAGTTTTTGTTTCTTTTTGAGTTGTTTGTAGATGCCCAAGGGATTTATAAGAGGATCCAAGTGTTGAGAAACACCAAAATTACCTCTGAAAAACATGTGTTTCGCACCTGGAAGAGTGCCCCTCTCAAATGCCATCGCACGAGCAACCAGTGAATTGGGCAAAAATATTTCCTTGTGCGAAGGTGGTGTGTTTCACACACCTCATTGTGCCCGTCGCAAAAGCCACCACATGGCAAAATAGTGCACTGGGAAAATTCTAAAATTTCAACATGCACTAAGGCATCGCGATCGCGAGCCCTGATCATTACGATTGCGATGAAGTAATATTCCAGTAACTCTTCGCAACCAAGTGGAATTATCACGCAATCGTATGTGGTTAAGGAATTTTAATTCATTGCGATCGCGTGATAAGGCCACGCCACCATTTGGCACTGAACATTTTCTGGGTAATAAACATTCAAAAGAGTCATTTTAAGAGCAGAAGGTTGCTTTGAAACTTGGCTACTTCTCTTCTCCTAAGGCACACAAATAAATTCATTCATCAAATTCAATTCTGTAGCATCTTTGCAACTCCACAAGTATGGGTTTCGTGTTCCACTCTCTTCTTCGATTTGCTTATAGTTGTGCAAAAATTTAGTGGCTTTGATAACCCAAAGTGAGTGTGATGGTTGTTGTATTAATGAGTGTGAATTTGGGGTGTTATGTTGTGATTATTAGGTTAGGAAAACGGGTGTTAAGGGCTATTGGTTTACTTCCTTTTGTGATAAAAATTGACCTCACAAGGGTGTGAAAAGAGACAAACAAAAAGGTGCAAAGCACCTGTTCGATGAAATGCTTGAATGAATTTTTCTGGGTAAAAAAGATGATCCTCACGATCGCGATGCAAAATCCCGCGATCACGAGGAACAACTTCAATGAACTCCATGATTGTGATGCCCCATCCCACGATCGTGATGATTTAAATTTCTGAAAAAATAATTTGTTCTTCGTGATCGCAATGAAAAATCCTGCGATCCCGATGACCTGTTTTAGCAGTCCCAAAAATAGTAGCTTTGCCCAGCTCTGTCCGAGATCATTTTTCCTTGTTTCTTTTGCCTAATCATGTCCTAACACATTATTTTACAAGCCTATATTTGTGTTTGAAATTTTTTCTCCTCGTGTAGGTACTTAAAGCTTGATAATGGCTCCGACATCGAATGAAGTTGAAAAAAATGATGCCAACCAAGTGGTTGAAGAGGAATACTTTGACCAAGGAACCTCCGTCTCCCTCAAATGCTCCCAATTATATGATCGTCATTTAATAAAACCCATCACGAGGGAGCAAGGTATTGTGTTGGATAGGGTGGAAGAGAAATAGGCTGATTTCCATGGAAAGTTGGTTACAAGTGGGTGGTTATGCTTCACCGCTGAGCCTATCAAGGCAAACTTTGCCATTATCCGTGAGTTTTATGTAATGCTACTGAGACGGACTTTGCAAATGAGTTGGTTATGATGATTCGGGGCAAGTTGGTTCAATTTGATCCAGAGTTGATCAACGGATACTACCTGGGCCAAAGATTTTGGAACCGATTCGTTTCTGCAACACTTACATGAAGGCATGGTCCCCCAATTGACCTCTTAGCCAAGCATATGATGGGGGCCGGAAGTGCTAAGACTGTGAATATTATGAGTACACCGGAGATCAAGGCCAGTGATGACGAGTTAATGACCATCGTGGATGGTAAACTTTGCTATTTGTGGGCGGGTTCTCATCCTGGGTATTATCACTCAAGGGATGAGAATGAAGGTTGGATAAAGGACAAGGAAAGAGATGGAAATTGGAGGGACCGTGACTGAGATAGTGATAGATACAATCACCTGAGTTCCAATCCATACGTACCTCCAAATAAGTTGGACACCTTGTATCAAACCACCACAAGCAATCTCGATAACTCGAAGATAGAGGACATGTTGTCCTTGGTTTTGAAGAAGGTAGAGACAACAAATACCGGGATTTGTGAGCTTAAAAGAGAAGTTTCAACACTTCATCAAATCGTGAGCTCTCATTCGGCCTCAATAAAGCATCTTGAGTCTCAAATGAACCATCTATCCAATCAAATGAACTAGAGGATGAAGGGAACACTCCCTAGTGACACCACATCCATTCCTAAAAATGATGCTCATGTTATGGCTATTGTTACTAGAAGTGGAAGAATGAGTACTGTGATGAAAAATCCTGTTGTAGATGTTATGGAGAAGCCGGATGAGGTGGTGAAGAAGCCTAGTGTTGAATCCTTTGTGGAGACTATTGACAAGGAAGAAGGGGTTGCACGTGACAAAGATGTTGTAGAACTGGAATTTCGGGGTCAAGCTTGGTGCACCCAACGTCCCGGTAAATGTTGATATTGATGATAAGAAGGAGGAGGTTGAATCCCCTACCCAAGTGGCCATAGATATTGATGAGGACATTTCTATTTTGCAAAGTGTGCCGACCCTCCACCCAATGGACCTCCTCCTTACCCTCAAAGATTATATAAGAAGAAGGAAGAGAATAGATTCATTAAGTTTGTTTACATGTTTAGAAAACTTTTGATAAATATTCCTTTGGTTAAAGCATTAATGCAAATGTCGAGGTATGCCAAATTTATGAAGGAGTTTCTCAAGAAAAAGAGCATTGTCAATGTGGGCACCGTTGAGATCTGACACAGCGGTAACGCTGTGATGACAAGTAATGTTGCTACAAAATGGGAAGACCCGGGTGCATTCACTATTCCTTGCACTATTGGGTTGTTTTTGTTCCGTAAGGCCTTGTGTAACTTAGGGGCAAGCATCAACTTGATTCCCCTAGTGATCTTCAAGAAGTTAGAATACGGCAAGCCCAAACCTAGTCCCCGGCAACGGTGCCATTTTTTATAACGCTCAAATGACACTCTCCAATACGGAGGTGACAACGATCATTAGGAAAAATAAAAATTTATATTACTCGATGGGAGTCGTGGTCGATCCCACTAGGAATGGTAGCTTAGCCAATAAGATTTTAGAAAGGACCTCACAACGAGAGTAGATTATCCAAACAACAAATAATGTAAATATGGGGGAAATGGGAATCAGTCACAATTCAATTCTAAACCAAACAATAAAGTAAATGCAAGATGTAAAAAAGAGAGAGGACAACTAGGGATGTTCTTTCGATGGAACTCAAACACGGGTCTAGGTACTTGCTCAAATGCATAAATTCTCACTAAACAACATGGGTAGCATTCATTTTAAGCATGAATTTTAATCTTTCGATCTCACAATCATTTATCCAACGGTCTTTGTTCAAGCACCATTGTTTAGGCATAAACAAACTAAAATACACTTGGAGAGGTCAAACACTATCTCTAGATTAGACCCTTAAATGGGTGTTTTTGGAGAATTGAGCTATTTCTAGCCTCAATCTAAGGGGAATCACAAGTACCCACTAGCAATTTCACATCTGAAATTATGAAACCCTTTCTCAAGCAAGAACACAATCAAGTAAATTAAATCAATGTTTGCAACCATAAATTTTAGAGTTAAAATATGGTGAAATCACTAGAACCATATCATATTAGCAATTATAAACAAAAATAAGAAAGACCCATACCTTTTTATCAAGTACTCATCATCAGCACATCCCTAGACAAGGAGACTTAGCCACTTATGCTAAATGAAGAAGAAAATATACCCATAGAAAAATTAAAATTCCTTTTCATTAATTATATCAAGAATCTAATATCCAAGATCAAATTTACAAGTCCAAGGTTGAAGATTGAGAAAATGAAGTGAAACCCTCTTTCTTGCCTTGGGTGAGAATCTTGGTCTAAAAACTGAAAACTATCCGAATCTATGCCTAAATTGGGTTTTAGAATGTTCCCAATTCGTCATACAAAAGTGGAAAAAATTTTCCCTCGGGAGCTGTGCACCACGATGTGTGGTATGCACGTCACATTGTGGGCATCGCATAGCACTCCACAAGCAAACTAGTGACTTTTGTTGATCTTTAGTCATCATGCAAAGAAGTGTGTAGTTTGCACCAGGCCTTGTGCGCATTGCACGACATCCACACCCCTTAACAAATGCTTCTCTCTCTTGTGAGCTTCATACGGAGGGAGGTTCTAACCAAACCAAGGGTTGTGCATGTCGCATGGTGGCCGCATCTCTCAACAGAATCTTTATCTGACTTGATCACTTTACACTACAACTCCTTTTGAGCTCTTTTAGGTCCAATTCCTTGTTTTCTATATTTGACAAAGAGTACCTGCAGTCACATCAATAAAGGTCATAAGAACCTCTAAATCTTATCAAATCATGGCAATAATTCATGACTAAAGGCTCAATAAGTTGGTAGATTACCGACTTATTAAACCCCTAAACTTGAACTACTACTGCTTATCCTCAAGCAAGATACTCACAAAGTAAGGAATGAATTATGCTCTAAAATTCAATCAAGGAAGAAAAGATTAATCTATTCTAAAAACTAAGAAATATAATAAACAAAAAGAAAGACTCAAACAAAAGACTCAACCACAATACTCATCTCAATTTGGACCACCACATTATCAAGGCAATTGATCATTTCAAAATATTCTCAAAAGGAATTCATTTCACATTCAAAATCAAGGGAATTTGTCATTCAAAACAAGATATAAAGCTTCTCAACTCATTGGCATGGATCATCAAGTTTTGCCTCGAGATTCATCACACAACTTGTCTCATTCATTCTTCTCAGTTGAAATAGAGACTTCATATTTCAATTCGAGTGTTGTGTACCACTCACCACAAGAGAGAATCCCACTCTCAATCATGCAATTCATAATACAAGGCATTAGAAGAGAACCAAAAAGATTCTGACTCTCTCAAGGAAGTTCAAGTGCATGCATGTCAAACCATAGTCTTGCCCTTTATGTAAATCTCCACTAATATAGAGTGGCCAAGCTCGGAATCACTAAAGACCTGCAGGTTACAATGCTGGCTAGGTCTAAGGTGAGGATTGCATTTGGATCAAGTGACTAAACCTCCCTAACGCTCTTTCTTATAATTTTGAACACCGCTCATATTTTTGAACCTTGACTTCACCTAATTTCTCCCTCACACAACCCAAGATTTTCCCTTTTAATCTTGATCATTTGACTTCCTTGTACCAGCTTCACTTGGTAGCACCAATTCTTTTCTTTTCATTTTGCTCATAGGATTGAACTTTTTGGAGCAATTTTGAATTCAACATAAGGTGCTACCTTGCACTTGAAGTGCATTCCTTTTCTTCTCCACATTAAGCATATACACCCCCAAACTTAGACTTTTGCCTATGTTTTAATTTCATTCCCCTCCTCCCAAACTTAGGATTTTAGCTTATGTTTCACTTTCAAGCTGTTAAAGAGGATGGGTGCCAGATAGAGGTTCCAAAAGGGTCAAGTTGTCAAACAAGGTGCCAAAGAACGGTCATAATCTCAAAAGGGTTCACTAGGATTGATGTCAAGGGAAGTCATTTGGGTTAAGTGGTTATTCAAAAAGGGCCTAAGATCATCTTCCAATCTTGGTCACATCAATTATATTTCCTTGAATCACATTCGAGCATGTTCTAGACAACACGCATACACGAGAATCAAGGAATAGCCTCACCACACACGACATCACCTCACAAGGACTTTCAACATTGGACTCAAAATCAATTGGGATAAATTACTTTTGACAAGCTATTATGAGTTCATTATACACTCGTTTGTGAATTGATCAAGCCAAACCGAGAGTGGGTAAGTCATGACAAGAGAATGCTTTCCCCAAAAATTCATTTCTCCTCTTTCCTTTCTTTTTCCAAACTTCTTGCCAATATGAATTTTTGGTGGGTCCATTTCGAGACAATCAAAGCACGGAGTCAAACTAAAACTAAAACTTGGCATTTTCCCTTAAGAAAGCTTCCTCTCAATCCATCATAGGAAAACACCAACCCGGTTCTACACAAAAATAAAAGAAAAAAAGAATAAAGAAAACATTTTCTCCTTGGGAAAGAACAGTGGTATTAAGAAACCCTTAAAGTTTATTGCTCAACTACTATTAACAAGGAAGTTACCAAATTTGTGCGCTCATGATTCATTTCAAAAACAAGCCTCGACGTAGGCCCTTAGCGCATTTGCAAGGCACGTATAGTGAAATAATGGGAGCGTGTAAGACTAACCCGACACACAATCAAAATTAAAAGTCAAGCCTGGTGAGGGCACAATTAAGCACATGGATAAAAGGCAAATCCAGCTTCACGAATAATTAAAAAAAACCCAAATTTAAAGTACGTATAACCCTCAATGCATAAAAAGATACAAATAAGAATGAGTTCAAAAACTCCTAGGTGATGGTAATGGTGGCGATGAGCCTCCTTGAGTACACCCATTGAGGTGGCCTATGAGACCGAGGTAGTGATGATGCTGGTGGTGGGATGTAGGCATGGGTTGAGTCAATTTGAAAACCGACAATTGGGGGTATTGCAGGGTCCCATGGCAGCTTAAAGGGACCAAAAGGGTCATCCACGAACCATCTGTCCTCGGTGATCATCAATTTATGATAAGAAGGTTGCGGTGCATCCCAACTTGGCGTAGGTAGACGCCTCCATTCAGGCACAGGTGAATTAGGAGGATCCAAATATTGTTGGGCTGATGGTGCATCAAATACTGCTTGAATTTTGGATGTACTTTCGTCATCATTTTGGTCCTAAACCATGCACCAATCATCAGAAGGGCTCGCAACCCTTGGAGAGGACATAGAATTCGGGGCTGGTAGATTAAGATCCCAATTAGGAATATTTGGATCAACATACGATATTAATTGCCTAATCTCATCAACCTCTACTTCCATAGTATCCATTCTAGCACAAAGTTTGCTCAAACTTGACACTATTGGCTTCAAAGCCAATTTAATGGCGGATTGAATCATGCGTGGAATGTCCTTAGCCATCCTTTCTAAGCTCTCCTCATTTTTGTGAGTAAGTTGATTAAGCATGAGCAAATTACCTGAAGATGGGGTGCCATGGGAAGTCATGTGGATGGTGTTTTATGCTCCTTGAGAATGGGAGGAAGTGTCCAAATGATCATGAGTAACACTTTCAGCACAGGCATTGATTGATATGGCAATATGACCAAGCTGATATTTCTTAACATGCGGAGCATCTGTGTCCCTCCTTGTCTCTAAGTGGACCATCACAGTAGCTTGTCTAGTCTTGTCTATTGAATGAAACATAGGGCAATATGCCTGAAAATAGAGGAGTGTTATGAGTACAGGAAACGCCATTGTGGTAGACTTGTGTCTAGCTCTCCCCTTGAGTTGTTCGGTAATAATTTCCCCTTCATGCATTCAAAAGATAGACATGATGTATGCAATGAGAATGTCCACCTCTATAGTCACTTTGGTGGTGTGACTAGTTGGGATAAGTCAAGTGCATACAAAGTCCAACCACATCCGAGCTTCAAACTTAAGATCTGATCGGTAGATGGGTCCTTTTAAGATGGCCCAATAAGGGGTTCCTTATGCGATGACACTAGCAACCCAATTGTATTGATCTTCCTTTGTAGCTACATGCTCCATATATCTTGACTTTAGAAATGGATGTCTTCTGGGGTGATATCTATCTTCTTGCCTCTCACTAACACTGAATCAAGGCATGACATCTTATTTGCTAGGCCCTTATGTTTCAGAATGTCTTGCCTCACCCAATATGATGCATAAAACTCCCGTACCAACTCAGGGAAATATGGGCCTGGAGTTTTGGCAAAGTGTTCCAAGACCCTTTAACGAAATTAGCTGGGTATGTTTGGGAACTCAGCTTCGAATACTTCCACCTCAAACCCTTTTCCTTCCAAAAATGATCATTTTCCCCAAAATTTCAGATAGTATTCCTCCATCCCCTCAAGGCCAAATCAGATTTCAGACTTAGTAGGACCCTCATCTTTTACAAACAAGCCCACATTTATGGATGTTGAAGTGTGATTTATAGCTCACCTCTTTTGGTGACGCCTATTGGAACGTATATTCTTGTAAATGGAGGTTAGCAGCAGGAACCAAGTATCTATTCAAAGTATAAAATGAGGTAACAACTAAAAAGACAGAGTGCAAAGAAGAAGAAAACCAAAATAGGTAACTGATTGCTCATGCGGACCACGTGCAAACTGCACAAGGTATAGTGCGCGTTGCACGTGATTTTGCATGAGCTACCAGAAACATACAGGGATTTTTATAGAGAGGTGTGCAGCTGGTGCGGACTGCATCAGCCAGAGTGCATGTCGCACCATATTCACCCCTCGAATCAGTCAGTTGCCAACTATTTTTCACAGGGTGCGGTGCCTTGTGTATTTTGCACGTCAAGATCTACGCGTCACATGTGAAACGCACAAGGAAACATTTGAAATTTTTTGTTCCTTGTGTTCTTTTGAATTACGCATGTCATTCATAGAGCAAGACTCCTACCTCCATTGTAGTCTAGTTGGTCAGGATCACTTCACACTTCAACTCCTTTTTAGATCCTTTGGGTGCAATTCCTTATTTTCATTCCTTGACCAAGAGTACCTGCATTCATGTCAATAAAGGTCATAAGAACCTCTAAATCTTATCAAAAAATGGAAATAATTCATGATTAAAGGCTCAATAAGTTGGTAGATTACCGACTTATCAAACCCCCAAACTTGAACTATTGCTTGTCCTCAAGCAAGATACTCACAAAGTAAGGAATGAATTATGCTCTAAAACTCAATCAAGGCACAAAAGATTAATCTATTCTAAAAACTAAGAAAAATAATAAGCAAAAAGAAAAACTCAACAAAAGACTTAATTACAATACTCATCTCAATTTGGACCACCACATTATCAAGGCAATTGATCATTTCAAAATCTTCTCAAAAGGACTTCATTTCTCATTCAAAATCAAGGGAATTTGTCTTTCAAAACAAGATATAAATCTTCTCAACTCATTGGCATGGACCATCAAGGTTTGCCTCGAGATTCGACATAAAACTTGTCTCATTCATTCCTCTCAATTGAAATAATACTTTATATTTCAATTCTAGTGCGTGATGCCACTCACCACAAGAGAGAATCTCACTCTTAATCATGCAATTCACAATACAAGGGATTAGAAGAGAACCAAAAAGACTCTCACTCTCTCAAGGAAGTTCAAGTGCACACATGTAGAACCATTGGCTTTCCCTTTATGTAGATCGCCACTAATGTAAAGTGGCCAAGATCCGAATCACTAAGGACTTGCGGGTTATGATGTTGGCTAGGGTTAAATTGAGGACTACATTTGGATCAAGTGACTAAACCTCCCTAACGCTCTTTTCTTATCATTTTGAACACTGCTCACATTTTTTAACTTTGACTTCACCTTTTTTCTCCCTCACACAACCCAAGCTTTTTCCTTTCAATCTTCATCATTCAACCTCCTTGTAACACCCCCGAATTTAGGCTTTTGACTAAATTGTCATTTTATTCCCCCCCCAAACTTAGGCTTTTGCCTAAATTGTCATTTTATTCCCCCCCCCAAACTTAGGCTTTTAGCCTATGTTTCACTTTTAAGCTGTTAGGGAGTACGAGGGACAAGATAGAGTTTTCAAAAATTTCAAGGTGTCAAAGAACGGTCGCAATCTCAAAAGGGTTCACTAGGATTGATGTAAAGGGAAGTCATTTGGATAAAGTGGCTATCTAAAAAGGGCCTAAGATCATCTTCCAATCTCGGTCACATCTAGAATTCTGCCTTGAATAACATTTGGGGCAAGTTTTAAATGACATGCATGCACAAGAATCAAGGTATAGCCTCACCACACACGACATCACCTCACAAGAACTTTCAACATTGGTCTCAAAATCAACTAGGACAAATGACTTTTGACAAGCTATTCCAAGTTTATTACACACTCATTTGTGAATCGATCAAGCCAAACCGAGAGTGTACAAGTCATGACAAAAGAATGCTTTTCTCAAAAATTCATTTTCCCTCTTTTCTTTCCTTTTCAAAACTTCTTGCCAAGAAAATTTTTCGGTTGGTCCATTTCAAGACAAGCCTTGTAGTGACTCAAATTAAAACTAAACTTGGCATTTTCCCTTAACAAAGTTGTCTCTCAATCCATCATAGGGAAACACCAACCCGATTTGACCCAAAAATAAAAGAAAAAAAATAATGAAAATATTTGCTCCTTGGGAAAGAAGTGTGGTATTAAGAAAAACCTCGGAGTTTATTGCTAAAATACTATAAACAAGGTGATTACCAATTTAAAGCAACCCCAAACACAAATGGAGCATTATCCTCAATCATATTAGAGTTTAGGAAAAGAGATTACTCTCTGGTGGTAGGTTGTGGTGCCACTAGGGAGTGATCCCTTCATCCTCAAGTTTATTTGACTAGATAGATGGTTCATTTGAGCCTCAAGATGCTTAATTGAGGCCGAATAAGAGATCATGATTTGATAAAGTGTTAAAACTTCACTTTTAAGCTCACTAACCCTGTTATTTGTTGTTTCTACCTTCTTCAAAACCAAGGACAACATGTCCTCTATCTTCAAGTTACCAGGATTTCTTATGGTGGGTTGATACAAGGTGTCTTACTTATTTTGAGGTACGTATGGATTGGAACTCTGGTGATTGTATCTATCACCATCTCGGTCATGGTCCCTCCAATTTCCATCTCTTTCTTTGTCTTTTATCCAACCTTGATTCTCATCCCTCGGGCGATAATACCCAGGATGAGAACCCACCAACAAATAGCAAAGTTTACCATCCACGATGGTCATTAGCTCATCACCACTAGCCTTGATCTCCAATATACTCACAGCATTTACAGTCTTAGAACTTTTACCCCCCATAATATGCTTGGCTAAGAGGTCAATTTGTGTCATTATTTTGGCCATCGTCTCATCCCTTTCTTCATCCTTTTTCTCATCTCATTTTTCAAAATAGATGTGGTCACTGCCGAGGTAGGAATATCAACCTCCCTTGTGTGACAAGCTTTGTTAGTCTTGGTCATTCTCTCTAAAAGGGCCGAGGCAACACCAAACTGTTGGTCCATGAAAGTACCACCCCTGAGGTTGTTGGCCACTGACTTATTCATTGAGTTCAAAGCCCTATAAAAGCTTTGTATCAAGATATTATCCGGAAATCTATAGTTCGGACACAACACGAGTTTCTTTTTAAATCTCAACCATGCCTTGTGCAAAGGCTCATCGGATAGTTGGCAAAAGTTGGTGATTTAATCCCTCAGCTGCATCATCCTTTAGGGAGGGAAAAATCTAGTTGTGAAAGCCTCTACCAACTCATTCCAAGAGGTGATTGACCCATCTGGTAGTTCTTCCAACCACGACGTGGCTTCCCCCATTAGAGAGAAGAGGAATAGAAAAAGTTGAATAGATTCTTAGGGAATGTTTTGGAAGATGAAATATTGGCATATCTCCACGAAGATTCAGATGTGCCTATTTGCATCTTCGTGTGTGGTTTCTCCAAACATACCTTTCATTTGTATAAGATATATAATAGTGCTAATTATGTGGAACACCATGTTTCCAACCATGGGAGGTAGGCGGATTGCACCTACTCCTCCTTGAATTATGGGTTCAATAGTTGCATCCATAAATCCGTCGACACTTCCGTTGTCTCCCACTTCACTTATGGGTTGTCTGCTCAATACACAAAACCAACAAACCAAATAAAAAGAACAAACACTCTACAAGGGGATTTCAATTCACAATGAAAAGGGCTATTCAAATATCATTCCTCGGCAATGGCGCAATTTTTGATATTGCTCAAATGACCCTCTCCATTATAGAGGTGACGACGATTGTTAAGAAAAACAAAATTTATATTACCCGATAAGAGTCGGGGTCGATCCCACAGGGAATGTAGCTTAGCCAATGAGATTGTAGAAAGGACCTCACAATGAGAGTAGATTATCCAAACAACAAATAATGTAAAAAGGGGGGAAATGGGAATCAGACACAATTCAATTCCAAACCAAAAAAAAAAGTAAATGCGAGATGTAAACAAGAAAGAGGACAACTAGGGATGTTCTTTCGATGGAACTCAAACACGGGTCTAGGTACTTGCTCAAATGCATAAATTCTCACTAAACAACATGGGTAGCATTCATTTTAAGCATGCATTTTAATCTTTTGATCTCACAATCATTTATTCAACGGTCTTTGTTCAAACACCATTGTTTAGGCATAAACCAACTAATATAGGCTTAGAGAGGTCAAACACTATCTCTAGCTTAGACCCTTAAATGAGTGTTTTTGGAGAATTGACCTATTTCTTGCCTCAATCTAAGTGGAATCACAAGTACCCACTAGCAATTTCACATCCGAAATTATGAAACCCTTTCTCAATCAAGAACACAATCAAGTAAATTAAATCAATGTTTGGAACCACAAAATTTAGATTTAAAATATGGTGAAATCACTAGACCCATATCATATTAGCAATTTAAACACAAATAAGCAAGACTCATACCTTTTTATCAAGTACTCATCATAAACACATCCCTAAACAAGGAGACTTAGCCACTCATGCTAAAGGAAGAAGAAAATATATCCATAGGTAAATTCAAATTCCTTTTCATTAATTGTAGCAAGAATCCAATATCCAAGCTCAAATTTACAAGTCCAAGGTTGAAGGTTGAGAGAATGGAGTGAAACCCTCTTTCTTGTCTTGGGAGAGAAATTTGCTCCAAAAACTGAAAACTATCCAAAACCATGAAAAACTATGCCTAAATTGGGTTTTAGAATGTTCTCAATTTGTCATACAAAAGTGGACAAAATCTACCCTTGGGAGCTCTGCGCCGCGACGTGCAGTTTGCACGTCACGTTGTGCGCATCACACAGCTTTGCACAAGAGAACTAGTTACTTTGGCCAATCTTCAGTCGTCATGTGAAGCAGGGTACGGTTCGCACCAGGCCTTGTGCATTTCGTACGATGGCCGCACTCCTTAATAGATAATTCTAATTTTTTTGAGCTTTATGCGAAGGGAGGTACATACCGCACCAAGGTTTGTGCATGGTGCACGGTGGCTGCACCTCTCAGCAGAATTTTCATCTCACTTGATCACTTCACACATCAACTCCTTTTGAGCTCTTTTGGGTCTAATTCCTTGTTTTCTATCTTTGACCAAGAGTACATGTAGTCATATTAATAAAGGTCATAAGAACCTCTATATCTTATCAAATCATGGCAATAATTCATGATTAAAGGCTCAATAAGTTGGTAGATTACCGACTTATCAAACCTCCAAACTTGAACTATTGCTTGTCCTCAAACAAGATACTCACAAAGTAAGGAATGAAATATGCTCTAAAACTCAATCAAGGAACAAAAGATTAATATGTTCTAAAACTAAGAAAAATACTAAACAAAAATAAAGACTCAAACAAAAGACTCAACCACAATAATCATCTCAATTTGGACCACCATATTATCAAGGCAATTGATCATTTCAAAATCTTCTCAAAAGGACTTCATTTCTCATTCAAAATCAAGGGAATTTGCCATTAAAAATAAGATATAAAGCTTCTCAAGTCATTGGCATGGACAACCAAGGTTTCCATCGAGATTCATCACACAACTTGTCTTATTCATTCCTCTCAATTGAAATACAGACTTCATGTTTCAATCCAAGTGTGTGGTACCACTCACCACAAGAGAGAATCCCACTCTCAATCATGTAGTTCACAATACAAGGGAATAGAAGAGAATAAAAAAGACTCTCACTCTCTCAAGAAAGTTCAAGTGCATACATGTCGAACCATAGTCTTGCCCTTCATTTAGATCGCCAGTAATGTAGAGTGGCCATGCTCGGAACCACTAAGGACTTGCGGATTACAATGCTGGCTAGGGCTAAGGTGAGGATTGTATTTGGCTCAAGTGACTAAACCTGCCTAACGCTCTTTCTTATCATTTTGAACACCGCTCACATTTTTAAACTTTGACTTCACATTATTTCTCCCTTACACAACTAAAGATTTTCCCTTTTAATCTTGATCATTTAACTTCTTTGTAACACCTTCACTTGATAGCACCAATTCTTTTCTTTTCATTTTTCTCATTGGATTGAACTTTTTGGAGCAATTTTAAATTCAACATAAGGTGCTACCTTGCACTTGAAGTGCATTCCTTTTCTTCTCCACATTAAGCACATACACCCCCAAAGTTAGGCTTTTGCCTATGTTGTCATTTCATTCCCCCACCCCCAAGCTTAGGCTTTTAGCCTACGTTTCACTTTCAAGCTTTTAGGAAGGACGGGTGCTAAGATAGAAGTTTCAAAAAGGTCAAGGTGTCAAATAAGGTGCCAAAGAACGGTCACAATCTCAAAAGGGTTCACTAGGAATGATGTCAAGGGAAGTCATTTGGGTAAAGTGGCTATTCAAAAAGGGCCTAAGATCATCTTCCAAGCTGGGTCACATCTAGAATTTTACTTTGAATCACATTCGGTCAAGTTTTAGATGACACACATGCATGCAAATCTAGGTATAAACTCACCACACATGGCATCACCTCACAAGAACTTTAAACATTGGTCTAAAAATCAATTGGGACAAACGACTTTTGACAAGCGAGTTGATTACACACTCATTTGTGAATGGATCAAGCCAAACCGAGAGTGTAAAGTCATGACAAGAAAATGCTTTCTTCAAATATTCATTTTCCCTCTTTTCTTTCCTTTTCATAACTTCTTGCCAAGAAGAATTTTCGGTGGGTCCATTTTGAGATAAGCAAAGCACGGACTCAAATTAAAACTAAAACTTGCCATTTTTCCTTAAGAAAGTCGCCTTTCAATCTATCATAGGGAAACACCAACCCGGTTCAACACATAAACAAAAGAAAAAGAGAATAAAGAAAACATTTTCTCCTTGAGAAAGAACCATGGTATTAAGAAAAACCTAAGAGTTTATTGCTCAACTAATATTTACAAGGTGATTACCAAATTTGCGCGCTCATGATTCATTTGAAAAACAAGCCTCGGCATAGGCCCTTAGCGCATTTGCAAAGCACGGGTAGTAAAGTAATAGAACGTGTAAAACTAACCCGGCACACAATCAAAATTAAATATCAAGCCCGGTGAGGGCACAATTAAGCATAAGGCCAAAAGGCAAATCAAGCTGGCAAATCAAGCTTCACGAATAATTACAGACAACCCCCAAACTTAAAGTACACATAATACTCAATGCAAAAAAAGTTATACAGATAAGAACGAGAGCAAAAACTCCCTGGTGATGCTAATGGTGGCGATGATGCCTCCTTGAGTAAACCTACTGAGGTTGCCTATGAGATCGAGGTGGTGATGATGCCAGTGGTGGGATGTAGGGATGTGCTGGGTCAATTTGAAAAACCACAATTAGTGGTATTGCAAGGTCCCATGGCAGCTTATGGGGACCAAAAAGGTCATCCATGAACCATCTATCCTCAGCGGTCGTCAATTTATGATAAGAAGGTGGCAGTGCAACCCAACTTGGCCTAGGTAGATGCCTCCATTCAGGCACGGGTGAATTAGAAGGATCTGGATATTTCTGGGATGATGGTGCATCAAACACTGCTTGAATTTTTGATGTACTTTTGTCATCATTTGTGTCCCAACCCGTGCACCAATCATCGGGAGGGCTAACAACCCTTAGAGAGGACATATAATTTGAGGTCGGTAGATAAAGATCCTAATTAGAAATCTTTGGCTCAACATGCGGTATTACTTGCATAAGCTCATCAACCTCCACTTCTATGGTATCCAATCTAGCACAAAGCTTGCTTACACTTGACACTATCGGCTTCAAAGCCAATTTATTGGTGGATTGAATCTTGCGTGGAATGTCCTTAGCCATCCTTTCTAAGCTTTCCTCATTTTTGTAAGTAAGTTGATTAAGCTTGAGCAAATTATCTAAAGATGAGGTGGCATGAGGAGTCACGTGGATGGTGTTTGATGCTCCTTGATAATGGGCGGAAGTGTCTAAATGATCATGAATAACACTCTCAGCATGGGCATTTATTGATATGGCAATGTGAGCAAGGTGCTTTTTCTTAACATGCGAAGCATCTATTTCTCACCTTGTGTCCAAGCGGACCATGCCTATAGCTTGGCTAGTCTTGTCTACTGAATGAAACATAGGGCAATGTGCCTGAAAATAGAGGAGTGATATGAGTACAGGTAAAGTGATGTAGGTGGACTCGTTTCTAGCTCTCTGCTTGAGTTGTTCGGCAATAATTTTCCCTTCATGCAGTCAAAAGCTAGACATGATGCATGCAATGAGAATTTCCACTGCTATAGTCACTTTGGTGGCGTGACTAGTTGGTATAAGTTGTGTGCATACAAAGTCTAACCACATCCGTGCTTCAAAATTAAGATCCGATTAGTAGATGGGCCCTTTTGAGATGGCCCAAAAAGGGTTTCTTCTGCGATGACACTAGCAACCTACTCGTATTGGTCTTCTTTTCTAGCTACACACTCCATATATCTTGGCTCCGGAATTAGCTCATCATCCCATATGGAAAAATTGATGGCTTATGGGATGATATCTATCTCCTTCCCTCTTACTAACATTGAATCAAGGCATTGTATCTTATTTGCTGGGCTCTTATGTTTGAGAATATTTTGCCTCGCCCGATATGATTCATAAAACTCCCGTACCAACTCAGGGAAATATAGGCCTAGAGTTTTGGCAAAGTGTTCCCATACCCTTTTACGAAATTGTCTGGGTATGTTTAGGAACTCAGTTTTGAATGCTTCCACCTCAAACCCCTTTTCATCCAAAAGTGATCGCTTTCCGCAGAATTTCAAATAGTATGCCTCCATCCCCTACAGTCCAAATAGGATTTCAAACTCAGTAGGACCCTCATCTTCTACAGGCAAGCCCACATTTGTGGATATTGAAGTGCGATTTGTAGCTTGCCTCTTTTGGTGACGCCTATTAGAAAGTATATTCCTACAAATAAAGGTTAGCAATAGAAACTAGGTATCTATACACAGTCTAAAATAAGGTAACAACTAAAAAGATAGAGTGCAAAGAAGAAGAAAAATTAAATAGGTAACTGATTGCTCGTGTGGACTACGTGCGAACCATGCAAGGCATAGTGCATATCCCACGTGATTTTGCATGAGCTACTAGAAACCTACATGGGTTTCTACAGTGAGGTGCAAAGCTGGTGTGGACCACATCATCCAGAATGCGCGTCGCACCATGCTTCGCCCCTTGAAACAGTCAACTGCCAACTATTTTTCACAGGGTATGGTGCCTTGTGCATTTCGCACGTCAAGATCTATGCATCACATGCGAAATGCACAAGGAAACAGTTGGAATTTTTGGTTCCTTGTGTTTTTGTGAATTACACATGTGATTCGTAGAGCAAGACTTACATTAAGCCCTTGGCACCAAGCAACAAACCATAAATTAACAAAGGGGGCAAAATATAATATGACCACTGAATCATTCGGGCACTAAGAATTTCCCGGAATTCCATTAACATAATGAACAAACAATAGAAGAACTCAATGACTTCCCTTAAGTAGGAAGTTACCCGATCTATCATCGGGAACACCAAGCCTTCAATTGCAACGATTAGGCACATTTATTGAATCAACAATTTCTACCTCCCCACACAAGATCGTACACCCAATAACATATTCAACATAGAACATGGGCATAAGAGCAGTAACAAATTTCAGCCCCAAACATCAATTTTCAACCAAAACATCATGGAGATGATGATTTGCCCTTAAGAATGACGTGGGAAAAATTATGCATCAATCATAAGTGGGTTACTCATACTTCAACCCAAACATAGATTTTTAATGCTAAAAGTTACTACAATCAACATGCATCATCATAACTTTAAGTTCTACCAAGTTAATTCTAAGTGAAATCAACAATACAACCAAAAATTAGGGACTTAAATTTTTTGGATCTCACCAAAAATCAACATGGAAATTCTAGTGAGCATGTTTCACAATATGAGTTCCCAATAATCACAATGGTGACCCATGATTTTTCACAGAGATGATGGAGGCGGTGACAGGTGTTGCAGTGGTGGAGAGGTGTAGGAAAGAAGGAGAGAAGATTTTTGGGAGAGTTTGGGGGATTTGTGGAGGATTTTGGGAGAGAAGTTGTGGAAGTTTGGAAGAATATGGGAGAAAAGGGATGAATGTGGAAGTTTAAAAGAGAAAACAAAGTCAACTGGTTAGTCTATGAGTCGGGTCAGTCAATAGGTAGGTCAATAAAAATTTAAAAACTATCATTGGTGCACCGCGATGTGTGATTCGCATAAGCCCTTGTGCGGACCGCATGTTGCCTCACACCAGCTGAAATTTTGCCAAACTTTTTGCCCAGGCTTCTGTTTTGATGTGCGAAGGTGATGAGACGCGCATATGGGCTTTTGCAAACTGCACAGCCTAGCACACGTCACCTCCACCTTAACATTTTTCCTTCCAGCCTTCTGTTCTGAGATGCGTTGGCCCATGCAATGTGCACATTTCATGTGCAACGTGCACATTTCATGTGCAAACTGCACAGGCTTCCGCACGTCCCATTTTTGCCTTGTTTTTCCACTTGTACATCTTTCCTCTCCAAGCATTCCTAAAACAAACCAAAAACAATAAAAGCTAACCAAAAACAAAGTAAAAACACTTCTGTTGCCTCCCAAGAAGAAGTTCATTTTACATCACGGCTCGATGATAGTACCTTAAACCTTAGTCATTATCGAATAGCATGCCAATACGGTTGGCGTGGCCCCAACCCAAGAAGGGGAACTGCTCCTTCAACGTCCTCAAAAAATCATCTTGTTGCCCAATTAGAAACATCTCAAACATGGGCGTCTCTCCCAATTCAAACACCTCAAGGGCACCATCAAGCTTTCCCAAACATCTATCACCAAAATTACCTGCAATTCATCCGGAGGCTTTGTGGGTTGGCATACGTTGAATGTCACTACCTCACTTCCCACTCGGAACTTGAGCTCTCAAATTTCAATATCAACTAAGGCTCTCCCCGAGTCCAACAATGGTTTCCCCAATATGATGGGCACCTCAATATCTATTTCACAATCCAAAACCACGAAGTCAGACGGGAGAATAAACTTATCAACCTTGACCAACACGTCAAATAGAATTCCTATCGGCCGCTTGATGGACCGATCAGCCATGAGTAGTCGCATGGGAGTAGGTTTAGGCATGCCTAATCCTAACTTCTTGATGATCACTAGGGTAATAAAGTTGATGCTTTCCCCTAAGTCACACAAGGCCTTACGGAACACAAACAACCAAATAGTGCAAGGAATAGTTAATTCACCCGGGTCTTCCCATTTTGTAGAAATATTACTTGTCATCACAGTGCTATAGTTGTGTGAGATCTAAATGGTGCCCATATAGATAACCCTATTTTTCTTGAGCAACTCCTTCATAAATTTGGCGTACCCTAGCATTTGCATTAAGGCTTCAACCAAAGGAATATATATCCAAAGTTTGCTAAACATGTCAACAAACTTATCGAATCTGTTCTCTTTCTTTTTCTTATTTAATCTTTGAGGGTAAGGAGGAGGTCCCTTGGGTAGTGTAGTCGGCACACTTTGCACAATAAAAGTGTCCTCTTTAATATCTATGGCCACTTGGGGAGGGGCTTTAGCCTCCTTCTTCTCATCATCAATATCAATATTTACCGGGACGTTGGGTGCACCAAGCTTCACCCCAAAATCTAGTTTTACAACATCGTTGTCACGCGCAACCCTTCTTCCTTATCTATAAACTCCACAATGGATTTAACACTAGGCTTCTTTATCACCTCAGCTGGCTTCTCCATAACATCTACAATGGGATTTTTAGCCACACCACTCATTCTTCCACTTCTAGTCACAATATCCATAACATGAGTGTCATTTTTAGGATTAGTTTTGGTGTCACTAGGGAGGGTTCCCTTCATCCTCGAGTTCATTTGAGTGGATATATGGTTCATTTGAGCCTCAAGATGCTTGATTGAGGCTGAATGATAGCTCACGGTTTGATAAAGTGTTGAATCTTCGCTTTTAAGCTCAATAATCCCGGTATTTATTGTCTCTACATTCTTCAAAACCAAGGACAACATGTCCTCTATCTTTGAGTTACCAGGATTGCTTGTGGTGGGTTAATACAAGGTGTTTGACTTATTTGAAGGTACGTATGTATTGGAACTATGGTGATTGTATCTATCACCATCTCGATCATGGTCCCTCTAATTTCTATCTCTTTCCTTGTCCTTTATCCAACCTTGATTCTCATCCCTCGGGTGATAATACCCGAGATGAGAACCCACTGATAAATAGCAAAATTTACCATCCACGATGGTCATTGGCTCGTCATCACTAGCCTTGATCTTTGGTGTACTCACAACATTCACAGTCCTAGAACTTCCATCCCCCATCATATGCTTGGCCAAGAGGTCAATTTTTGTTACTATTTTGGCCATCATCTCCTACCTTTCTTCATCCTTTTTTCGTATCTCATATGTCAAAATAGATGTGGTCACTCTCGAGGTACAAATATCAGCCTCCCTTGTGTGCCAAGCTTTGTTAGTCTTGGTTATTCTCTTTCAAAGGGTTGAGGTGACACAAAACTGTTAGTCCATGAAAGTACCACCCCTGAGGTTGTAGGCCACATACTTGTTCATTGAGTTCAATGCCCTATAAAAGCTTTGTAGCAAGACATTATCCAGCAATCCGTGGTTGGGACCAACACGAGTTTCTTTTTAAATCTCAACCATGCCTCGTGCAAAGGCTCATCGGGAAGTTGGCAAAAGTTGGTGATTTCATCTCGTAGCTGCATCATCCTTGAGGGAGGGAAAAATCCAGTTGTGAAAGCCTCTACCAACTCAGTCCAAGAGGTGTTTAGCCCATCCGGTAGTTCTTCCAACCACGCCATGGCTTCCCCGGTTATAAAGAAGGGGAATAGGCAATGTCGAATAGATTCTTGGGAAATGTTTTGGAAGATGAAAGGTTGGCATATCTCCAGAAAGTTTTGGATGTACCTATTTGCATCTTCATGTGAGGCTCCTCCTATCACGACCCGATTTCTCGGTCATGATGGCACCTACAACCCCCGGTAGGTGAACCAATCCCCGTAGCCCAGGGCAGTTAGTAATGGGCTACTATCTAACAAATAAGGGAACAAGACGAAGAGAATAGATAAAAGGGATATAAATATATACATATGCGGAAACTAAACCAAACCCAAGACCTGGTATCATAGTATAGAGCCAAAACTACATACATGGAGTGCAAATAATCCAAAACAATATATACAGATGTCTCTGAATGGTAATAGAGTACATGAAGCAAAAGATAAACTAAAGCTAAGCTCCGATCGCCAAGAGCTCACCCTCAGTCTGAAGTAGTCCCCAACAGATCTCAAAGCATGAATCACAGCGATCTAACGGCGATGGCCCACGCTAGGATCTGCACCCAAAGATGTAAGGGGTAGGGGTGAGCACCAAATGCGAAGCATAAGGTACCCAGTAGGTATCATAGGCCGACTAGGCACATATAAGATAAAAGCGTAGTAACAGACAGAATAGAAGCAAGCAGTCACATAAATCAACGAAAGGTACACAGGAACTAGCCCAGAGGGAAATCAACAAAACCACATGTGAGGCCAGTAAGCAGAATATACACACCATAGGCACAAGTGGAAGTAAGAAATAACGCACCTGGGGTCCTTGCAGTAACAGTGTATATAAAATAAGTTTACGAAATGGACGGTATACCGGTAACCTCAAGTGTAAGAAGAAGAGAGAAAGAGTAATGATAGGCATGCTCAAAGACATGAATCAAACTCAACTAATCATATCAATCTCAAATCCAAAAACTAACAGTCTAGCAGTAACCAATTTCATACTTAATCGTAACAGGGAACAATTCTACAAGTAAATAGAAAGAGTCTACCTACAGTCCCCGGCCGCCCATACAACCGAGGAACACAAACAAGTGAAAACAAACCCTCCGGCATCCCATACTACCGGAGCGTACAATCAACAAACAACAAACAAGGGTGGAGCCTCAAACAATGAATGATATGATGCATGAAGATCTCAGTACATGGTATCTCTGTATGTACCTCCTCCGGCGCCGATCCGGCCCAGCAGGTAGGTTCCATGGAAGGACACTGCCGTATACCTCTACTCCACCGTATACCCCTCCTCCAGCACCACGCAGCCCTCAGCCTCTGGCCCGGATTGGACAAGGTCCATGGAGGTTCCACACCCATCTAAAACTCAGTAGGCAAAACATGTCATCGGGAAAGCAAGCGCCCAGTTGCAGAGAGACCCAGTCATCGAATATGCACCATTGCCCAGACCGTGTCCAGGACTAAGTAGTAGGAAAATTCTCAAAAAAAAAAACCCCTCCAAGGGTGCCCGGGCATAAACCGGCGTCTTAAAACAGTTTAGAAAGTCATCTCGGGGCTCGGTCGACCGGGGCTAAAAAATATCTCAATTGTAGTCAAGAAAACTCAACTTAGCACCCCGGCCCTCGTGCCGAGTCTAGCGTTAATCGTAAAAACATGGGTGATTAAAAGATTAATTTTTAGCTTCCTTTTATCAGGAATATTCACAAGCTTAAATTCAACCCATTATCCAAATTTTTCATCGACACGGGGCCCTGTGTGTCTTTGCAAGGTTCTAGAAAAATTAAGTGTCAGTAGGGCCCGAAGCGAAAGAAAGCTCCAAAACGAAATCAAACTCGAACTCGGGCTTGAATAAGTTGACGTAGATAATTGATATAGCTTATATTTGGTATAGAGAATTAAGTAAAGGATATGATGGAGTACACTGTATGTAATATATATAAGTATGGCAGCAATCTCCATTAACACACAAACAAACAATGGATTTAATGGTCTGTGATATCCGTGTGTGTATATATATAAAATAAGTGATGGTTTTCAACTTTTCAATCAAGCATGACATGGAATTAGTTGATATTATCTTCTAAGTGATGGCCACCACATCAACAAACATTAATTGTCCACTTCTCCACCACTTCCACGTGGAAGTGGTGGTGCCACCATATAATTTTTATCTCGTTATATAAATATTCGGGTATTGCATATTCGTGGTAAAATATATATAACTTTTTAAATATACCATAATTAATAGAAAATCATTTCAAATAAAACCTACTATATTATAATAATAATTTTCAACATAACTAAATTCACTATCTCCGTTAAAATATTACAATGTATAAAAACCTTATAAAATAGATACATATACAATTATATCGTATCAAAAATATTTTTCATAAACCTTTAAAATACTTTAAAAAGAAGTAATAAAAAAATATACTTTAAAATAAAATATTTCCAAATATACGCGCGATGCTAATAAAATTCTTATATTTAGGTTCGCAATTCACCATCGCACGATTTTGATACTCAAGAACTCTCTTGGAATCCGCCCTTATGTTTTCTCACTGTTTCAGAACTGAAATGGCATTTTAAAACGTGAAGTTGAGGCTTAAATCGAGTTTGACCTGACCCGGTTCGCAACCCATTTTCTGCCAGACAGTCCGCGGTAAAACAGTCATAACTTTTTACTCCGCGATCAGTTGGATGTGAGGTTTTGTGCGTTGGAAACTAGACTCGTAGACCTTCGATTTGGTGTTTTGGGGGACTTCTAACTCTTTATATATTGAGAGAAAAGCTCCGAGACATTTTACCCAGAGTTCAGAAAATTTATTAAAGAACTTATGATAACTTTTGCCGACTTACTTGTCTTCAAAACTTATAATGCGACCAAACAAAAGAACCCGACACTGAAATACCGGTCCTGACGAGCCTTAAGTGACTTGGGGCCGCTACAAACAAACTCTAACTGTTCAAGGAAAACGTATACGTGGAAATAACCGAAAGGGTCATTACATCATCCACTACTAAAAAGGACTTTCGTCCTCGAAAGTCAAGGTCAAGGGGGGTACCTGAAGGCTAAAATAGCTGCGGATACTGATCCCGCATATCTCTCTCGGTCTCCCAGGTAGCCTCCTCGACTGGACGGTGCCTCCACTGAACCTTAACAACCGGATGATCTCTACAGAGACCGTCGATCTCGCTGACATCTTCTGGCAAAATTTAGCTGCCGGCTCCTCAACAAAGGCTAAACCCTCACCCAACTGAACTGAATCCCACTGCAACACATGAGACTCATCTGGGACATACCGACGCAACACGAAACATGAAATACAGGATGTATAGATGAAAACATCGGAGGCAAGGCTAGCTGATAGGCAACGCTACCAACCCTCTGAAGAATCTCAAACGGCCCAATGTACCTGGGGCTAAGCTTGCCCCGCCTACCAAATCTCATCACGCCCTTCATGGGCGATACACGGAGAAACACCAAGTCACCGACACTAAACTCCAAGGCACGAAGTCTACGATCAGCATAACTTTTCTGCCTACTCTGAGCTGCCCGAAGTCTGTCCTGAATCACTCGGACTCGGTCTAAGGAATCTCGAAGAAAATCTGTGCTCTGTGGCCCAGCACTAAAACCATCAAACCAACCTACCGGTGATCTGCAACGCCTGCCATACAAAGCCTCTAAAGGTGCCATGCCGATACTTGAATGGAAGCTGTTATTATAATCAAACTCTTCCAAGGGAACAAACTGATCCCAAGAACCTCCAAAGTCAAGAATACAGGTCCGAAGCATGTCCTCCAGAATCTGAATGGTCCTCTCAGACTGGCCATCTGTCTGAGGGTGGAAAGCAGTACTAAGATGAACCTCTGTACCCAAATCTCGCTGAATAGCCCTCCAGAACTGAGATGTGAACTGAGTGCCACAGTCTGAAATGATAGAAGCTGGGACCCCGTGCAACCGAACAATCTCACGAAGGTAGATCTGAGCTAACCTCTCTGCTCCATAAGAAGTTTGAATCGGCAAGAAATGTGCTGACTTAGTCAGCCTATCAACAATCACCCATATTGAATCAAACCCATGAGAAGTACGAGGCAAACCAACAACAAAGTCAATAGTAATCCCTTCCCACTTCCATTCAGGAATGGGAAGTCGCTGCATCAAACCACCAGGTCTCATGTGCTCGAACTTAACCTGCTGGCAGTTCAAGCATCGAGATACAAAATCCTCTATATCCCGCATCATACCACTCCACCAGTAAAACTGCCTCAAGTCTCTATACATCTTTGCTGTGCCAGGGTGAATGGAGTATCTAGTACAATGTGCCTCATGAAGTATCAACTGAATCAAATCACTAATCCTCGGAACACAAAGGCGACTATCAAACCTCAGAACCCCATCTGAATCTATAGTAGCCCGACTGGTCTCACCCTGAACAACCCGATCACGAAGGTCACACAACTGTTGATCCTCAAACTGACGGCTCTGAATCTGATCAATCAAAGTACAACAAACCTCAACACTGGCGAGAACTCTGCTAGGATCCGACAAGTCAAGCCTAACCAAACGGTTAGCCAAGGACAGGATTTCCAAGGCCAACGGTCACTCTGAAACTGAGAGAAAAGCTAGGCTACCCATACTCACTGCCTTCCGACTCAAGGCATCCGCTACCACGTTTTCCTTGCCTGGATGATACAGAATAGTGAAGTCATAGTCCTTCAGTAACTCGACCCATCTCCACTGTCTCAAGTTCAACTCTCGCTGACTCGTGATATACTGAAGACTACGGTGATCGGTGAAGATCTCACATTGAACTCCATATAGGTAATGCCTCCAGATCTTGAGCGCGAAAACTACCGCCACCAACTCTAAGTCATGAGTGGGGTAGTTGCGCTCGTGAACCTTCAGCTGCCTCAACGCATATGCTATTACTCGACCCTGCTGCATCAACACACAACCAAGACCAACCCCAGAAGCATCACAATACACGGAGAAGCTCTGACCCTCAACCGGCAAGGTCAAAACTGGAGCTGAAGTCAATAAGGCCTTAAGCCTCTGGAAGCTATCCTCACACTGATCCGACAACTGAAATGGGATATCCTTCCTAGTCAGCATAGTCAAGGGTGCTGCTATGGAAGAAAATCCCTCAACGAACCGTCGGTAGTAACCTGCTAACCCAATAAAGCTGCGGACCTCAGTAGCAGTAGTAAGTCTAGGCCAATCACAAACCGCAGAAATCTTTCCCCGGTCAACCCTAATCCCATCCTTAGACACCACGTGCCCTAGGAATGCAACTGACTCAAGCTAAAACTCGCACTTTGAGAACTTGGCATAAAGTCGATGATCTCTCAAAGTCTGGAGTATAACCCTCAAGTGCTGCTCATGCTCATCTCTACTACGCGAGTATACTAAGATGTCGTCTATAAAAACTATCACAAATGAGTCCAAATACGGGCCAAGAACCCTGTGCATCAAGTTCATAAACGCTGCGGGGGCATTAGTCAACCCAAAATACATCACCAGGAACTCATAATGGCCATAACGTGTCCTGAATGCTGTCTTAGGGATGTCCTCCGCCCTAATCCTCAACTGATGGTAGCCAGACCTCAAATCGATCTTCGAAAACACGACTGAACCCTGAAGTTGGTCAAACAAATCATCAATCCTCGGCATCGAATACCTGTTCTTCACTGTCACCCTATTCAGCTGCCGATAATCAATACACATGCGCATCGACCCATCCTTCTTATTTACGAAGAGAACAGGAGCCCCTGAAGGTGACACACTAGGTCTAATAAACCCCTTAGCTAACAGATCCTGGAGCTGCTCCTTAAGCTCCCTCAACTCAGCAGGAGCCATACTGTAAGGAGAAATAGAAATAGGCCTAGTGCCCGGCTCTAGCTCAATAGCAAAATCAATATCTCTCTTAGGTGGAAGGCCTGACAGGTCGGTAGGAAACACATCGAGGAAGTCTCTAACCACAAGAATAGACTCAGGAGAAGTAGGGTCAGCACTAACATCTCGGACATATGCTAGATAAGCTAAACACCCATGGGAAATCAACTTCCTAGCTCGAAGACAAGATATGATCCCAGATGGTGCATGGCTAACAGAACCCTACCACACAACCGGGGATACACCGGGCACAACTATGGTAATGGTCTTGGCATAACAATCCAAAACCACACGGTGAGGGGATAACCAGTCCATGCCCAGTATCACATCAAAATCTAGCATATCAAGAATCATCAAATCACCCCAAGTCTCTGAATCACCAACAGATAACATACATGATCTCACAATCCGATCCACTACTAAGGAATCTCCTATTGGGGTCGAAATAGAAACAGGAACAGATAATGGCTCACTAGCCAACCCCAAACAAGGCACAAAGTTGGAAGATACATATGAACAAGCGGATCCAGGATCAAATAAAGCAATAGCAGACTGATGGCACACAGAAATTGTACCTGTACTCACAACATCTAAGGCCTCTGCCTCTGGTCTCCTAGGGACCGCGTAAAACTGACGACAACCTCCACCTGCCCGACTGCCATCTCTACCACCTGCTCTGCCGCGTAGAGCACCACCTCTACTCTGATGACCACCCCCTCTAGCCGGGGGCTGAAATGCCCGTAAAGGCTCGGCCAACTGAACTGTACCCTGCTGAGGGCAATCTCTAGCAAAATGACCAATCGCACCACAAGTAAAACAAGCCCCTGATGGCCTACTCAGTCGAGATGAACCAGCAAATCCCGTATGACCACCACAACCTGATGCCCCAGAAACTGTACCCCTGGAAGACTGGCCGCCATAGCCCTGATGGCTTCTCTGACCCTGCTCGAACTGGGTACTACCGAAAGTCTGAAGGGAAGCCTGAACCGGTCGGCTGGACTGACCCTGGTACTGCTGTGGTTGATAACTCAGGCTCCACTGGCCAGGCCCTCTACCGCCATATCTGGAACTACTGTAGACACCCTGATGTCGAGGCCTCTTATCTTTGGACCCCTGATCATGTCGATGTAAGTCCTCCACAGTGCGGGCATAGTCTACAATAGCCTGGAATGACCGACCACTGGCAATCAATATCTCAGCTGGCTGCCTGATCTCTATCCTCAAACCCCATACAAATCTGCGAATCCTATCAGCCTCGGTAGGAATGATCATAGCTTCGAACGGTGCTAGCTGATGGAAACGGGTCTCATACTCCGAGATAGTCGTAGACCCCTGCATAAGGTGAATAAACTGCTCCTTGCGATGCTCACGATCACTCTGAGGTAGGAACTTGGCCATAAAGGCCTCATAAAACTCAGACCAGGTCAAAGGAGGTGACGACGGTGGTCTACAAGCAACCTGGGCCCTCCACCATAACTTCGCTGGGCCCTCCAACTGATAGGTAGTATAACCAACCCTGTGAGTCTCCAACAAACCCAAATGATGCAACATCTCCTCACAGGTAGTAATAAAGTCATGTGGATCCTGTCCAGAAGTACCAGCAAACCTCGGAGGTGCTAACCTCAAAAACCTACCCAACGCCTTCTGCTCTGACTCTGTCATAACTGGGCGAGGAGCAAGAGGCTGTGCAACAGATAGAACCGGAATGACCTCCGCACAGGGAGCCATAGTAGCAGGCTGCGCTCCTGAGCTCTGTGCACCGAGGGCTGCCCCCTGAGCGGATGTCTGCGCTACCTCAGAAGGCCGCTCTCCAATCACACCCAAAAGCTGTAATAGTAATCCCCGAATATCTGGAGACTGAGCTGCGGCTGGAGTTGGCACAGAAGTGGGCACTGGAGCTGGTACTGCAGCTGGCACTGGAGCTGGTGGTACCTGGACTTCCCCCTGATCCACATGCCACTCGGGCTCTATCTCCACTCTAGCAGCTCTAGTAGGTGCCACTGCTCGAGGGCATCCTCGACCCTTAGCCGGAGTGGGAGGCTCATCTTCGCGTGATGCCGATGATCTCGTACGAACCATCTGCGGAAGGATGAAGTAGAACAAATGAGATTTCCAGAAATTTCAAGGGTTCTACGCACGACACAGAAGCAAGGAAAGAGTCAAATTTCCTAAAATGCCACTGTAGCCTCGCAAAGATTGAGTACAGACGTCTCCGCCGCGATCCGCAGGACTCTACTAGACATTGGCTCCTATACCGATAACACCGGTGAACCTAAAGCTCTGATACCAAGTTGTCACGACCCGATTTCTCGGTCATGATGGCACCTACAACCCCCGGTAGGTGAACCAATCCCCGGAGCCCAGGACAGTTAGTAATGGGCTACTATCTAACAAATAAGGGAACAAGATGAAGAGAATAGATAAAAGGGATATAAATATATACATATGCGGAAATGAAACCAAACCCAAGACCTGGTATCATAGTACAGAGCCAAAACTACATACATGGAGTGCAAATAATCCAAAACAATATATACAGATGTCTCTGAATGGTAATAGAGTACATGAAGCAAAAGATAAACTAAAGCTAAGCTCCGATCGCCAAGATCTCACCCTCAGTCTGAAGTAGTCCCCAACAGATCTCCAAACACGAATCACAGCGATCTAACGGCGATGGCCCACGCTAGGATCTGCACCCAAAGATGCAGGGGGGTAGGGGTGAGCACCAAATGCGAAACATAAGGTACCAGTAGGTATCATAGGCCGACTAGGCACATATAAGATAAAAGCGTAGTAACAGACATAATAGAAGCAAGCAGTAACAGAAATTAATGAAAGGTACACAGGAACTAGCCTAGAGGGAAATCAACAGAACCACATGTGAGGCCAGTAAGCAGAATATACACACCATAGGCACAGGTGGAAGTAAGAAATAACGCACCTGGGGTACTTGCAGTAACAGTGTATATAAAATAAGTTTATGAAATGGACGGTATACCGGTAACCTCAAGTGTAAGAATAAGAGAGAAAGAGTAATGATAGGCATGCTCAAAGACATGAATCAAACTCAACTAATCATATCAATCTCAAATCCAGAAACTAACAGTCTAGAGTAAACCAATTTCATACTTAACCGTAACAGGGAACAAATCTGTAAGTAAATAGCAAAAGTCTACCTACAGTCCCCCGGCCGCCCATACAATCGAGGAACACAAATAAGTGAAAACAAAACCCTCCGGCATTCCATACTACCGGAGCGTACAATCAACAAACAACAAACAAGGGTGGAGCCTCAAACAATGAATGATATGATGCATGAAGGTCTCAAGTGAAATGGTATCTCTGTATGTACCTCCTCCAGTGCCGATCCGGCCCAGCATGTAGGTTCCATGGATGGACACTGCCCGTATACCTCTACTCCACCGTATACCTCTCCTTCGGCACACGCAGCCCGTAGCCCCTGGCCCGGATGGCAAGGTCCATGGAGGTCCCAGACCCCATACTAAAACTCAGTATCAAAACATGTCGTCCGGAAGCAAGCTCGGTATCAAGATAGAGACCCAGTCTCGAATATGCATGCCGAGACCCGTTCCAGGACTAAAGTAGTAGGAAAATATCTCAATAAAAAACCCCTCCAAGGGTGCCCGGGCATAACCGGATCTAAACAGTAGAAAGTCATCTCGGGTGCTCGGTCCGACCGAGGCTAAAAATCATCTCAAGTAGCAAGAAAACTCAACTAGCACCCCGGCCCTGCCGAGTCTAGCGTTAATCGTAAAACTGGTGATTTAAAACATAATTTTACTTCCTTTTATCCAGGAATATTCACAAGTTAAATCAAGCCATTTCCAAATTATTTCCATAAAAAACGAGCCCCCCGGGCCGCGCAAGGTTTAGAAAAATAGTGCCAGTAGGCCCGAAGCCAAAACCGTAGTAAAACATGGAATAACCTCTTTATATGCATGGAAATGATATGATCAAGCACAATAGCTGCCCAGCAGCTCACAATCAACCTATCGACCCTGCACAGGCCCACAGCTACTCAGCAAGCATAACCAGCCTAGAAGGATAATTCTATGCCCGGGACTCGCGGACATTCCCAAAATCCCACCTTCTATGTTCCAGAGTCAACAAGGCCTCACAGGACCACAAGGGTAAATAAAATATATCGGCAAATACTACAAGCAACGGAGGGAAAAAAAGTAGGCGGACATGAATAAAGCGGTCGAGGTCTGTGGTACCAACCTAATAAACCAACCCAAGGATGCCCATTAATACAATTTTATCCTATATATGCGGAGTCTAGGGAAAATAAACCGTAACCTACCTGTCGTCCGATGACAAGCTTGAACCTCTCCGAAAAAGCTCCAAAATGAAATTGAACTCGAACTCGGGCTTGAATAAGTTGACGTAGATAATTGATACAACTTATATTTGGTATAGAGAATTAAGTAAAGTATATGATGGAATACACTGTACGTAATATATATAAGTATGGCAACAATCTCCATTAACACACAAACAAACAATGGATTTAATGGTCTGTGATATCTGTGTGTGTATATATATAAAATAAGTGATGATTTTCAACTTTTCAATCAAGCATGACATGGAATTAATTGATATTATCTTCTAAGTGATGGCCACCACATCAACAAACATTAATTGTCCACTTCTCCACCACTTCCACGTGGAAGTGGTGGTGCCACCATATAATTTTTATCTCGTTATATAAATATTCGGGTATTGCATATTCGTGGTAAAATATATATAACTTTTTAAATATACCATAATTAATAGAAAATCATTTCAAATAAAACCTACTATATTATAATAATAATTTTCAACATAACTAAATTCACTATCTCCGTTAAAATATTACAATGTATAAAAACTTTATAAAATAGATACATATACAATTATATCGTATCAAAAATATTTTTCATAAACCTTTAAAATACTTTAAAAAGAAGTAATAAAAAAATATACTTTAAAATAAAATATTTCCAAATATACTCGCGATGCTAATAAAATTCTTATATTTAGGTTCGCAATTCACCATCGCACGATTTTGATACTCAAGAACTCTCTTGGAATCCTCCCTTATGTTTTCTCACTGTTTCAGAACTGAAATGGCGTTTTAAAACGTGAAGTTGAGGCATAAATCGAGTTTGACCCGACCCGGTTCACAACCCATTTTCTGCCAGACAGTCCGCGGTAAAACAGTCATAACTTTTTACTCCGCGATCAGTTGGACGTGAGGTTTTGTGCGTTGGAAACTAGACTCGTAGACCTTCGATTTGGTATTTCGGGGGACTTATAACTCTTTATATGTTGAGAGAAAAGCTCCGAGACATTTTACCTAGAGTTCAGAAAATTTATTAAAGAACTTATGATAACTTTTGCCAACTTACTTGTCTTCAAAATTTATAATGCGACCAAACAAAAGAACCCGACACCGAAATACCGGTCCTGATGAGCTTTAAGTGACTTGGGGCCGCTACAAACAAACTCTAATGGTTCAAGGAAAACGTATATGTGGAAATAACCGAAAGGGTCATTACACCTCCAAACATTCCTTTCATTTGTATAAGATGTATCATAATGCTAGTGACATGGAACACCGTATTTCCAACCGTGGGAGTTAGGCGGATTGCACCTACTCCTCTTTGAATTACGGGTTCATTAGTTGCATCCATGAATCCGTTGACACTTCTGTTTTCACCCACTTCACTCATGGGATGTTTGATCAACACACAAAATAACAAACCAAATAAAAAGAACAAACACTTTACAAGGTTATTCAATTCACAATCAAAAAGACTATTCAAACATCATTCCCCGGCAGCGGTGCCATTTTTGATAACGCCGAAATGACAATCTCCATTACAGATGTGACGGAGATCGTTAAGCAAAACAAAATTTATATTACCTGACGGGAGTCAGGTCCATACCATAGGGAATCGTAGATTAGCCAATGAGATTGTAGAAAGGACCTCACAATGAGAGTAGATTATCCAAACAATAAATAATGTAAAAAGAATGGGGAATTGGGAATCTATCAAAATTCAATTCCAAACCAAACAATAAAGTAAATGTGAGGTGTAAACAAGAGAGAGGAAGACTAGGGATGTGCTTCTGAAAGAACTCAAACAAGGGTCTAGGTAGTTGCTAAAATGCATAAATTATCACTAAACAACATGGGTAGCATTGGTTTTAAGCATGAATGTTAATCTTTCGATCTCACAATCATTTATCCAATGGCCTTTGTTTAAGCACCATTGTTTAGGCATAAACCAACCAATATAGGATTGGGGAGGTGACACTCTCTCTAGCTTAGACCCTTAAATGGGTGTTTCCGGTGAATTGAGCTATTTCTAGCCTCAATCTAAGTGGAATTCCAAGTACCCACTAGCAATTTCACATCCGAAATTATGAACATCAAGTAAATTAAATCAATGTTTGCAACCACCAATTTTAGAGTTAAAATATGGTGAAATCACTAGACCCATATTGTATTAGCAATTATAAACACAAATAAGCAAGACCCATACCCTTTTATCAAGTACTCATCATCAACACATCCCTGGACAAAGAGACTTAGCCACTCATGCTAAAGGAAGAAGAAAAATATACCCATAGGGAAATTCAAATTCATTTTCATTAATTGTAGCAAGAATCCAATATCCAAGCTCAAATTTACAAGTCCAAGGTTGAAGATTGACATAATGGAGTGAAACTCTCTTTATTGCCTTGGGAGAGAAACTTGCTCCAAAAACTGAAAAACTATGAAAAACTATGCCTAAATTGGGTTTTAGAATGTTCCCAAATTGTCACATAAAGTTGGACAAAATTGTCCCTCAGGAGTTGTGTACCGCGATATGCATTTCACATATCATGTTGTGCGCATCGCACAGCTCCGCACAAGTGAACTAGTGACTTGGCTGATCTTCAGTCGTCGTGAGAAGTGGGGTGCAGTTCACACCAATCCTTGTGCGTGTTGCACGGGTTCCACACCCCCTTAATAGATTCTTCTCTTCTTCTGAGTGTTCATGCAGAGGAAGGTGTGGACCACACCAAGGTTTGTGCATATCGCACGAGGTCCGCACCTAAAGGCAAAATCTTCATCTCCCTTGATCACTTCACACTTCAACTCCTTTTTAGCTCCTTTGGGTCCAATTCTTTGTTTTCTTTCCCTGACCAAGAGTACCTGCATTCATGTCAATAAAGGTCATTAAAACCCTTAAATTTTATCAACACATGGCAATAATTCATGATTAAAGGGTCAATAAGTTGGTAGATTACCGACTTATGAAACCCTCAAACTTGAAATATTGCTTGTCCTCAAGAAAGATACTCACAAAGTAAGGAATGATTATGCTCTAAAACTCAATCAAGGCACAAAATATTAATCTATTCTAAAAACTAAGAAAAATAATAAACAAAAATAAAGACTCAAAAAAAGACTCAATTACAATACTCATCTCAATTTGGACCACCGCATTATCATGTCAATTGATCATTTCAAAATCCTTTCAAAAGGACTTCATTTCTTATTCCAAATCAACGGAATTTATCATTCAAAACAAGATATAAAGCTTCTGTAGTTATTGGCATGGACCATCAAGGTTTGCCTCGAGATTTGCCACACAACTTGTCTCATTCATTCTTCTTAATTGAAATAGAGACTTTATGTAATTCGAGTGCACGATACCACTCACCAAAAGAGAGAATCCCACTCTCAATCATGCAATTCACAATACAAGAGATTAGAAGAGAACCGAGCCAAGCTTGGAATCACTAAGGACTTGTGGGTTACGATGTTGACTAGAGGTAAGGTGAGGATTGCATTTGGCTCAAGTAAGTAAACCTATCTAACGCTCTTTTCTTACAGTTTTTAACACCGCTCACATTTTTTATCTTTGACTTCACCTTATTTCTCCCTATCATAACCCACGATTTTTCCATTCAATCTTGATCATTCAACCTCCTTGTCACACCTTCACTTGGTAGCACCAATTCTTTTCTTTTCATTTTGCTCATTGGATTGAACTTTTGGAGCAATTTTTAATTCAACAGAAGGTGCTACCTGATAAATGCTCAAACATACTCTCCCATTGAGGAGGTATCGACGATCGTCAGGCAAAACACATTATAAGTACCTAATGGATGTCGAGGTCGTACCCACAGATACTTTTAGATAGCGCAATGATAATTGCATAGAAATGACTTCACTAAGAGAGTAAGTATTTAAATGCAAGAAAGTAAAGGATTAGGGGGAATTGGGAATTCTGTCATAAAAATACAATACAAGCAAGATGGTAAAGTAAAACGCGTGTACATATGAGAGTAGACGACTAGGGATGTGTATCCAATGGGGCCCTAATATGGGATAGGGTAATTGCTTATTCATGCTTATTCTCAATCATTGACATATCTAGTCTTGGTCATGGGTATGGATTGTTTATCACTCGATCAACAACCATATATCCAACAATCTTGGATAGAGAACTATCAGTTTAACAATAAACAACCAAGATCAAGCTTGGCAAGGTCACATTACCTCTAGCTTAGACCCTTAAATGGGTGATTCCGTCGATAGGAGCTATTTCTAGCCTCAAATCATAATGGAAGCCCAAGTTCCCACTAGTAATTTCACATCCGAAACTATGAAATTCTCTTTCAAGCAACAACATAGCCAAGTAAGGAAAATCAATGTTTGTAACCACCAATTTTAGGATTAAAACTTGGTGAAACTACTAGACCCATGTCAAATAAGCAATTATAAGCAAGAATTAACAACTCCCATACCCATTTGTCAAGCACCCATTATCAACACATTCCTAGATAATTGAAATTAGCTACTCATGCTAAAGGAAAGAGATATACCAAGTGGGTAAGTCAAATTCCTCTTTATTCAAGTGTAATTTCAAGTTCTAAGCTCAGTTTTGTACACAAATGGTTAACCAAGAATCGGAAGAGAGAATGGATTGAAACCCTCTTCCTCTTCTTAGAGAGGAAACTCATTCTCAAAGCTAAAATTACTCAAGAGTATTCAGAGCTGAAGGATTCTATTTACAATTGTTCCTAAATTGGCTTTTTATATTTTCCCAAAACATCACTAATTTTTTGGACAAAATTTCCCTTCGAGTAGTGTGCGATGCAACGTGCAGTTCACATGTCGTGATGTGCGCGTTGCACACCGTCTTCAGTTTGACTAGTGACTTCAGCTAATTTGGAGGCCTCGTACGAAGGAGGTGCATTTCACACCATAAATTGTTTGCGTCGCACAACGACCACACCTCTTAGCATAGTCTTCAGTAAATTTTGTGGCTCTATGTGGTGTAGGTGCGTTCTGCAACATAGCTTGTGCGTGGCACACGGGAACAGTATCTTAGGGAATATTCTCTATCATTTCTGATCGCTTCAAACTTTACTCCTTTTAAGCTTTTTTTGGGTCCATTTCCTTATTTTCCGTCATTGATCATAAGTACCTGCATAGACATCAATAAAGGCCATAAGAACCTCTAAATCTATTCAAAACACAATAATAATTCATGGATAAAGGCTCAATAAGTTGGTGTTTACTGACTTATCAAACCCCCAAACATGAACTATTGTTTGTCCTCAAGCAAGATACTCACAAAGCAAGGAATGAATTATGTTCTAGACTCAATCAAGGCACAAAGGACTAATCTATACTAAAAATTAAGAAAAAGAATAAACAAAAAGAGTCAAACAAAAGACTCAACTACACTGCTCATCTCAATTTGAACCACCACAATATCAAGGAAATTGGTCATTTCAAAACCTTTTCCAAAAGGACTTCATTTCTCATTCAAAATCAAGGGAATTTTGTCATTCAAAACAAGGCATTTAAGCTTCTCAAGTCATTGACATGGACCGTCAAGGTTTGCCTCGAGATTCGCCATACAACTTGGCTCATTCGTTCCTCTCAATTGAAATAGAGACTTCATGTTTCAATTCGAGTGCATGATGCCACTAACCACAAGAGAGTATCCCACTCACAATTATGCAATTAACAAAACCACGAGATTACAGGAGAACTAACAAGACTCTCACTCTCTCAAGGAAGTTCAAGTGCACACACATAGAACCACATGCTTGCCCTTCATGTAAATTGCCACTAATGTAGTGTAGCCAAGCTCGGAATCACCAAGGACTTGCGGGTTATGATGTTGGCTAGGGATAAGGTGAGGATTTCATATGGTTTAAGTGACTACACCTCCCTAACGCTCTTTGGTATCATTTCGAACACCGCTCACATTTTCAAATTTAAATTTCACCGTATTTTTCCGTCACACAACCCAATCTTCTCCCTTCCAATCATGATCCTTCAAACTCCTTGTATCACCTTCGTTTGGTAGCACCTATTCTTGCTTTTCATTTTTACTCATTAGATTGAACTTTTGGAACAATTTTCAATTCAAACCTAAGGTGCTACCTTGAACTTGAAGTGCATTCCTTTTCTTCTCCTCATTTAATCACATACACTCCTAAACTTAGGCATTTGCCTATGTTGTCTTTTCATTTTCCCCCCAAACTTAGGCTTTTAGCCCATATTTCACTTTCAAGCAATTAGAGAGGACAGGTGCCAAGATAGAGATTCCAAAAAGGTGAAGATGTTAACCAAGTTCCAAAAAACAGTTACAAGATCAAAGGGGTTCACTAGGATTGATGTCACGGGAAGTCATTTGGGTGAAGTGGCTATCAAAAAGGGCCTAAGTTCATCTTCCAAGCTCGGTCACACCTAGAATTTTCCCTTTAATAACATTCGAGGCAAGTTCTAGATGACATGCATGCACGAGAATCAAGGTAAAACCTCACCAGACAAGGCATCATGCCATAAGACTTCTTTCATTAGTCTCAAAATCAATTGGGATAAATGACTTTCGACAAGCTATTACAAGTTTATTACACACTCGTTTCTGAGTTAATCAAGCCAAAGCGAGAGTGTGCAAGTCATGACAAGAGAATGATTTTCCTTAAAAATTCATTTCTCTTCTTCCTTTTGTTTTCAAAAACAATTTGCCAAGAGAAATTTTCGGTAGGTCCATTTCGAGACAAGCAACTACGGACTCAATTTTTAAACTAAAACTTGGCATATTCCCTTAAAAAAGTCACCTCTCAATCTATCATAGGGAAACACCAACCCGGTTTGACACAATACCAAAAGAAAAAGATAGATAAAGAAAACTTTTGCTCCTTGGGAAAGAACTGTGGTATTAAGAAAACCCTCGGAGTTTATTGGTAACTACTATTAACAAGGCGATATTCAAATTACGCGCTCATGATTCATTTAAAACAAGCCTCGAAGTATTCCTTTAGTGCACTTCCAAAGCACGGGTAGTAAGACAATGGGGCGTGTAAGACCAACCTAGCAACACAATCACAACAACAAAATAAAAAATCAAGCTCATCGAGGACACAATTAAGCTCAAAATAAACTAACATAATCTAAAGGCCCAACAAGGGAAATAAGCATCTTAATCATAGGCCTGGTAAGGGCAATAAAAACAATATAAACAATATCTCAAGCCCAATCACGGGCTCCAAAAAATAACAAATAGAAAGCGTTTAAAACTACCCCTTCCCCATAAAAGGAGCATTTCCCTCAATGCTAATAGCTCAATGGAAATAAGGTGAAACTCCCTGGTGGAATAGGCCTCATCATCATCATCATCAGCTGGTGTCTCATCATTTGAGGTCTTTCTACTAAGGCTGGCACCACCTTTTCGGGAGTACGCAGTGAGTGAGGAATCTCTAAGGGCCTGTTGAAAATCTGGATTCCGATCGTCATCATCGAGTAATGCATCCGGATCACTGGGTAACTTCTCCTCATTATCCGCACGGGATGCCAACAAGTTATCCAGGGGGGCAGGATGGTGCGAGGTTGAGGTAAGGTATTCAAATATGTCTCTTCGACTAGGGCCTTACCTTTTGCCTTGTCTAGGTCCTTTCGGAGTGTCTTGAATGATTTTTCACAAACATCCACCCTTTTGCAAAGAGTGGACACTTTCTCCACAACTCCTATGATGGCCCTCTTCACCGCTCTCTCAATCAATCCTAGTACATCATTTGATAAATCCCTCAATTGCCTCTCATGGTTATATGTTTTGTCAACCATATCTTGGAGCCCAATTTTAGATACTTGCTCTCTAGGTGCATTGGTAGTGGGTGAGTGTGTTTCTAAAGTAGGATGATAAGGATAGGAGGCATGTAATTCAGCATCAGAGTCATTATCCTCATCTTCCACTAAAACTTCTACCCTACGCCTTTTGAAACGAGGAGCATCCTGATCAGTTTTTTTATCAATATCTAGCACACCAATGGGAAGAGTAGGGGCATCACAGTCAAAGTAAGGAACGCCAGCATGTGCACAAAGTTTACTGATTAGCACTGGAAAGGGGAATACATCACCACCCCTACGAGCCTTCCTTTTTATCACCTAGTTGATGACTTCACCAATGTTTATATGATCCCCCACCATCATTGTTGCTACTATAATGGCCCCATCATGAGTGACCTTTTGGTCATTCTAAAAAGGCATAAAGCGGAAGCAAACAAAATCATACCATAGGCGTACCTCAAATTACAAAGTCCGGTGTGGGATTTCACCCCCTAAAGTAGCCTAGATAGGTTCATCAGGAGCAATTATAGGAGCCTCCCATTCGAGAGGTTTGCACTTGAGAAGTAGCTTAGCCATAAGCTCAGGGGCTGGTTCAATGGGAGTGCTCCAATAGATAGCATTAATTGCAGCTAAGGTGATTTTGATATCTTTACCCTGAACAAAGATCGATTCCAATGCGGGGAATGTTTCACAACCCTCTTTGTAGCCCTTAACATTTTGTGTATCCTAGTATGAGGCAAAGAACTCCTAGAATAACTCCAGGTAGTAGTTTCCAGGTACCTCCTGAAATGATTGCCACTGACAGTTGGAAAACTGAGTGGGGATGTTGGGTAGGTTATCCCCCACTGCATCCATGTTAAAGCTTTTCTCTGTGTTGAAGGACCTGCCAATATCACGATCATAAATCACCTTCATGCCCTCCATTATGAATCAAACCCTCTCCTCCTCTAAGACTTAGTTACAGGAAGATGAAACTTTATTTTTCCCCTTTGAGGTTAGATTGGAGGAGGAAGGAGTTGTTGGCCTTCGTGAACTATATTTGCTTATAGATTATTTGCTTATAGACTATATGTCATATGAATTCTTGTGTGTTACATATTTTATAAGGAAAATGCTTTTGTGTTATATGTCGATGTACATGATTATCTATTTTACAAATTACTTGTCTATATTTTTTTTTGTTTCCATGTTACATACATACACATTAGAGGTTTTTTCTTTCTTTTTCATATGTCATAAGTTATTTATTTACATGTTGCAGACATCATAGGTCACTCATTTCTACGTTACATGTCCTATAGCTCTTTTCAAAAAAAAATATTATACATTTCGAAAGTTTATATGATTAGAATGTCAAAAATTAAACTGCTCATATGACGTATGTCTAATTGTTTATAGGTGGTAAGTATATCTTTTAGAGGTTATAGTTCATATACTCATATGTCATAACCAATCTATTTATATGCTATATGTTCTAACATTTTTTTTAAAAAAATGAAGAATTAAGTACTCCCATAGTTTACTTGTCTATTTGATTATATGATAAATGTCATATCATAATTCACTTATCTACATGTCATAGTCCACTTATCTATATGTTATAGACATCAAAAATTATTTTTTATAGATTATAGATTTTATAATTATTTGCTTACGTGTCACCCTATTCATGGTTTAGTTATTTAGATATTATATGTTTCAATAAATATCAAAATCTATTTGCTCATATAATATATGTTTACTTACCTATAAAGTTTATCTAATTTGAGTAGACTTTTATTTATTTGGTTTGAAGACAATGTGCTCGAAGTATATTCACAATAAGTGTTTGAGAGTGAAATATATTGAGTGCGAGCTGCAAAAAAAAAGTTTTTGATCTTATCCTCCACTTTGAAAATCGTTATAATGTAGCTGACAAGTTGTTACTACGAATTCTTTCACCGTCTCAGCCCACAAATGAAATTCCAATAGTGGATCCCTTGGAGTCATTAGCAAATGGAAAAAAAATAATATTTGTTCAATTTTAACATGTTAGAACACCAACAGTTTGGAAGTGAAAGGCTAAAACAAGAAAATGGATGTATTTGGTACATGTCTTTAAAGTTTGATCTTGCTCTAAATAAATTTTGTTTTGCTCAAAACCTTTGTTTGATTAATATTGGTTTCATTGATTTATTTTCTTTTCTAAAAAAATGGTGAAAATTCTTTTCTTAACCTCTTCCATCTCCATATGGTAGCCATCAAAGTGTTAGATATTAGCGTTAACGAAAATTGCACGTTCATGTATATAACAAAATTAGCTCACCTATATTATATGTCCAAAATATTTAATAAAAGTGCTTTTATGGTTCACATGCTTGTATATTGCAACTAATATACGATTAGGTTATTCGTCTCTTCGGTTTAAAAGCATATGTATTAAGTATTTTTATAGTCTATTTGCTTATATGATTATATGATAGATTTTGTGCCATAATTCATCTATTTACATGTTATTTATTTTATTGTCCATTTGTTCACATGTTAATTTATAGTTTACGTGTTCATCTGTCATAGGTTTTCACAACTCACCCGCACATAGAACACATGCCCCTATAGTTTATTGTTTATGAGCAACGTGCCTACTAGATTTAAATGTGTATAGGTTAAAAGTCCTTTTTCTGTGGCTCACATGTATACACAACTATGTAATGTTCGTACTTAATTGCCTATATGTTATAATTTTTATATGACTTGATTTCTTAAATTCTATAAAGAGAGAAAATAAGGTAGCCTAACCGGTTGTCCAGAAAATAGTTGAAGGACTTGAGTCATCAGTTTCAAAAAACCCAGAAGCTAACTTGTTTATTTTTCTATTTTTACTTTATTTTATTTTTTTTACCTTCAAATAGTTGAAGGGTTACGTGGATACATGAGCAATTGAAGACCCCTTAGAGATAATAGATGCGTGGCTTAAAGATCTAGAATTTTATATTGTTGACTGATGCTTTTAAGATAGCACCTATGAAAGGCGTCACATGATTCAGCAGAATGACAAGTTGAACCTAAGTAAACATGGGTCATATATTAGCATATAAAGATCGACGAAGTAGCCCAGGAGGTAGGTTAACCTCCAAAGATAGTTATAGTGCACCAGGTATTTCATATATCTACACTACGACAACATTCGAAGGATATAATTTTGTGCCTATGGTCTTTGAACTCTCAGATGCAATACTCAGGTGAGTTATTCCAGTACAAGGATATAGGGTGGTATACTTTACTTGTCTTAGTCGTCATTTGAAGTTTAGGGCCAAGAGGAGCCCCATCCGTTATCTGTTTATGTATTATATTTGTTGTGACGCCCTGTGAGGCTTGTGTAAATGTTTCTAGTCAGTTGACAGGTGTTGAATTTTTTGGGATATGTCCATTTGCAAAGGAAACTCTGCCAAATTTTTTAAAAATTCACAAAGTTAGTAAAATTTTGAGGCGCTATGGAATCTCGGAGTAAATTTGTAAGCACGGGATTAGCATCGAACTTTAGAAGAGCTAGTTACCCAACATTCAAGGACAAATATTCCCAAGGGAGGAATCATGTAAGACCTCAAGAATTTCATAATATTTAAAGTCTATTTAGAGGATTAACAAATATTATAATTCTTATTTTATATGTTAAATCGTCGTAGCATCTCGGAAGAATTTCGAGTTATGTCTAATACTTTAAATGAGTATAACTCTCTATTTATGAAGATCTACGTTGTTCACCATATATCAAAGTTAGGCTCTTTGAGTTCATCTTTCGATGGCGTAAGTAGTTGGTATTTAAGAATTTTCTCCTGAAAGTATTAATAATGTTCGGAAAGAGCAACGAAGTGCTACTCGGTACCAAGTTAAGTGAAGTACTTGATGCATTTGCATAATTGTTGTATGTGTTAAAATGGATATGTACTTGTTTGAGTACATTACAGTAGTTGGGTCAAGTAAATAATGGTCAAAAGTTATTAAAAAAAAGGGTTTAAGTGACCCCTTAATTCATTTATCCACATTTGGAATATAGTGGGTCACTTTTAGGCCTTCCTATACCAGATTCTAGAGGAACACTCTTACTTGCAAATTTCCCAGAAGCTAAGAGAGTCTCATGCCTCACTTTGCCATAGAATCATCGAGAAAAAAAAATTGAATTCTCAAGGCAACAAGAATTCTTATGAAGGAGAAGCATATGATACTCCTAAGTATTACTCAACTGGTAGTTTTCATCAAGAATTTTGAAGATTCATCAAGGACTCAAGTTGGAGTTTGATTTCAAGTAGGTAATTTCTCTACCCCCAAATTCAAATATAAGTATGAAATACGTATTTGGGATGTAGTATAATGTGGTACTCACTATTTGATTTGGATTTTTCGCTAGTTCTTGAAATGAGTGTTGATGAAGTAGGGATTTTGAAAGAGAAAATCGATGAGCAGTGAATTGTCAATAAAAGTGGATTTTTTTTTGAGTATTCCTATTGATCGAACAAATTTGATATTAAATTAATTTAAGTTGGAAAAATAGAGAATTCATTCTAAACAATTGCTAAGGAATTGGATGAGTTTTGGATATAAGTGAAGAATTCTCGAATAATTCTTTAGATGTACCTAGGGGTTATTGATGAACATATATATTATTTTTGTAGTTGATTGTATTGGATTGATTGGTTGCCAATTTGATGGTGGAATCTAATGGTTGGTTATGTAAAGACTACACCTATGTATATCGAGTTGTTTGAGACTCGTGGTACTACCATTAGCTAGAAAAGCTCCAAAGGTATGTGAAGCTAAAACCTCTTCATTGATAAGGCACAATCTTAAGTCTCTTGTTTCTCCTAAAAGAGTCAACATAGTTACTTGATATATGTGAACATTCACTTTCTATATGTTAACATATGTCTACATGCCAAATATGACCAAAATATTCATATGCTCTCTTCACTTGAACTTTCTTGTCTTGGAACTTTATACGTTTATCTGTTGAAGTCATAGTATCCCTGTTACTCCTTTGAGTCGAGCACTCATAATGTTTCACACGATCATAAGTGTCTCAAATTGAATTCTTACAAGTCATATGGTATATATATCACATATTATGTATAAGAATAAATGGCCATAGTATAGTTGCAATATATATTTAAATGTATAGGCAACATAGTCATAAAATAAAATAATGAACTAGAGCTTGAATAACTGGATATCATGATTAAGGAAGTTAATTGTTGTATCTCGATTATACTTGAGTGGATAAATGATTTTATCATAATCCATTTGTCATAGACCTTGAAGGCATCACGTGATAAAATCTACCCTCAACATTAGGCGGGTATTCATAGGTTTTACTTGGTACATCCGCGCGACGTGATTCTGTGCACAGGATTGAGACCAGACCATTATAGTGAGCCAGAATATTATGGCGTATCCGCCCTAGTGGCATCATTTCTATTTGGAGTCAGCTAGAACATTATGCACTAGTCCCCCTGACTCGAGCCAATACATGGCACATGTGGCCTGTGGGCAGACCCTTATAGTGAGACCATGGGGAGACGTACCTTGTATTTGACCCGATTATAATTATGTGTATTGAATCATAGTAATAACTAATAAGTTCCTTGGCAATGTATGGCTTACATTTGATATAGATCGCCTTCGGTAGGCCATCATATGATCATTTCTATTAGAAGTAGTCATAGAAAATTACCTAGGCAAATTATTAGGTGCCCCATAATGATGAACAACACGTAAGATGTTATATGATAAGTTAATAAGGCAAATTCATAAGTTACCATTTCATATTGGGTATTTGTCACGTATACGCTCATAAGTTGTAGTTCAGACTAGAGTTTCTACTATCCAACTGTCTATAGTTGCTCATCTTGTTATTTGATACTTTGAACATCCTTATATCTACTTGTTATTCTGTCTTCTATACATACCAGTACATGTTGTATATGTACTTACGTCCCCATGTTCGGGGGTGCTACATTTCTACAAATGCAGGATTAGGAATACAAGTTAGCAGACCTCTACAATAGGCAGCTGTTTGCATATTTAGCGAAGCTGTCAGTAAGCTTCATTATTATCGGGAGACAAGAGATGTCATAGTTGTAAGGTCATAGTGTGGGTATGTCAGGGCCCTGTCCTGACCATCTGTCATTGCACAGTTGCAGATGCTATTAGACGCTTCGTAGATAATGTTAAATTATCATACGTAGTTACAGTTTTTATTGTCTATATCAGTAGTGTGTCTAGTGGGATAGTATTGGTTATATACATGGTCTTTGTATTATCATTTATGAGTAAAAACTCTTCCGCTTAGTATAGGTCAATTGTATAGCACTTGCTTATATTGTTCATGTCCACCCTACCCAGGCTTGGGGCATGATACAAATCTCCACAAAATTTCGGATATGTCAGTTGGCATATTCATGTGCTGCTCCACCAAATAGGCCCTTCATTTGGATCAAGTGGAGTATGGTTCTAGTCACGTGAAAGACAACATTTCCCACTGTGGGGGGTATGCAGATTGCACCCACACCCCTTACATCAAAGGCTCAGCAATGTTGGCATCCATGAAGCCTTCAACGTTCTCGTTGTCATTGGCCTCGCTCATAGGCTAGCTTGCTCAATCACAACACAAACAATAAACAAAAGTAAAAGAAACAAGCACTCTCAAAGTTATTTCAAATTAACAATCAAAAATAGCTATCAACTCAAGTCCCCGGCAATGGCGCCATTTTTGATAAATGCTCAAATGTACTCTTCCATTGAGGAGGCATAGGCGATCATCAAGCAAAACACATTTATAAGTACCCAACAGATGTCGGGGTCGTACCCACAGTGCCTTGTAGATAGAACAATGATGATTGTATAGAAACGACTTCACTAAAAGAGTAAGTGTTTAAATGCAAAAAAGTAAAGGATTGAGGGGAATTGGGAATTCTGTCACAAAAATCCAATTCAAGCAAGACGGTAATGTAAAACGGGTGTACAAATGAGAGTAGATGACTAGGGATGTGTATCCAATACGGCTCTAATGTGGGATAGGGTAATTTCTTATTCATGCTTATTCTCGATCATTGACATAGGTAGCCTTGGTCATGGGTATGAATTGTTTATCTCTCGATCAACAACCATATATCAGGCAATCTCGGTTAGAGCACTATCAATTTAACAACAAACAACCAAGATCAAGTTTGGAGAGGTCACACTATCTCTAGCTTAGACCCTTAAATGGGTGATTCCGTCAATATGAGCTATTTCTAGCGTCAAATCTGAATGGAATCCCAAGTTCCCATTAGTAATTTCACATCCAAAACTATGAAATTCTCTTTCAAGCAACAACATAGCCAAGTAAGGAAAATCAATGTTTGCAATCACCAATTTTAGGATAAAAACTTGATGAAACTACTAGACCCGTGTCAAATAAGCAATTATAAGCAAGAATTAACAACACCCATACCCATTTGTCAAGCACCCATTACCAACAAATCCCTAGACAATTGAAATTAGCTACTCATGCTAAAGGAAAGAGATATACCAAGTGGGTAAGTCAAATTCCTCTTCATTAAAGTGTAATTTCAAGTTCTAAGCTCAGTTTTGTGCACAAATGGTTAACCAAGAATTGGAAGAGAGAATGGATTGAAACCCTCTTCTTCTCTTAGAGAGTAAACTTGTTCTCAAAGCTAAAATTACTCAAGAGTATTTAGAGCTGAAAGATTCTATTTACAATTGTGCCTAAATTAGCTTTTTATACTTTCCCAAAACATCACTAATTTTCTAGACAAAATTACCCTTCGTGTGGTGTGCGACATGACGTGCGGTTCGCACATCGTGATGTGTGCGTCGCACACCATATTCAGTTAGACCAGTGACTTCAGCTAATTTGGAGGCCTCGTGCGAAGGAGGTGCAGTTCGCACTATGAATTGTGCGCGTCGTACAGCGACTGCACCTCTTAGTAGAGTCTTCAGTAAATTTTGTGGCTCCATGAGGTGTAGGTCCATTCTTCCCCATAGCTTGTGCATGTCGCACGGGCACCGCATCTCAGGCAGAATCTCCATCATTTTTTATCACTTCACACCTCACTCCTTTTAAGCTCTTTTTGGGTCCATTTCCTTATTTTCTGTCATTGATCATAAGTACCTGCATAGACATCAATAAAGGGTATAAGAACCTCTAAATCTATTAAAAACACATCAATAATTCATGGATAAAGTCTCAATAAGTTGGTAGTTTACCGACTTATCACTACCTTGCACTTTAAGTGCATTCCTTTTCTTCTCCAGATTAAGCACATACACTCCCAAACTTAGGCTTTTGCCTATATTTTCATTTCATTCCCCCCTCCAAACTTAGTCTTTTAGCCTACATTTGACTTTTAAGTTGTTAGGGAGGACGAATGCCAAGATAGAGGTTCCAAGAATGTCAAGGTGTCAAAGAACGATCACTATCTCAAAAGGGTTCACTAGGATTGATGTCGAGGGAAGTCATTTTGGGTAATGAGGCTATTCAAAAAGGGCCTAATATCATCTTCCAAGCTTGGTCAGATCTAGAATTTTGACTTGAATCACATTTGGGGTAAGTTCTAAATGACACGCATTCAGAAGAATCAAGGTATAGACTCACCACACACGACGTCACCTCACAAGAACTTTCAACATTGGTATCAAAATCAATTAGGACAAATGACTTTTGACAAGCTATTCCGAGTTCATTACACACTGGTTTGTGAATCGATCAACCCAAACTGAGAGTGTGCAAGTCATCATAAGAGAATGCTTTCCTCAAAAATTCATTTTCCCTCTTTCTTTCCCTTTTCAAAATGTCTTGCCAAGAAAATTTTTTGGTGGGTCCATTTCGAGACAAGCAAAGCACGGACTCAAATTAAAACTAAACTTGGAATATTCCCTTAAGAAAGTTTCCTCTCAATCCATTATAGGGAAACACCAACCTGGTTCTACACAAAATTAAAAGAAAAAGAAAATAAAGTAAACATTTGCTCCATGGGAAACAACTGTGGTATTAAAAAAAACCCTCGGAGTGTATTGCTAAACTACTATTAACAAGACGATTACCAAATTTGCGCGGTAATGATTCATTTGAAAAACAAGCCTTGGCGTAGGCCCTTAGAGCATTTACAAGGCATGGATAATGAAATAATGGGAACATAAAACTAACTCGGTACACAATCAAAATTAAATATCAAGCCCGGAGAGGGCATAATTAAGCATAAAACATAATAAAAGGGCCCCACGAGGGCAATATCATCACAATCATCCAGCAGGCCCGACAAGGGCCAAATAAAATCTAGCAAGGAAAATAAAATTGTCAGCCCGGCAAGGGTAATAACTATCTCAAGCCCAACACGGGCAACCAATAACTAAATTATATAACACCACCTCCTCCATAAAAAGAAGCATTGCCCTCAATGCTTTAAGATAAAGTAAGGAAAGAAGGGGTGCAACAACTCCCTGGAGGACTATGCCTCTTCACTAGGACCAGCACCACCCTTTCAAGAGTGCGTAGTAGCTGTGGATTCCCTAAGAACCTGCTGAAACTCTGGATTTTGATCATTGTCTAGATCTGCATACTCATCACCAGGTAGCTCCGCCTCATCATCCTTGATAGCTACAAGCAATTCATCTATAGGTCCGTGAGTGTGCCGGGGTGTAGGTAAGGTAATCAAATCTTCCTCCTCAATAGACGCCTTCCCTTTTGCCTTAGCCACATCCTTCTAAATATCCTTCACAGCCCTCTCAACAGTGTCTACCCTTTTGCAGAGGTTTGTAATGCTTTCCACCACTCCTTTGATGGCCTTCTTGACAGCTTCGTCAATCAACCCGGGCAACTTGAGTGCCAAATCATTCAGCTGCCTTTCATGATTATAGGTTTTGTCTACCATATCCTGGAGGCCACTCTTGGTGAAAGGTCCTCTAGGTGCAGTAACCATTAGGGTATGTGCCTCTAAGGCTATCTGAGAGGGAGAAGAAGCATTTTCTTCAGCATCAGACCCATAAACCTCAACCTCTCCCGAGGGTGCATTCCGGTGCCTCTAGAACCTGGGAGCGTCTATGTTTGTCTTCTTATCAAGGTCAATCATACCACTGTCATGGGTAAAGTCCTCACACCTAAGGTAAGGGACATTATCTTTAGCACAAAGCTTAGTAATAAGCACCGGGAAGGGTAATGAGTCACTTCCCCTGCGTGCTTTTCTCTTTTTCACCATAGCCTCTATCTTCCCAAAGTTGACATGCTCGCCTATCATAATAACAGCAATTAGAATAGCCCCATTTTGAGTTATCTTCTGATCATTCTTTGGTGGCAGAAATTAAATTTGAACAAAGTCATACTAAAGATGGGCTTCGAAGTACAAGGACCTCCTCAGAATATCACCCCTCATAGTAGCCTAGAGAGGAGTGTTAGGATCAAGAATAATGGTCATCTCACGATATGGTTGTTGATTGGCAGACAGCCTAGACAAGAGTGCAGGGGCAGGATCGATTGGGTGATTTCACTAAATGGCATTGATGGCAACTAGAGTAATTGAAACTTTCTTGTCCCAGATGAAAACTGAATCCAAGTTAGGGAACTTATCCATATTTCCCTTATATCCCTTCGAGTCTTGCTTGGCTTGATAAGCAGCAAAGAACTCCAAAACTATTTCCTCGTAGTATCTCCCGGGTATATCTTGGAATGGTTGCCACCCTTGATTGGCAAACTGTTTGTGGATATTGGCTAGATCCTCCCCGAGTGCAGCCTAGTTGAAGCTTAGCTCCATATTGAAGGTCCTAATCTTATCTCGATCATAGAAGACCTTTATGCCTTCAACCCTAAAGCGAATTCTCACCTATTCTATCGCTGATAGTTTTTTTGGGTTGTGCCCTGTGTTTCCCCTACTAGAAGACATAGTCTACACATGGAGATTGTTAGTACCAACTAAAAAAACTACCAAAAAGTTAACAAAATCAAAAGAATGGAATGCAAAGAAGGAGAAAAACAAAATAAGGGACTGATGGCTCATGCGGATCACGTGCGAATTGCACCAGGCATAGTGTGCATCGCATGTGATTTATCATGAGCTACCAGAAACCTTTAGGGATTTCTACATTGAGGTGTGAAGTGTGTCGCACCATGCTTCATCGCTCATAAGAGTGAACTGGCAGCCCTTTTTCTTAGTGTGCGAAGCCTTGTGTGTTTCGCACGTAGAGGTCTACGCTCCGCATGTGAAACACACTGGGAAACACTTGGGATTTTTCAATCCCTTGTTTTCTTGTGTGTTAAGCATGTGATTTGCAAAACAATACGTGTTGAATGCACTTGGAAACAAGTACCACACGAATAATCGAGTAGTTAACAAAGGGGCATAAATATAATATGAACACCAAATCATCCGGGTACTCAGACTTCCCCAGAATTCCATTAACAAAATTAACAAACAAAAGAAGAACTCAACAACTTCCTTTAAGAAGGATGTTACCCCGTCTATCATCGAAAATATCAAGTCTTCAATTGCAACAATTAGGCACATTCATTAAATCAATAAATTCTACCTCCCCACACAAGATCATACACCCAATAACATATTCAACATAGAACATGGGCATAAGAGCAATAATAAATTTCAGCCCCAAACATCAATTTTCAACCAAAACCTCATGGAGATGATGATTTGCCCTTAAGAATGACGGCACTTAATCTATCATAGGGCCAAATCATGCATCAATCACAAGTGGGTTACTCATACTTCACCCCAAACACAAATTTTTAAGGCTAAAAATTACTACGATCAACATGCATCATCATAACTTTAAGTTCTACCAAGTTAATTCTAAGCAAATCAATAATAGAACCTAAAATTGGGGACCCAAAATTTTCAGATCTCACCCAAAATCAACACGGCAATACTAGTGAGAATGCTTCACAATATGAGTTCCCAATAATCACTAAAACATGTATTTAACATTGAAGAACTTACCAGAAGTGAAGATTATGAGAAGGGAAGCAAAAATTAGAGCTTTTCAAGGTGCAACAATAGTGACCCAGGATTTTGCCTGGAGATGACGGTGGCAGTGACAGTTGTTGTGGCGGCAGAGAGGTGGGGTGAGAGAAGAAGAAGATTTTTGGAAGAGTTTAGGGGATTTGTGGAGGATTTTGGGAGAGAAGTTATGGAAGTTTGGAAGAATATAGGAGAAAAGGGGTGAAGGTGGCGGTTTAAAAGAGAAAAAAAGGAAGAAAAGTCACCAGTTGGTCTCTAGGTCGGGTCAATCAATGGGTAGGTGAATAAAAATTATAAAACTTACCTTTGTGCACTGCGATGTGTGATTTGCACAAGCCCCTGTGCGGACAACATGTCACCTTGCACTAGCTGTATTTTTGCCTAACTTTTTACCCAGGCTTCAGTTTTGATATGCGTAGGTGATGTGATGCGCACATGGGCTTGTGTGAACAGCACAGCCCAGTGCACGTCACCTCCACTTTAACATTTTTCCTTTCAGCCTTTTTTTCTGAGATGCATTGGCCCGTGGGACGCGCACAATTGCATGTGCAAACTGCACGGGCTTCTGCACGTCCAATTTTTGCCCTGTGTTTTTTGCACATGTTCATCTTTCCTCTCCAAGAATTCCTAAAATTAACCAAAAACTACAAAAGGTAACGAAAACAAAGTAAAAACACATGGGTTACCTCCCAAGAAGCGCTTAATTTTACATCGCGGTTCGATGATCGTACCTCAAACCATAGTCGTTGTCGGATAGAATTCTAATCCGATTGGCGTGGCCCCACCCCAAGAAGGGGAATTTCTCCTTCAACATCCTCAAAACATCGTCTTGTTTCCCAGATGGAAACCTCTCAAAGTTGGGCATCTTGCCCATTTCAAGCTCCTCAAGGACATCATCAAGCTTGCCCTCAACATCTATCACCAAAACTACTCATAATTCATCCGAAGGCTTTGTGGGTTTGCATATGTTGAATTACACTACTTTTCTTCCCACTCGGAACCTGAGCTCTCTGAATTCAACATCCACTAAGTCTCTCCTCATGGCCAACAATGGTCGCCCCAATAAGATGGGCACCTCAATATCCACTTTGCAATCCAAAACCACAAATTTGGGTGGGAGAATAAACTTATCAACCTTGACCAACACGTCAAATAGAATTCCTACCGGCTACTTGATAGATCAATCAGACATGAGTAGTCACATGGGAGTAGGTTTGGGCATTCCCAATCCTAACTTCTTGAAGATTACTAAGGGCATCAAGTTGATGCTTGCCCCTAAGTCACACAAGGCCTTACAAAACATAAACAGCCTAATAGTGCAAGGAATGGTGAAAGCACTCGGGTCTTCCCATTTTGTAGCAACAATACTTGTTGTCACAGTGCTACAGCTGTGTGAGATCTCAACGGTGCCCATATCGATAACCCTCTTTTTCTTGAGGAACTCTTTCATGAATTTGGCATACCCCGACATTTGCATTAAGGCTTTCACCAAAGAAATATTTATCGAAAGTTTGTTAAACATGTCAACAAACTTAGTGAATTTATTCTCTTCCTTCATCTTATTTAACCTTTGAGGGTGCGGAGGAGGTCCCTTGGGCAGTCCGGCCGGCACACTTTGCACAATAGGAGTGTCCTCCTCAATATTGATGGCCACTTAGGGAGGGGATTCAGCCTCCTCCTTCTCATCATAAATATCAACATTTACCGGGATGTTGGGTGCACCAAGAATCACCCTAACTTCTGATTCTATAACATCTTTGTCACGCGCAACCCCTTCTTCCTTTTCAATAGGCTCCATAGTAGATTCAACACTGGGCTTCTTCACCACCTCAGTCGGCTTCTCCACAACATCCACAATGGTCTTTTTCACCACACCACTCTTTCTTCCACTTCTAGTAACAATAACCATAATATGAGCGTCATTTTTAGGATTTTTTGTGGTGTCACTAAGTAGTGTTCCCTTCATCCTCTGGTTCATTTGAGTGGATTGGTGGTTCATTTGAGCCTCAAGATGCTTAAATGAGGCCAAATGAGAACTCCCAGTTTGATGAAGTGTTGAAACTTCGCTTTTAAGCTCACTAACCTTGGTATTTGATGTCTCTACCTTCTTTAAAACCAAGGACAACATCTCTTCTATGTTCGAGTTACCGAGATTGCTTGTGATGGATTGATATAAAGAATTCAACTTATTTGGAGGCGCGAATGGATTTGAGCTCTGGTGATGGTATCTATCACCATCTTTGTCATGGTTCCTCCAATTACCATCTCTTTCCTTATCCTTAATCCAACCTTGATTCTCATCCCTCGGGCGATAATACCCAGGATGAGAACCCACCGACAAGTAGCAAAGTGTACCATCCACGATGGTGATTAGCTTATCATCACTAGCCTTGATCTCCGGTGTACTCACAACATTCACAGTCTTAGCACTTTGGGCCCCCATCATATGCTTGGCCAAAAGGACAATTTGTGTCATCATTTTGGGCATCGTCTCATCCCTCTCTTCATCTTTCCTCCTCATCTCATTTGTCAAAATATATGTGGTAACTCCCAAGGTAAGAAAATCGGCCTCCCTTGCATGCCAAGCTTGGTTAGTCTTGGTCATTCTCTCTAGATGGGCCGAGGTGACACCAAATTATTGGTCCATGAAGGTGTCACCCCTGAGATTATTGGCCATAAACTTGTTCATTGAGTTTAAAGCCCTATAAAATCTTTGTAGCAAGATATTATCCGGCAATCCGTGGTTGGGCACAACACGAGTTTCTTCTTAAATCTCAACCACTACTAAAAAAGGATAAAAATAGACGGACAAAAGAGACGTTGTCCATTGCTTTTTTGGCCAAAAGCGACGGAAAAGCGACGGAGTCACTTTCGTGGGAAAGTGACCAGTCGGTTTTCCAAAATGATGTACAGCTTCGCATTAAAAGAAATGGAGAGTGACATAAATTAAAAACTGATGACTTTATTTTTTCTTTTTTCCAGAAAAGCGATGACTTTATTTTTTCTTTTTTCCAGAAAAGCGACGGACAGCGTCGCTTTTTCTGGAAATTTTTAAAAAAATTCTAGAAAAGTGATGGACAAAAAAGACCCTGTTCATCGCTTTTTTGTATTTTTTCTAACTGTAAAAATATGCATTTTCAATATGCGCCACCTGCCATTTACAAAAGTAAGTCAAATACAACCAAAATCAGCACTAATTGCTGCCACAACATTCATAAAGCAACTACAACATCAACAAGAAACTAAATCTGAAGTAAAATATTTATTAAACACATAAAAGATCCACCCAATGGACCTACAAAGTGTTTCAAAACATAAAAGAAGTACAAAATTATAAATAAAGTGTCAAAAAGATAATTCAAACTAAAAGAAAGTCAATCTAAGCTGTTCTCTGAGAGACTCGATGGTCTTGCACATATCTTATCTTTCTCCGTCCATTGTCTCTCAGAATCTGCCAAGGCATAAGTTGTGTGATCTGCCATCATCTGATGACATTTGTATGCAAATTTACATTAAAATATATAAAGAAAATCATAAGTATTCAAGAAAACCATAATCATAAGTATTAAAGAAATTAAAATCATAACCATAAGTATAAACAAATTTACGTACTAGTCCATATTCTCCCAATCTTCATCCTCACTTGATTCATTTTCATCAGTCTCCCATTCTTCCTGATCAGTTATTTCATTTTCATCATCCCATTCTTCCTCCTCTGTTATTTGTCCCTCAAGATTTGCGATGGCAATCAACTCATCATCAGAAACTTCTTCTAATATGTGTTGAAGATGTTCTAGATAGTTTTCCAACTCAGCATCCACTGCTTGATGAAAAACTGTGACATCATTTTGGTACGCCACATCTAACATATTATCAATCTCAATCCTACACACAGGCTTAGTTTTTATGACTACCCACCAATTAACCTTATCTCTACACAACGAATATGAAGCGTAATACACCTGCTTAACATTTTGTGCAATAATAAAAGGATCATAGTGACTATATTGTCTGGTGTGCTTTACTTCAATTATATTATGTTGTTGAATCATCATGGTACCTCTATGTGAAGGATCAAATCACTTGCACCAAAAAAGTACTTTCTTTTTTTCGGCCAACCAGGATATCTAACTTCAATAATCTCTTGTATGACACCATAATATTCACAGTTTGGTCATTACCATCGACATCACCTTTAATGCACACTCCGCTATTATTAGTTTTCTTATACTTAGAAACTTCTTCAGTTTGAAACTTGAAGCCATTCACACAATACTTAGTACTTGTCTGAATTTGACTTTCAGGCCCAAGTACAACATCTCTCACCAATTGTGGATGTTCGACAGTATTATGTTTATAAAAAACCTACAAATTTTATTTTCGTAAATGAGTATATTATACATGTTGATTTAATATTAAGTATAAATAAGTAAATGAGCTTTTACACACTTACATATTTTTTTAGCCAATCAAAAAAGTTTGTATATATGATATTATTGCCCCATATGCTTACGAATTTACTGTTAAGTGTACATTGAGATATTTAGTTAGTTTAACACATAGTATTTAAATTCATGTAATTTGATAACACAATTTAACAAGACTTACTTATGATATGGTTGAATCTTGGGACAATTGAGCAAAATATGTGTCACAGCTGATTGCTTTTCAACACTAGTGAAACCTCGCCTTTGACATTTTTTAGATCCTCACCCAGGTTGATTAAAAATTGAAATTGGTTTAAACATAGGATCACCATCACCGTCATCATTGTGATTGACCCTATTTCTCTTATATAGAACCTGAAGTAGTAAGAACAATAATGAGTAGTTTCTCTTGCATGATAAGCTTCACAAATTGATCCTCGATCTTTTCCCTTTGCTTAATAGTTTGTTTGAACTTTCCAATAGTCCTATATAATTGCATGTTAGCTAATTAATATAATACATTTAAGAAAGAATAACAAAAATAATAAAGGGTCATTACCTCTCGAATGGATACATCCACCTTGTTTTAACTGGCCCCTAAAGAGTGCCTCTTCTATAAGGTGAACTGGAAGATTCACTATCACATCAAAAAAGTCACATGGAAAGATCTTCTCCAACTTAGTGGTGATGACAGGAATATTTTGCTGCATCCTTTCCAAGATACTCTCCAACAAAGTGTTAGAACACAAATCTTTGAAGTACAAACTTATTTGTGTGATTGGTTTCTATATCTTGTCTGGTAGGTGGCTAAATGCGATAGGAATCATAGTTTCCATGAAAACATAAAAATCATGGTTTTTCATACCAATCAATTTTCCTTCATCCATATTTGTCCTCTTTCCCAAATTCGAAGCATAACCCTCAGGCATTCTCAAATTCTTCACCCACTCACAAATTTATCATTTCTCATACAATGTGAATGAAAAACTTACCTTGGGCTTAACCCCTTTACCATTTCTCATTTCCTGCAACCAGAACTCCTTTCTCCTATAATATTCCTTTAAGTTCATTCTAGCTTTTGGATTTTATTTTGTCTTGCCCTTAACATCCATTACTGTATTGAACAAATTATCAAAATAATTTCAATGTGCATGACATCAAGATTATGTCATAGAATATTATCCTTCCAATACGGTAACTCCCAAAATATGTTTTGTTTGGTCCAATTATGTTCAACACCATATTCGGGAAGTCTAGAACTCTCTCCCAAATCTATAATTTTAGGCAATTGACTAATTCTCTCCCAAATCTAATATCCTGAAAGTGATGGAGGTGGCGGATAATTTTCAACCTTATACTTTCTGAATGCATTTTTCATATTTCTAAACTCGTGGTCCATTGGCAAGAACTGATGGTGACAATCAAACCAACAATTTTTTCGGCCATGCTTTAAAGTGAATGCTTTAGAATTTTCTATGCAATGTGGGCAAGCTAATTCTCCATCAGTCATCCAACCTGACAACATCTCATACGCAGGAAAATCATTAATATTCTACATTAAAGAAGCATGCATAGTAAAATTTTGCTTACTTGATATATCGTATGTCACTACACCATCAAACCATAATTGTTTTAGCTTATCTATCAATGGTTTCAGATATACATCAATTAAATTTTTTGGATTATGGGAACCCAGGATAATACAACTTCGAAAGTAGGGACTTGTCATACACATTTCAGGCTGGAGATTATACGGAGTATGAAATACAGGCCAACAAGAATAAGGTGCACCATTATTAGAGAATGGTATGAAACCATCTGCACATAATCCCAGTCTAACATTTCTTGATTCTCTAGAAAAATTAGGATATGTTCTATCGAAATGCTTCCAAGCTTCTCCATCTGATTGATGAGAAAAGACACTCGGTGGCCTTTTATTTTCACGGTGAAATCTCATATGTGGGGCAGAACTCATTGAAGTGTACAACCTCTTTAACCTAGGTATAAGAGGTAGATAGTGCATCGCCTTAATTGGAACCATCTTTCCACTGGGACTCCGCTTATACCGAGCATGTCCACAAAACTTATAATTTTCAAGATGATCATCATACTTATAGAATAATATGCAACCATTTACACAACAACTAATTCTATCATATGACAATCCTAACTTGGAAACCAATTTCCTTGATTCATAGAAATTTCTAGGTATCTTCAACTCTGGATTATTAGCTACTTCCCCCACAAGATCAACTACAAAGTCCATAATAGTTTTAGGAGCACTCCAATCTGATTTGATACTCAATAGTCTAACTACAATTGATAAAGCAGAATGCGGATTCCCTTCACATAATGGACGATTACCTTTTTATAATAGTTTATAGAAGCATTTTGCTTATTCATTAGGAGTTTCTTCTAAATATTGTTTGGGTTCCATCCCATCTTGAACTCCAAAAGCATCATTAACCATTTCATGCACCCTATCGTGTTCAACCCTATCATATTAAGACCTATCATGTTCAACCCTAGGTCTATTATATTCATTCATAGGCAGCGAATTATAAAATATACCATTCAACCCATTTTTCTCACCATGATCAACCTACACAAAATATCTAGGCTTAACTTCATTACGATAGAGATGAACCATAACTGTATTTGCATTGAAAAACTTCATGCACCAGCATTTACTACAAGGACACCTAACCACACCATGACTTTGATAGTTGTCTAGTGACATTTCATGCTCGATAAAACCTCTAAATCCTTCAAAATATTAAGATTTAATAGAACCTCCATTTTCATAATACATATGATAAATCCATAAATGATGATCCATCTACAAAAATGTAATGATTCAATTATAAATTAGACTCATTGACGTTCATAAAATAAACTAAAGTTTAAAACTAATTCAAAATTATAACCCAACAATATAAACTAATTCAAAATTTTCAACTTCACTATCAAATTCAAGAACCTAATTCAACAACCTAAAGTTGAAAGCTAATTCAAGATTATAACCCAAAAATATAAACTAATTCAAAATTTTCTTCACTATCCTATTCAACAACCTAAAGTTGAAAATTAATTCAAGATTATAACCCAACAATATAAACTAATTTAAAATTTCCAACTTCACTGTCAAATTCAAGAACCTAATTTAACAACCTAAAGTTGAAAACTAATTCAAGATTATAGCCAACAATATAAACTAATTCAAGATTATAGCCAACAATATAAACTAATTCAAAATTTTCAACTTCACTATCAAATTCAACAACCTAAAGTTAAAAACTAATTCAAGATTATAACCCAACAATATAAACTAATTCAAAATTTCCAACTTCACTATCAAATTCAAGAACCTAATTCAACAACCTAAAGTTTAAAACTAATTCAAGATTATAACCCAACAATATAAACTAATTCAAAATTTTCAACTTCACTATCAAATTCAAGAACCTAATTCAACAACCTAAAGTTGAAAACTAATTCAAGATTATAACTCAACAATATAAACTAATTCAAAAAATTTAGCTTCACTATAAAATTCAACAACCTAATTCAATAACCTAAAGTTGAAAACTAATTCAAGATTATAACCCAACAATATAAACTAATTCAAAATTTTCAACTTCACTATCAAATTCAAGAACCTAATTCAACAACCTAAAGTTGAAAACTAATTCAAGATTATATCCCAACAATATAAACCAATTCAAAATTTTCAACTTCACTATCAAATTCAAGAACCTAATTCAACAACCTAAAGTTTAAAACTAATTCAAGATTATAACCCAAAAATATAAATTAATTCAAAATTTTCAACTTCACTATCAAATTCAAAAACCTAATTCAATAACCTAAAGTTGAAAATTAATTTAAGAACTTAATTCAAGAACCTAATTCAAACTTAAAATCAAGAGCCTAAGTTATTTACTATGCTCACAAATTCTAAAATCAAATTCAAGTTCAAACTTCTCAAATTCAAGTTCACAAATTCAATTATATGAATTATAAAATATTCATAACCATTATTCAAAATTCACAACTAGCAATGTTCATAATCTAACACTAACTTAAAATAAATGGCAAAAAATAATTTTAAGATTCAAAACTAACAAACTTGCTAATAACAAAAAATATCAAACAAACCCTAACTTGAAATTTTAAATACTACTAATTCAAGTTCTAATCTTCATAACAACTAACAATGTTCTTAATCTAACATTAACCTAAAATAAATGCAATGTAATTGAAAAAAAAGTAAAAAAATCTAATCTTAAAGTTTTAAATTAGCCCTAACCCAAAAATTAATGATGGAAGAGGAAGGAGGCGGTGTGAAGGCGGCAGCAGTGATGGAAGTAGTGGTGTAAAGGTGTGGAGGTGTAGAGGTGTGGAGGTGTGTTGGTCTTCATGGCCGTTCCTCATTTTAGAGCTTCAACTTTGGAAATTGTTGACTATCGTAAATATTCTTGGTAATATCAAAGATTTAAACCAAGGTTCTAGGTCAAAGAAATCCCTTTCACAAAAGTTCGAGTTAAAGAAATGTCTCGTATAACACCTCGCCCGTTTGGAAGGTTTAAAGTAACCCGTACATTTGGGGTAAGACTAATAGTGTCTAATATACTAAAAAGGATGTTTTATGAGGTATTATAATCACAAAATGGTAGTATGATAAGTTTTGAAGTCAAGCAAGTTGCAAAACAAAAGTCAAAAATAGTTAATGTAAATTCCTTTAAGGAATTCTCTTTAAATTTGGGTTAAATGTCTTGGGGTGTTTCTCCCAATATATAAAAAAATTGTGGGCTCCCAATATACCAAATCGAAGGTCTACGAGTCTAGTTTCCAACTCACTAAACCGTTTGTCCATACGTCTTCAGAATAGAGAGATATCCACATTTTCGTAAGACTGCATAAGCAGACACGTCAAGGTGGGGCCCACATCCTAAGTCGGTTTTGCTTTATAAAAGGTGTTCCAGCTTCGTTTTAATTGGTAAAAATAAAACAAAATTCACTGAAAATCAGAGGGAAATTCCCTAAATACTCCATGGACTTTGATGCTTTCAATTCAGAAGTTTAACAAAAGTTGCTCTACATCGCGAGCTCATCGTCGTGGTATAATTTTCTCGTTGTTTTGGCTCCGTTTGTTGCTACTGCAAGGAGGAAGTTCATGGAACTGATATTTTTATGGTATTATCATTTGATTATCGGAATGTAAGAGTTCTAAATCCTCGACTCATTCCTAATTTGAGCTTTAGAATCAATTCCGAGGAGAACTTATTGTTATCGGCATGTTTGTCATGTTTTCTTGCCGTATATTGTTACAGCTCGTGGTGGGTCCTTATAACAACATTTTTAGCTTGGTATAATAAAGCTTTTTGTCGAGGTAACCTTCCTTCTATGACCCTCCTTCGTAATTTCATATTCTATTATTGTTTAATGGATTTCTGAGCCACGAAGTGGTATTTTGGATCCGTGGCTCTGAGCAGCCCCTTTGTCATATTAAATCGGGTTGTTATTGTTGTATGTTGATGGCGTTACGGTGTTTGAGGTACTGGTGATTTGTGTGACTCGTATTGGAGTCATGGACGATGGTTATTGGATTGAATGACATGAAGTACGCCTTTAAATAGTGCCTCGGGAGCTCGTCGCTCCTTTCAGATGTGGGCTGCATATTGTTGTTGGATTTAGCTTCCATTTCTTACTGTTATTGGTATCATTTTATGCTTTGGAGTTGGCTGGAGTTGGCTGGTCGCGAGTGTGACATTAACACCTTATCAAATGGCTATGGCTCGTTCTTGCAGCCTTGTCAATTCTAGCAATTGTTCCATTACCTTGGTTGGTCAGGCTTCATAGAGATGCCTTCGGGACTTCAGTTGAAATTGTTTTTGTGATTTAAAGCTTCCCGGAGCAGTTCGAGCCTGGACAACGCCATTCTCGTAGATAGTCATCAGATGACAGGTAGGTTATGGATTTCCCCACCTAGACTCTGCGTATATAGGCTATAAATGCATTAATTAACATGCTTGGGTGGGTTGTTATAGGTCGGTACCCCAGACTTTGTCTGCCTTGTTCTTCCATTTAATTCATACGTTATTTGTAGTATTCGCGTAGTATTGTATATTACCCTTGTGGTCTTGTGTGGACAAGTGTAGCCTTGTATTGAATCTTGAAGATAGATGGTGGGTTATTTGGGGAATATCCGCGAATCCCAGACCTAGAGATTATCCTTTTAGGATGGTTATGTCAGCTGAGTAGTTGTTGGGCCTGTGTAGGGCTGATAGGAGTTGTTGTGAGCCATTTGGCTACTTTTATATTTGTGTGCAAGTATATTATCCATGAAAAAGGTTTTCCCCTACATGTTTAACTATAGTTTTAGTTGCGAGCCACTACCGACAATTTTCCAAAGTTTGCATGGCCCCAGGGGCTCGTTTTTGGTACTGTTGATGATAGAAAAGGGGATTTTTGGATGTTTTTGCACTGATTTTATTATTGGTATTAGTCTTTGCGGGGCAGAGCACCAGACTTGATTTTATTACTAATACTAGTCTCTGCGAAGTGGAGCACTAGACTTAATTTACTACAGTTTTAGACCTGGTTACCCCCGGGCACCCTTGGAGGAGTTTTTGAGGAATTTTCTTCTACTTTAGTCCTAGACGGGGTCTGGGCATGCATATTAGAGACTAGGTCTCTATCTTGATCCCGGACTTGCTTTCGAATGACATGTCTTGATACTGAGTTTTAGTATGGGGTCGGGGATCTCCATGGACCTTGCCGCTCCAGGCCTGGGGCTTCGGGCTTTGTGTGCCGGAGGGAAGGGTATATGGTGGAGTAGAGGTATACGGGCTGACTCCTTCCATGGAACCTGCCTACTGGGCTCGATCAGCACTGGAGGAGGCACATACAGAGGTTCTATTTCACATATCATATCATATCATGCATTGGATTCCACCCTTGTTTGCTGTGTATTCAGTGTACACTCTGGTAATATGGGATGCCGGAGGGTTTGTTTTCACTTGATTGCGTTCCACGGTTGTATGGGCGGCTGTTGGAACTGTAAGTAGACTATATTTACTCCTGTCTTTATTTAGAGCTTGTCTTGGTACTCGGTTAGCGAAGGATTAACGATGGGTAACCTATTGAGGCTTCAATTGTGGGATGTATGATTAATGATAGGTCTAGGGTGTCCTATATTATTAAGGCACTTTTGTGTGGCCTTCTGAGCAGATTGTAAGACTCTGGTTCTATTCTTGTGGGAAGCTGAGTGGTATCTCTCAGTTATTGTGGTTTAGTTATTTCATACTAGGGTGGTACTTGTGAGGTGATTCCCTGGTTATGCTATCATGTGATTGGATTTGTGTTATGATTTCCTTATACTTATTGATTCCATTTTGAGTATGTTAGACTGCCTTCAGTCTTTTCTTTTTACTTGAGGGTACCGGTATACCACCATTTTCTCAACTCACTCTCTACTTACTTATATTATTGTCCAAGGACTCCAGGTGCGTTCTCCTTTACTTCATCGGTGATTCTATGTAATTGTATCTCTGTGCTAGCATGTGTTACTTGAAGCTCTTGGTTAGGGATGATCTATTCTAGCTCCTTGTGCCTTGCTTATTGCTTCAGTGACTGCTTTCTTGCTATCTATTACTTACTGCTTTTATATCTTATATGCGCTCAGTCAGCCGATGATGCCTATTGAGTACCCGTTGTTTTTGGTGCTCATACTATACTTTTGCACTTTTTGGTGCAGATATTAGCTGAGCTTTCGCTGTTGATCGCGTTAGAGACTCGTGCAGCTCTTGGATCTTCGAGACTAGGGTGAGCGCCTGATGGTCGGGGTTTGTCTACATCTCATCTGTTGTACTATTTCTCCTTGTACTTTCAGAGGCAATTTATGTTGTATTTTGTTACTACTAGCACTTGTATTCTATTAGAAGCTTTTGTACTATTGATACCAAGTCTTGGGGTTGGTGTAGTTTCCTTTATGTATTTATATTCGAGTTTTGCTTCCGCTTATTTATGCTTGCTGGTGCATTTTTGGTAGGTAGTAGCCCATTACTTACCATTTTTGGCTACGGGAATTGGTTCGCCTACTGGGGGTTGTAGGTTCCAACATGACCTGAGAAATTGGGTCGTGACCGCTTGGTATCAGAGCTCTAGGTTCACCGGTGTCATGGTACAGAAGCAAGTGTTTAAGTAGAGTCTCACAAATTGGTACGATAACGTCTATATCCTATCTGCGAGAGGCTACAGGGCATTGTTAGGAAAAGTTTCATCTTCTTGACTTCTTATCGTGCGTTCCTGGCTTTATTAACTTCTAAAACTTTGATCGTTCATTCATTCTCAGATGCCTCATACGAGTGGGATCACGGTTGGTGCTGAGGCTTCTGTGCTTATGTCTTCAGTGCTTCCGTCAGTGCCAGGACTTCAGAGTGAGGGTTTACTGCATCATATATGGGGTGTGGGGTCAACCCAGCCTCCGATTGGATTTATAGCGACCTTAGCACTTCAGGACACCGTGGCTAGGACTCTGAGTCCTCCAGTGAGTATTTCATTACCTGGTTCTGTGAGTGGTGCTTCAGTTAGGGTTGAGCTTCCAGTTCTTCAACAAGGTTGTCTGTTGGTATTAGAGTACGAGGTGAGATTTTCTCGTTGAACTTCATCTGGTAGAGGTTGTTTTTAGTGTGGTGAGCGTGGTCACCTTGCTAGGAATTACCCCACGATTATTTATCCCGGACAGCCTGGTTGTTATCATTGTGGAGAGATTTGGTCACCTTTATAGAGCTTGTCCCCAGCGAGGGCTGATTTGGCATTCAGTTTTGACCAGTCAGTCCAGAGTTAGATCCTGTTAGCTTGATGCTCCTCTTGGTGGGCCACAGGTAGAGGTTCTTGACACTGTTGCCCCAGGTCAGGCCTTTGCTACTTTCAACTTGTGTTAGTCCTGCTTGTGTTACGATTCTATCCCTTCTGTCATGTAATAGCTTACATGCCTACCTGCTACTTATTTAGTTGTTTGGCTACCTGAATTGTAGTATCGATGTGTTGTTTTATTCGTAGTTTATTCTTTAGTAGTGGATGGGGGTGAGTTAGCCTTGAGAGGTGTTTTCCTGGAGTTGTAGCTTATGGGTAGTTCTTGTTAGTCTGTTTCTAGTTGGGTTATCCCTGTTTCATTGTGATTTTGTACTTGTTGTTGAGTTGCCCTTGTTGAGCGGTCCTAGATGGTTGTTGCCTAGGCCATTATCTAGTGTGGCTAAAGATTCGTGTGATGGTTCAGTGTATTACTGGTAGTTAGGCCAGAGTTGAGATTTTGCCTTAGTTGGGGATAGTGGTTATGCTAGTGTGCATAGATCGGCTTGGCCTCCCGAGTGTCTAGAGTCGACCCTCTTTGTTGATTAGTTTAGGAGGTTTGTAGTTATGTGGGTTGTTCTCATAGTCTCCTCCAGTTCCTATTCCGTTGGGTGTTTTGTTGTATCCCCAGCTCCAGTTGGAACGAATCCTTATCTTAGTTCTTTGGATGAGCTCTTGATATTGGCATCGTGATTGGGTTTTGACTTTAGCACTTCCGACTAAGTGTTCATCGTAACCTCGTGGTCGGGTTGTATTCGTAAGCATTTTGGGTGAGTTGGGCATCCGGCCCATTCTTCTCCTGCTTTATTGAGTTTGATGTGTAGCTATGAGAAGTAAGGTAATGGTCTCCGGTTCTTATTCAAGAAAGGATTTGTAGGGTTTGGTATGTGCTAAGGAAGGATTTTTGTTTAGTTGAAAAAGGAGGGGGATGACTCTTTGTTTGTGTTTATGTGTCCTAGTGGTTGCCTGAGGTGGCGATGAAGGTTTGCTTTGGGATTGTATGTTGGTGATTTGATTCATCCATCTACATATTGCCGTGGGTTTTCCATTGATTGGTTTTTGTTTCAGTAGCAGCGGTGGTGTTGGGAACTTGCATATTCAAGACTAGTTGGCTTGGGTTCATAAGGGTTCATTGGCAGCATACGGGTTCGACCAAGGCTTTGGTTGAAAGTTTTGAAAGTTGGGGTTCAGAATCATGGATTGGCAGGTTACATTGGATGGTTCATGGCGGTTTCTATTTGGTTGCAGCATCCTAGTGCCGGGAGGCAGTGGGTGCGGGCAACTTAGCTTCTTTACTTCAATTGCAGATGTGGCTATTGGCCTTTGACACCTAGTCCTTGACTAACTTTTGCAAGAGGCGGGGTATTCTAGATTTCAGCAGTGTTCCAGTTAGTACAAGATCCTTCTACCATGATTGAACAGACTCAGCGGTGTAAGTTTGAGCTTCAGCAGTGGTGTATGCTTTATGTGGTCAGCTTGTACGGGTTGAGACTAGCGAGGCTATTTTGAGTTCTGATGATACGTAGAGACTAGTAATCACCATTTGTTTGTCGAGGATATGAAAGCTTGTTTAATTGATTCCTCTGGAGTTGTTATTTATGTGGGGTTCCAGTGTTGGTTAGACTCGGCCAGTATGGACTAGAAGTTTGTTATGACATATGCTTCTAAGTGGTTGGTTGTTTGCAGAACCAATAGAGCGGTTGATTCGAGTCAAAGGAATGAGTTGAAAGTATATGCAGACATTTCTATGGCTAGATGGTAACTTTGAACCCTAGGCACCTTTTTCCTTTGCCTCTGGGTAGTTCGGGCATGATATTCGTTGCACGGTGGACTTCTTCCTGAGGTGATATTCGTAAGGCGATTTCATATCCAAATAGTGTTCGAGTGTTCGGAGTAGCAGCAGGGATTTCTAGAGTTGGGAGCTTGGCTCATGGTTACAGACTTCATGGTAGGCTTACCACACTTCTTGCAGGATCGTGGTTTTGGTTTGGGTCTTTTGGGCAGGTTGCCCTGGTTCATTCACTTTCTGTTGACTCAGACTTGGCACGGTTCAGTTAGCGAGTTTGATGTTAGCAAAAGTGTTCGTTCGTTGGTTGATGGTCAGTCAGGGTAGGTAACTTTAGTTTCAATGATATGCTACGGGTTGTTATCTTGGATGGCAAAAGCTAAGTAGCCTATATCTTGGCTTGAAACGAGTTTGAATAAAATGGGTGACTTCATTCGTGGTAAAGTATAAGAGGGAACTATGGGTCTCCGGTGTGTCAGTTGATGCTTCGAGGGTAGTTTGGGTGTTTGACTTGTATGTAGCTTCCTGTTTGTGGTACTAAAGGATTCTGTTCAGAATAAAAAAGAGGTTTTGCGGAAAAGCGGGTTAATGAGTTAGAATTTTGGGTTGATGGATTTTCTGGTAAACTTGGTATGGTTTTGAGGATTCAAGTTTTGTGTGTTGATCATCGTGGTACTCTGGTTTTGGTATTGTGTCGGTGCTTTTTGGTTGAGATTCTCGAGGTACAGTTTGGATTGGCAGATCTTTGGAGATTGAAATCTAGCTTGGCTAGTAAGAAATTAAGGCTTGGTTCTGTTCTGTTGGGTGTCATCAGGTCGTGGAGGCTACCCGCGTTGTCCAAGAAAGTAGTGCAGGCGTTGTATCCGCTATTCTTAAATCTCTAGTGTTTTCTTCTTTCCTGACTTTCAGGGACGAAAGTTTTTTTTGTAGTGGATGATATAATGACCCTTCTGGTCATTTACACGTTTTTGCCTTTCTTGTACCATTAGAGCTTACCTGTAGCGGCCCCAAGTCATTTATGGCTTATCGGGACCGGTAGTTTGGTGCCAGGGCCGTTTGTTTGGTCTTCATGGACGTTCCTCATTTTAGAGCTTCAACTTTGAAAATCATTGACTTCCGTCAACATTCTTGGTAATATCAAAGAATTAAACTAAGGTTCTAGGTTAAAGAAATCCCTTACACAAAAGTTTGAGTTAAAGAAATGCCTCGTGTAACACCTCGCCCGTTTGGAAGGTTTAAAGTAACCTGTACCTTTGGGGTAAGACTAATAGTGTCTAATATACTAAAAAGGATGTGTTATGAGGTATTATAATCACAAAATGGTCGTATGATAAAAATTTTGAAGTCAAGCAAGTTGCGAAACAAAAGTCGGAAAAAGTTATTGTAAATTCCTTTAAGGAATTTTCTTTAAATTTGGGTTAAATGTCTTGGGTGTTTCTCCCAATCTACAAAGAATTAGTGCCCTCCTAATATACCAAATCGAAGGTGTACGAGTCTAGTTTCCAAATCACTAAACCGTTCATCCATAAGACTTCAGAATAGAGAGATATCCGTGTTTTTGTAAGACTGCACAAGCAGACACGTCAAGGTGGGGCCCATATCCTAAGTCGGTTTTTCTTTATAAAGGGTGTTCCAGCTTCGTTTTAATTGGTAAAAATCAACCAAAATTCACTGAAAATCAGAGGGAAAGTCCCTAAATACTCCATGGACTTTGATGCTTTCAATTTAAAAGTTTAACAGAAGTTGCTCTACATCGCTAGCTCATCGTCGTGGTATAGTTTTCTCGTCATTTTGGCTCCGTTGTTGCTAATGCAAGGAGGCAGTTCATGGAACTTATGTTTTTATGGTATTATCATTTGATTATTGGAAGGTAAGAGTTCTAAATCCTTGACTTATTCCTAATTTGAGCTTTAGAATAAATTTCGAGGAGAACTTATTGTTATCAGCATGTTTGTCGTGTTTTCTTGCCGTATATTGTTATAGCTCATGGTGGGTCCTTATAACAACATGTTTAGATTGGTATTTAAAATTTTTTTTGTTGAGGTAACCTTCCTCCTATGACCCTCCTTCGTAATTTCATGTTCTAGTATTGTTTTATGGATTTCTGAGCTACGAAGTGGTATTTTGGATCTGTGGCTCTGAGCAGCCCCTTTGTCATATTAAATTGGGTTGTTATTGTTGTATGTTGATGGTGTTATGGTGTTGGAGGAACTGGTGATTTGTGTGACTCGTATTGGAGTCATGGATGATGGTTATTGGATTGAATGACATGAAGTACGCCTTTAAATAGTGCCTCGGGAGCTCGTCGCTCCTTTGAGATGTGGGCTGCATATTGTTGTTGGATTTAGCTGCCATTTCTTACTGTTATTGGTCTCATTTTATGCTTTGGAGTTGGCTGGTCACGAGTGTGACATTAACACCTTATCAAATGGATGTGGCTCGTTCTTGCAGCCTTGTCGATTCTAGCAATTGTTCCATTACCTTGGTTGGTCAGGCTTCATAGAGACGCCATCGGGACTTCAGTTGAAAGTTTTTTTGTGATCCAGAGCTTCCTGGAGCAGTTCGAGCCTGGACGACGTTGTTCCCGCAGCTATTCATCGGATGATAGGTAGGTTATGGCTTTCCCCACCTAGACTGTGCGTATATAGGCTATAACTGTATTAATTAACATCCTTGGGTGGGTTGTTATAGGTTAGTACCCCAGACCTTGTCTGCCTTGTTCTTCCATTTAATTCATACGTTATTTGTAGTATACGCGTAGTATTGTATATTACCCTTGTGGTCCTGTGTGGCCTTGTATTGACTCTGGAACATAGATGGTGGGTTATTTGGGGAATGTCCGCGAATCCCAGACATAGAGATTATCCTTTTAGGCTGGTTATGTCTGTTGAGTAGCTGTTGGGCCTGTGCAGGGCTGATAGGAGCTTTTGTGAGCCGTTTGGATACTTTTATATTTGTAATCGAGCATATCATCCATGAAAAAGATTTTCCCCTACATGTTTTACTACAGTTTTGGCTGCGAGCCACTACCGACAGTTTTCCTAAATTTGCATAGCCCTGGGGACCCGTTTTTGGTACTGTTGATGATAGAAAAGGGGATTTTCGGATGTTTTTGCACTGATTTTATTATTGGTATTAGTCTCTGCGGGGAAGTGCACCAGACTTGATTTTATTACTGATACTAGTCTCTGCGGGGCAGAGCACTAGACTTGATTTACTATAGTTTTAGACCCGGTTATCCCCGGGCACCCTTGGAGGGGTTTTTGAGGCATTTTTTACTACTTTAGTCCTGTACGGGGTTTGGGCATGCATATTCGAGACTGGGTCTCTATCTTGATCTTGGACTTGCTTTCGGATGACATGTCTTGATAATGAGATTTAGTATGGGGTCGGGGAGCTCAATGGATCTTGCCGCTCCGGGCCTGGGGCTTCAGGCTGTGTGTGCCGGAGGGAAGGGTATACGATGGAATAGAGGTATACGGGCTGAGTCCTTCTATGGAACCTGCTTGCTAGGCCTGATCGGCACTGGAGGAGGTACATGCAGAGGTTCTATTTCATATATCATATCATATCATGCATTGGATTCCACCCTTATTTGTTGTGTGTTCAGTGTACGCTCCAGTAGTATGGGATGCTGGAGGGTTTGTTTTCACTTGATTGCATTCCTAGGTTGTATGGGCGTATGTTGGGACTGTAAGTAGACTATATTTACTCAAGTCTTTATTTCGAGCTTGTCTTGGTACTCGGTTAGCGAAGGATTAGTGATGGGTAACCTGTTGAGGCTTCGATTGTGGGATGTCTGATTATTGAGAGGGCTAGGGAGTCCTATCTTATTGAGGCACTTTTGTGTGGCCTTCTGAGCAGAGTGTGAGACTCTGGTTCTATTCTTGTGGGAAGCTGAGTGGTATCTCTCGGTTATTATGGTTTAGTTATTTCATACTAAGGTGGTACTTGTGAGGTGATTCCCTGGTAATGCTATCATGTGATTGGATTGGTATTATGATTTCCTTATACTTGTTGATTCCATTTTGAGTATGTTAGACTGCTCTCCGTCTTTTCTTTTTACTTGAGGTTACCGGTATATCGCCATTTTCTCAACTCTCTCTCTACTTACTTATATTGTTGTTCAAGGACTCCAGGTGCGTTCTCCTTTCCTTCACCAGTGATTCTTTGTAATTGCATCTCTGTGCTAGCATGTGTTACTTGAAGCTCTTGGTTAGGGATGATCTGTGCTAGCTCCTTGTGCCTTGCTTATTGCTTCAGTGACTGCTTTCTTGCTATCTGTTACTTACTGCTTTTATATCTTATATACGCTCAGTCGGCCGATGATGCTTACTGAGTACCCATTGTTTTTGTGCTCATACTACACTTCTGCACTTTTTGGTGCAGATATTAGCTGAGCTTTCGCCGTTGATCGCGTTGGAGACTCGTGCATCTTTTGGATCTTCGAGACTAGGGTGAGCGCCTGACAGTCGGGGCTTGTCTACATCTCATTTGTTGTACTGTTGCTCCTTGTACTTTCGGAGGCAATTTATGTTGTATTTTGTTACTACTAGTACTTGTATTCTATTAGAAGCTTTTGTACTATTGATACCAAGTCTTGGGGTTGGTGTAGTTTCCTTTATGTATTTATATTCGAGTTTTGCTTCCGCTTATTTCTGCTTGTTGGTGCATTTTGGTTAGGTATTAGTCCATTACTAACCGTTCTGGGCTACGGGAATTGGTTGGCCTACTGGAGGTTGTAGGTGCCATCATGACCTGAGAAATCGGGTCGTGACCTGTGTGGAGAGAAGAGAGTAGAGAAGAGAGAAGAGAGAAGAGGAAAATCAGAGGAGTGACAGATCTGGGTACTATATTTTATAAAAAGTGACAGACAACGTCACTTTTGTCCGTCACTTTTTTAAAATAAGTTGATCATGTATTGACCGAAAAGCGATGGACAAAAATGACGTTGTTCGTCGCTTTTCTATTTTTTTTAATATAAATTAAAATTTAAAGAAAGCGATGGACGGCGTTGTTATTTTAAAATTATTTTTTAATTATTTTTAATAGTTAACACGTTGTCTGTCGCTTATAATAAAAAATAAATATTAATTATTTATAAATAATTTTGGTGCAAAAATCTACTAAAATAAGTGACGAAAAAAGAGACGTTGTCCGTCGCTTTTATAAAAAAAATTATAAATAAAAAAAAATAAGAAAAGTGACGGAGAGCGTCACTCTTTTCGTCGCTTTTCAGGAGAAACATTGTCTGTCATTTTTCTATTTGTCTCTTTTTGAGTTGTTTTTAGTAGTGAACCATGCCTCGTGCAAAGGCTCGTCGGGAAGTTGGAAAAAATTGGTAATCTTATCCCTCAGTTGCATCATCCTTGAGGGAGGGAAAAATCTAATTGTGAAAGCCTCTACCAACTCAGCCCAAGAGGTGATTGACCCATCCTGTAGTTCTTCAAACCACGCCATGGCTTCCCCCGTTAGAGAGAAGGGGAATAGGCAAAGTCGGATAGATTCTTGGGGAATGTTTTGGAATATTACGGGTTGGCATATCTCCACAATGTTTTGGATGTGCCTATTTTCATATTCGTGTGTTGCTCCTCCAAACATCCCCTTCATTTGTATAAGATGGAGCATAGTGCTAGTGACGTAGAACACCACATTTCCAACCATAGGAGATAGGCGGATTGCACATTGGGAAAGACGCCCACGTTTGAGATGTCGCCAATTAGGAAAAAAATGATGTTTTGAGGATGTTGAAGGAGCAATTCCCCTTATTGGGGTGGGCCCATGCCAAACAGATTGGCATGTTATCCGATAATGACTAAGGTTTGAGGTACTATCGTCGTGCCACAACATAAAATCAAATGCTTCTTAGGAGGCAACCCAAGTGTTCTTACGTTGTTTTTGGTTACCTTTTGTTGTTTTTAGTTTGTTTTAGGAATGCTTGGAGAGTAAGGATGAACAAATGGAAAAACAGGGCAAATATGGGACGTGTAGAAGCCCGTGTGGTTCACACATACAATTGTACATGTCGGACGGGCCAATGCATCTCAAAACATAAGGCGGGAAGGAAAATTGATAAAGTGGAGGTGATGTGCGCTGGGCTATGCGGTTTGCACAAGCCTATGTGCACGTCGCATCACCTCCGCACATCAAAATAAAGGCCTGGGCAAAATGTTGGGCAAAAATCTAGCTGGTGCGAGGCAACACACAGTCCGCACAAGGGCTTGTATTAATCGCACATCACGACACACCAAGATAAGTTTTATAATTTTATCAACCTACCCATTGACCGACCCAACTAGGGGGACCGACCCGATCGGGGGGATCGACCTGGTGAATTTTCTTCTTCTTTTTCACTTTTAAAACTGCCACCTTCACCTCACTTCTCCTATATTCTCCCAAACCCCCATAAATTCTCCCTCAAAATCCTCCACAAATCCTCCTAACTCTTCCAAAATCTTCTCCTTCACTCACCCACACCTCTCCGTTGCCATCGCCAGGCACCACCGTCACTGTCATCTCTTGGCAAAATTGTGGATCACCATTGTTACACCTTGAAAAGCTCCAATTTTCACTTCCCTTCTCATAATCTTCACTTGTGGTAAGTTCTCTGATGTTAAATACATGTTTTAATGTTGATTGGGAACTCATATTGTGAAGCATGCTTTGTAGAATTGTCATGTTGATTTTTGGTGAGATCTGAAATTTTTGGGTCCCAAATTGTGGGTTGTATTGTTGGTTTTGCTTAGAATTAACTTGGTAGAACATAAAGTTGTGATAATGCATGTTGATTGTAGTAATTTTTAGCCTTAAAAATTTGTGTTGGGGGTTGAATGCATGAAGGTCATCTATGATCGAGATAAGAGTAGGACCTTCAATGTGGTGAAAAGTTTTAACTTGGCTGCAGTTGAGGAGGAGCTACCTAATATCCACAAACTATTTGGCAACCGACGGTGGCAACCATTCCAAGATGTACTCGGGGGGTACTACAAGGATATAGTTCCAGAGTTCTTTGCTAATTATCAAGCCAAGCAAGACTCCAAGGGATATAAGAGGAACGTGGATAATTTCCCTAACTTGGATTTAGTTGTCGTCCGGGGTAAGAAAGTTTCCATTACTCCAGCTGCCATCAATGCCATCTATTGGAGTCGCCTAATTAATCCTGCCCATGTGCTCTTGGCTAGGCTGTCTGGAGAGCCAAAGCCATATCGTGAGACGGCCCCAGTTCTTTCTCCTGACACTCCTCTCTGGGCTACTATGAGAGTTGATATTCCGAGGAGGTCCTTGTACGTTGAAGCCTATCTTTGGTATGACCTTGTTCGAATCTGATTTCTGCCATCACAGAATGATCAGAAGATAACTCAAGATGAGGCTATTCTGATTGCTGCTATTATGATGGGCGAGCATGTCAACTTTGAGGAGATAGCGGCTATGGTTATAACGAGAAAAGCACGCAGGGGAAGTGACTTATTACCCTTCCCGGTGCTCATTACTAATATTTGTGCTAAAGTCGATGTCCTTTACCTCAGGGGTGAGAACTTTACCCATGCTATTGGTACGACTGACCTTGATAAGAAGACAGACAGGGGCCCTCACAGTTTCAAGAGGCGTCAGACTTCACCCTCAGGGGAGGTTGAGATTGATGGGTTTGATGCTAAAGCAAATGCTTCCTCTCCCTCTCAGGTAGCCTTAGAGGAACATACCCCAGCAGTTACTGCAACTAGAGGGCCTTTGACAAAGAGTGGCCTCCAAGATATAGTGGACAAAACCTACAATCATGAAAGGCACCTAAATTATTTGGCACTCAATTTACCCGGGTTGATTGACACAGTTTCCAAGAAGTCCATCAAGGGAGTGATGGAAAGCGTTACCAAACTCTGCAAAAGGGTAGACACTGTTGAGAGGGATGTGAAGGAGATCTTGAAGGATATGGCTAAGGCAAAAGGGAAAGCTCCTATTGAGGATGCAGATTTGAGTACTTTGCCTCAGCCCCAACACACTCGCGGACCTATAGATGATGTGCTTTTAGCTTTCGTGGTTGATGAGGCGGAGCTACCTGGTGATGAGGATGCGTATCTAAATGATGATCAGAACCCAACGTTTCATCAGGTTCTTAGGGAATCCACAGCTACTGTGCACTCTTGAAAGGGTGGTGCTGCCCCTAGTGAAGAGGCAACAGATGATGAGGCATAGTCCTCCAGGAAGTTGTTGCACCCCTTCTTTCCTTACTTTATCTTAAAGCATTCAGGTCAATGCTTCTTTTTATGAGGGGAGATGGTGTTATTTGATTTAGTTGTTGGTTGCCCGTGTTGGGCTTGTGTCACGCCCCAAACCATGGGAGGCATGACCGACACTCGGAGCCCCAAAAGGCCGAGGGTGCCAAAATAGAGTGTATCTCTGTTTAACCTGCTGGGGGTCTGAGACCGACAAGGTCTCTAAGAATAGCAATTTGAAACACTAAAAGCTCAATAGTAGTTAAGTAACTCAAGGCCGACAAGGCTATTATCATAGTAGATAGCTAATAACAAGGCCGACAAGGCCATACCCAACACTAATATACATATACACGTCTACAAGCCTCTAGGAGTAAGTAAAATATCTCATATCCAGGACAGGGCCCTGGACTACCCATAAGCTGTACATATATATAACCTGGTCAAAATATAAGCTAGACCTCTGACTCGTCAGCTCCAGGAAGAATGGAGCTTACCAAAATGGTTGAACTCCGCAACTCCTACTGAAGAGATCTGTCTGGGTATCTGTCTGGACCTGCAGGCATGTATGCAGCGCCCCCAGGCAATGGGGACGTCAGTACGACAATAATGTACTGGCATGTAAGGTAGAAACATAAAAGCAAGTCGCAAGTAGTAAATCCGAACAAGATAAAATATGAAACTTGTAAACTGTAATTGGTAAGACTCATTAAGCTCTTTCTCCTTTATTCTTTTTAGAACACAATACATGCATTAACACACGCTGCAACTCACTCTTTATAACCCACACTGAACCACAATAGCGCCTCGGCGCACCCTATATTTAATAGCCTCAATATGGCAGTAGCGCCTCGGCGCACACTATGTATATAATGGCCTCAATATGGCAGTAGCACCTCGGTGCACACTATGTGTATAATGGCCTCAATATGGCAGTAGCACCTCGGTGCACACTATGTATATAATAGCCTCAATATGGTAGTAGCACCTCGGTGCACACTAACACGCAAACCACGCATAATAAGTGTATTACTAGATTGACCTTCAAAGCTATTCTTGTTATTTATGAAGGTTCATTTAGATAACGTCTTTAGCCTTGGCTTACTAGGTGTTGGAATCAACATACCAAACACATATAAATGGGGATTGACTTTCTAACTTTCCTTGTATACTTTCTAAAGCTTGATTAGAGATCACAATACAAAGAAGAAACTCGACAAACGGATAACTTACGTTTCGTGCTAAAAGAATCGGATTTTTATAAGAAGGCGACTTGAATCACCATAATGTATAAATTAGTTCCTTAAGACTTGTTGAGTTACCAAATCATCTCTCTTACAACAAAATACTCAAATTCCTTCTTTCGGAGATTTAGAGTTCTATTTCTAGATTCATGCCGATAAGGAATAAAGAAGCCTTAACATACCTCGTTCTTTCCGAAGATTGCGCTTACCACAACTTGGACTTTCCTTTATTAAGTTAATCTACAACACAAGGGTATAATGAAGCTAATATTAGCTCTTAAACCTGCTGCAACATTCCCAAAACAGTAGCTAAACATTTCCCGGGCAGATTTACGTATTTTGCATTAATTAAAGGTGTATCATCACACCTTTCTCCCCTATCCAATACACATCACACACACACCAACCTACTGACTCCAATAATACAAATCACATCAAACAGCCCCTACGCAACTCACCATGTCGAAATACAATAGAACCACATTGAACCCACGGCTTCCGATCGCCGTCCCGTGAGTTCTTAACAACAATTCAACAACAATTGTCTATCCGAACTTCAATCCAAAAATATGATTATGGGCAGAGTACTTACCACACTTGAAGGGGTGTTTTTATCCTCTTTTTATTGATGCTTTAAAAGCTTAAGTACCCCCTACACATACACCAACAAGAGAAGAAGAAATCTCTTAATTGTTACACAATTTCCATGTGTTAAATCATAAGAAAGGGGCTGCCATAGTTCATGTCTTTCTTACCATAGGATATCCTAGCTATATGTAGTAGATTAATACCAAGATAACAAGTTGTTTAACTCACCTTAAGCTTCAATTAATCTTGGTCTTCTTAGAACCCTAAAGGGAGAGAAGGGCTGCCAAAAGGAAATGAGATAAGAGAGAATTTTCCAGCTTTTTGTGATGAACATTGATCAGCAAAAGCCCTATATAAAGGGACCTTTTTGGCCGACTTTTTTGAGTATATTTGGGCCAAAATGGGTCAAGAAACTTGGGCCAAAATTACCCTTTGCTTGGGCCTCAAAAGGGTTAAGTTTTGGGGCTGATTTTGGGCTTCTCTTGGGTCAAAATGTGGTCAATATTGGTGGCTACCTTTTGTAGTTGTTTGGGCCAGATTTGGTTGTGCTTTGATGGGCCAACTTTAAGCTTCATTTGGGCTACCATTAGGTCTAATAATCCATGGTGTTGCTGCCCGTAATCGGCCCTCGGAACTTAGTTCGTTAGCGTAGGTAGGTGATGCACCTACTTGTCACCTAAGAGCTTAGATAAGTCGAGCAAGTACCTCACTTGTTTTATCTCATTTTCAAAACCCTCCTCCTTATAATTTAACTTAACACTTATATACATTTGACCATTTCAAATTCTAGGCCAAAGTACCCCTTCACAATCTCGAGCTCAAATACCTTCGTCGATATTTACTTAGTCACATAGGTTTTGAAAGGTACGGGGTGTTATATCCTTCCCCCCTTAGAATCATTCGTCCTCGAATGAGGGTAATGCATATAGAGCTCTAGTCCCTTAGTTTTTTTTTTTGAAATTTCGGCAGAGTTTCCTTTATAATTGGGACTATCCAAAAACCTGAAACTCAGCAAAAGTCCAGCACGATGCCTCACAGGGCGATACAACTATATACAATTAAATGTAATCATTTTCACATGTTCAAACCTGATCATATTTGCATAGTAGGAAGAGTATGAAGAATATAAGAATATGACTTACCTATGTACTATCTTCAAGTCATAAATAACTGGGGATGTTTTTTCCTCATTTCTTCCTCGGCTTCCCACGTCATTTCTTCAATATTATTATTTCTCCACAACACCTTTACTGAGGCTACTTCTTTGGTTCTGAGCTTCCTAACTTGACGATCTAGGATAGAAATTGGTACTTCCTTATAGGATAAGTCTTCAGAAAGTTGAACATCTTTAATAGGCATAATACGTGAAGGATCTCCTATGCACCTTCGTAGCATCGATACATGAAATACAGGATGGACTGTCTCCAATTCTGTGGGTAAATCTAGCTCATATGCCACTTTTCCTACCCTCCGAATGATCCTGTATGGTCCAATATATCTTGGACTAAGCTTTCCCTTTTTACCAAATCGCATAACGCCTTTCATAGGCGAAACCTTTAGGAAAACCCAATCACTAATATTAAATTCCAAATCCCGACGTCGCACATCTGCATATGATTTCTGCCTACTCTGGGCTGTTAGTAATCTTTCTCGGATTAGCTTCACCTTCTCCATTGCCTGATTAACTAGGTCTGGCCCTAATAATCCTGCTTCTCCAATTTCAAACCATCCAATTGGTGATCTACACTTTCGCCCGTATAAAGCCTCATAAGGAGCCATTTGAATGCTTGCATGGAAGCTATTATTATAAGCAAACTCAATTAGTGGCAAATGGTCATCCCAACTCCCTTTAAAATCTAGTACACAAGCTCGTAGCATATCTTCGAGTGTTTGAATAGTGCGTTCAGCTTGTCCATCTGTCTGTGGATGAAAAGCTGTACTGAGACTTATTTGAGTACCTAAGCCTCTCTGGAAAGACCTCCAGAAATTTGCTGTAAACTGAGCACCCCTATCTGAAATGATGGAAATTGGGACACCATGAAGTCGAACTATTTCACTAATATACAACTTGGCATAATCTTCAGCAGTATAAGTTGTCCTGACTGGCAAGAAGTGAGCTGATTTTGTAAGTCTATCTACAATCACCCATATGGAATCATACTTCCGATAAGTACGGGGTAAGCCTGTAATAAAGTCCATGTTGATCACCTCCCATTTCCAGGTAGGTATCACTATACTTTGAGTTAGACCTCCGGGTCTCTGGTGTTCAATTTTTACCTGTTGACAATTCGGGCATTGGGCTACAAACTCTGCAATATTTCTCTTCATATTATTCCACCAATAAATCTGTCGAAGATCATGATACATCTTCGTCGCTCCTGGATGGATTGAATAGCGGGAATAGTGAACTTCTGCCAAAATTTTCTCCCGAAGCTCCCCGACGTTAGGTACACATAGACGACCTTGATATCTCAGAACCCCATCTTCCTTAAGCTCTATTAGTGGTTGCTTTTGTTGTGGAATTTCCTCCCTCAATCTTACTAATTCTGGATCATCATATTGTCTTTCCTTTACCTCTGTCACAAGTGAGGATTCCGCTGTGCTTTGAATAACAACTCCCCCATTACCTTGGTCTAGTAGTCGAACCTGCAAATTAGCTAACTGATGTAGTTCTCTTGTCATCTCAATCTTTCTATTTTCCACGTGGCTCAAGCTTCCCATGGATTTGCGGCTAAGTGCATCGGCCACTACATTGGCCTTCCCTGGATGGTACAAAATATCTACGTCATAATCCTTTAGTAACTCTAGCCACCTTCTTTGCCTTAGGTTTAAATCCTTCTGTTTGAATAAATACTGTAGACTTTTGTGGTCCGAAAACACGTCTACATGGACTCCAAACAAGTAATGGCGCCAAATTTTCAAGGCAAATATAACTGCTGCCAATTCAAGATCGTGAGTAGGGTAATTTTGTTCGTGCTTTCTTAGTTGTCTTGAGGCATAGGCAATAACTTTACCATGTTGCATTAAAACGCAACCCAACCCAATCCTTGAAGCATCACAATAAACAACATAACCTTCTGTGCCCTCTGGCAGAGTTAAGACAGGTGCTGAAGTAAGCCTGTCCTTCAACTCCTGAAAACTCTGCTCACATGCATCAGACCACTGGAACTTGGCAGCTTTATGAGTCAACTTTGTCAATGGTGCAGATATAGAAGAAAACCCTTCTACAAACCTTCGATAATAACCTGCTAAGCCCAAAAAACTACGGATCTCTGTAGCATTCAAGGGTCTCGGCCAATTCTTTACTGCTTCAATCTTTTGGCCGTCAACTCTAATACCTTCGTCTGTAATTATATGGCCAAGAAAAGCCACTGAAGTCAACCAAAACTCACATTTGGAGAACTTCGCATATAATTTATGATTCTGAAGTGTTTGCAATACTGCACGTAAATGATCAGCATGTTCGGCTTTGGACCGCGAGTAAATCAGGATATCGTCAATAAATACGATCATGAATACATCTAGGAATGGCTTGAATACCCGATTCATTAGGTCCATAAAAGCTGCTGGGGCATTAGTAAGCCCAAAAGACATTACTAGAAATTCAAAGTGGCCATACCTTGTCCTAAAGGCTGTTTTGGAACATCTACCCCTTTAACACGTAACTGGTGATACCCCGACCGCAAGTCAATCTTTGAAAAACATTTGGCGCCTTGCAACTGATCAAAAAGGTCATCAATCCTTGGAAGCGGATACTTATTCTTGATTGTAACTTTGTTCAGTTGTCGGTAATCGATACACATTCTCAAGGACCCATCCTTCTTACGAACAAACAAAACTGGTGCGCCCCATGGCGATGTACTAGGCCTAATGAAGCCTTTTTCGAGTAGATCCTTTAATTGTTCCTTTAACTCTCTTAATTCTGCAGGAGCCATCCTGTAAGGGGGAATTGATATTGGCTGAGTATCTGGGAGTAGATCAATGGCAAACTCAATTTCCCTTTCTGGAGGGATTCCTGGAAGCTCATCCGGGAATACATCTAGAAATTGACTCACCACGGGAACTGATTGAGGAGTCACTGGTCCATCCTCTGTGCTTTGTACTCGGACTAAATGATAAATATAGCCTTTAGAAATCATTTTCTGGGCTTTAAGGTAGGAAATAAACCTACCCCTTGGCGTGGCAGCATTACCTTTCCATTCCAGGATTGTTTCTTTCGAAAAATGGAATTTGACAACCTTATTTCTACAATCGATATTAGCATAACATGCAGCTAACCAGTCCATGCCCATAATGACATCGAAGTCAATCATATCTAATTCGATTAGATCAGCTGAAGTGAGATGGTCATAAATCCACACTGCACAATCTCGATAAACTCGTCTAGCTATAATAGATTCACCAACTGGCGTGGATACAACAAATGGTCTAGGCAATAACTCAGGGCCTACCCCCAACTTACTAGCAACGAGCGGGGTAACATATGAAAGAGTAGAGCCAGGATCTATAAGTGCATAAACAGCATGAGTAAAAATAGTCAATGTACCTGTAACAACATCAGGTGACGATTCCAAGTCCTGGCGACCGGCTAGAGCATAAGTGCGATTCTGACCACTGCCTGAACTGGATGCTCCTCCTCCTCCCCTACCTCTACCACGACCTGGTGTAGCCTGTTGTCCTGTCCTTGGGGGACAAATAGTAGATGAAGAAGCTGCCATCGACCCTGTAGGCTGGGATATCTCACTCCTACCTCTACTCGGACAGTCTCGCATAAAGTGACCAGGATGCCCACATGAATAACAAGTATCTGAACCCAGGCGATATATCCCAGGATGCTTCCTACCGCACTGAACACAAGGTGGCAAAGGTGGCCTCATCTGACCTGAATTCCCCTGGCGATAGGAACTGGATGCACCAGAACTATGGCCTGGTCCAGTCTGAGAAAAACGATCATACCTCTGCCTTTGCAACTGATATGGGGCACCACTAGTAGGGTGGGGTGATCGCCTATTAAAATTTGGCCTAACATTACCTCGTGGCTCTACATAGGACCCAATAGATCTAGCCCTCTTATTCTGATCCCTTTCTCGGCTTTGGTTATCTCCAATTTGTACTTCAAGATCCTCTGCAGTCTGAGCAATAGCCTGTATCTTAGAAATATTCATATCCTCTTGTGTGGCTGCTATTGTTAATCCCTTAATCAATTCATCCTTAAGACCACGCACATATCGATGAACTCTAGCTCGCATCGTACTCACAATATCGGGGGCATACCTGGCTAATGAATTAAATCTGAGGCTATACTGTCGAACATTCATATTGCCCTGCCTAAGGGCTAGAAATTGATCAAGTCTGGCCTCTCGAACCTCCTGTGGAAGATAGGGAGCTAGGAAGGCCTCTGAAAATTCCTCCCACTCAGCTGGGGGTGCATTTGATCCCCTAGACCGATCCCAAGCCTCGAACCATAAAATGGCCACATCTCGTAACCTAAAAGATGCAAACTCCACTGCCTCCACTACTGTTGCATGCATGACTCGAAGTACTCGATATGTCTGATCAATAAACTCCTGAGGATCCTCACGTGGGTCAGAGCCTGTAAATATAGGAGGACTTAGGCTGATAAACTCTCGAGCCCTAGAACTTTCTGAGCCACCTGACCTAGCACTCGTTGATGCCCCAATTTGTTGTTGTTGTGTGGCTACCATCTGGGTCAATAATCGAACAACACTCCTGATGTCCTGGTCCTCTGCTTCAGGTGGAGGAGCTACATGTGCTGGTTCATCTCTAGCTATCTCAGATGCCACTGGAGCAGGTGGGGTCAGGGGTACTGGATCCCCTCTAGTCTCATCAGGTACTTGATAAACTGGGATCTCTGGTGTCGGTGATTCACTTTGAGCCTCAAATCTATCCAATCGGATAGGCGGGGAACGACTAGTACCTTCCCCCGTATCCGTGCCAACCCGTCGGCTACTCATTTGTCTAGTCACAGGCATTTCTGTAGACAAGGAAGAGAAAAACATGAATTAGACTTCAAACATCTTATGACCTCGCTCTATTGCACGATCTAGCAAATGAAAGAAGGATAACATTTCCTAAATGTCCCGTAGCCTCATGATTATAGGTATGGTGCACAACACACCCATAAACAAGACTCTACTAGACACGGCTTGTAGACTCCCTGGGATTCGACGTGCTCTGATACCAAGTTTGTCACGCCCCAAACCATGGGAGGCATGACCGACACCCGGAGCCCCAAAAGGTCGAGGGTGCCAAAATAGAGTGTATCTCTATTGAACCTGCTGGGGGTCTGAGACCGACAAGGTCTCTAAGAATAGCAATTTGAAACACTGAAAGCTCAATAGTAGTTAAGCAACTCAAGGCCGACAAGGCTATTATCATAGTAGATAGCTAATAACAAGGCCGACAAGGCCATACCCAACACTGATATACATATACACGTCTACAAGCCTCTAGGAGTAAGTAAAATATCTCATATCCAGGACAGGGCCCTGGACTACCCATAAGTTGTACATATACATAACCTGGCCAAAATATAAGCTAGACCTCTGACTCGTCAGCTCCAGGAAGAATGGAGCTTAGCAAAATGGCTGAACTTTGCAACTCCTACTGAAGAGATCTGTCTGGATATCTGTCTGGACCTGCAGGCATGTATGCAGCGCCCCCAGGCAATGGGGACGTCAGTACGATAATAATGTACTGGCATGTAAGGTAGAAACATAAAAGCAAGTCGCAAGTAGTAAATCCGAACAAGATATAATATGAAACTTGTAAACTGTAATTGGTAAGACTCGTTAAGCTCTTTCTCCTTTATTCTTTATAGAACACAATACATGCATTAACACACGCTGCAACTCACTCTTTATAACCCACACTGAACCACAATAGCGCCTCGGCGCACCCTATACTTAATAGCCTCAATATGGCAGTAGCGCCTCGGCGCACACTATGTATATAATGGCCTCAATATGGCAGTAGCACCTCGGTGCACACTATGTGTATAATGGCCTCAATATGGCAGTAGCACCTCGGTGCACACTATGTATATAATAGCCTCAATATGGTAGTAGCACCTCGGTGCACACTATCACGCAAACCACGCATAATAAGTGTATTACTAGATTGACCTTCAAAGCTATTCTTGTTATTTATGAAGGTTCATTTAGATAACGTCTTTAGCCTTGGCTTACTAGGTGTTGGAATCAACATACCAAACACATATAAATGGGGATTGACTTTCTAACTTTCCTTGTATACTTTCTAAAGCTTGATTAGAGATCACAATACAAAGAAGAAACTCGACAAACGGATAACTTACGTTTCGTGCAAAAAGAATCGGATTTTTATAAGAAGGCGACTTGAATCACCATAATGTATAAATTAGTTCCTTAAGACTTGTTGAGTTACCAAATCAGCTCTCTTACAACCAAATACTCAAACTCCTTCTTTCGGAAATTTAGAGTTCTACTTCTAGATTCATGTCGATAAGGAATAAAGAAGCCTTAACATACCTCGTTCCTTCCGAAGATTGCGCTTACCACAA